>JBBBDQ010002338.1:570000-652500 GCA_037127315.1 Ascarosepion bandense
AAGATTAATTAGAAGCGAGTGAAGAGAAAGACGAACCAGTTAGAAAGGAGCAAGAGAAGGATGGGAATACCATGGTTTCGAAATTTTCGGTTTCATGAGCCGATTTTCGCCAGACGAAAGTGAAAAGGTCAAAACCATGGTTGCGGAACTAGCTTATCTTCTCTACTTAAATATGTAAATATTCTACATATTAAATACTCAGTTTCTTTTAAACATGTATTGAGTACTTTCAAATGCAACTGTTTAAAGTCTAATTTAAATCACAGCTATAGCTGTTTAGTTTTTATATTCATATATATATATATATATATATATATATATATATGTGGGGGGGGGGTGAAAAGTGTATGTAATACACCCGGCAAATAAACTAATACACCCGGCAAATAAACTAATACACCCGGCAAATAAACTAATACACCCGGCAAAAAGCGAAAGCTGAAAAATCAGTAAAAACAATATTAGAATCTATCAACACCAACTTAAGGAATAAATTAAAACTTAACCAATGGAAGATTACCAAAGCTGTCATAGAGTGGTTTACATCGTAGACGTCTACCCATCCATCACAGAAAACATATTAAGTAGAATATTTGGTATATTGGTCAGGCAAATTCCGATAGAGACGAACTCCAAAGAACTCAATGTTAAATTTATTTATTTAATTTAACAGTTATATAATTTAGAAAAAATTTAGATATACTACAATTGTATTTCTATATATAAAATGTCTCTCTCTCTCTCTCTCTCTCTATATATATATATATATATATATATATATATGCATGTGTGTGTGTGTGTGTGTGTGTGTGAACGTATTAACCCTATAGCTTTAATTGATTTAATTTCAGTAGTAAGTACATATAAGTTAGTTGAGAAGCAGTTAGGTCTGAGTTGGTATTCACAAGCCCAACTGGTTCCGAATGCACCATTTTCCTTCTCCTAGATCTGTTATCAAGCAAAACTGGGGAGTCCTGTGTGCCTTACCAGTAACACCTTACTCTGTTAGAGACATATTCAAGTCCAAATATCCGAAAGTGTACGTCATGGCCGTGGCCGAAATTTCAATTGCAGCCGTAAACGAAGGTGTTTCACTGCCATAGATTTCTCTCTGACAGCGTAAATATTATTAATTAGGCCTGTTCTAATGGTCGATTTGTGAGAAACGCTTAATGATCTTTATTTTTGTATTAGTTTTTCGTATGAAGCAGCAACCGGCCATAGATATTTATCTTTTCCCGGAAATGAATCCTGTCTTTATTATAGTTTCGCTCCATATTAAATCCGTTTATTGAATCCAGATTGAGTCAAATCTGGTAATGACCGATATTTATATTGAATGCCACAATTATGTAACTCATAAAATATGCTGCAATGACATGTTATGTTAATACACCCAGAGGCATGTTATATTCATTAGATATACGATATCTGTTAGAATGTGGTCAGCACGCTGATGCTTTTCTCTTTAGAGACACCAGATACCTCAAGTAACATTTGGATTTGTGCCAGACCATATAATTTCTTTCCAGTGACATCAAAGTATCTGAGGAAAATGTTCCATGATTCTGGCAACGTATGTCACATAGGCCTTGTGTCAGACTTAGAAAGGCTTACTATAAGTTTGAGTCATAATTAATTTTCGTTTTTGTGAACAATCATGAGAACGAACGCGCCATACTAACCGTTATTTGCCTATACAATAACATGCGAAGAATATGTATACATACGACAATGTTCAAGAAAAGATTGAAGTCTGACTGTCGAATTCGAATTCCAGTAAGTGTACTGATATTCACTAATGCACAAATACTTATAAGAATAGTACGAATATCACTTTACTTCTCCTCAGCTATGGGTTAATCAGTACAATTTAAAAATATATATGTTTTGGCATTAATAACCTGTAAAATTTTTTATTTAATCGTTTCACCTCAAGCAAGGCGATACCGCCACCGATGCTCAAAGAAAGTAAAAGGCAGGAGGAGAGTGAAGAGAAAATTGTAAGGGGTATCCGAGAAATGGCAAGACAAGGATGGGAATACAGGTGTGATGATAGTTGCAAAGGTAGATAGAAAAGAAAATAACAAGATACACAGGATGGTGTAGAAAGGATGAGGGAAGGACTAGAGTCAAGGGGATAAGAGATGGGAATTGACATGGCATTTAAATTGCTTGAGGTTGTAGCCGTCAGGAAAGCAAAGATACGGAAGGGAGTTCCATAGGAGGGGAATGCGAGAAAAAAGAAGCTGGTGGAGAAATAGTGTCGGCTGCATTTGATAAGTTTATCTTTAAAATGGTGGGACCTTGTTGCCAGTCTCTTTGCTTGAGTAAATTCTTTCTGAGAGGGCACCAGTGATCTAAGTGCGTCGAAGCAGAAGCCATGAAAATATTTGTAAAAAGAAAAACAGAGGGAAATCACATCCCGCCGGTGAGAAAGTGGTTGGAGTCGAGCTGCCAGGTCTGGACCAATAACATAACAGATTCTTCTTTGGAGTCTGTTGAGAACCCTGAGAAGAACAGCAGGGGCGCCTGACCAGATATGACAAGAGTATTCAGTCAGATGGTTGATTTGCATATGTGCAAGATGGATTCAGGTGGAAGAAAAAATTCCTGTTCCAACACAGCGAAACAACCTTCCTAGCAGTGGATTTAGCTATTGATTCAGTGTAATGATTCCACTTAAGGTCGGAAAATAGGGTGAGGGTGAAGAGGCGCAGTATATTGCTTTCAGGGAGACACACTTTGTCCATGCTTATGGGAGGCAGGAAAGACAGCCTGCTATGGTTTCGTTTTAGAGACATTGAAATTTACATGCCATTAAAGCCGTACAAAATAACCAAATCAATCAATAAAAAGGAAAAAGTGATTCTACACAACAGATTATCAAAATCTGGCTCCACACAAAAGAAGTTTTGTTCAATTACTTTGATTTGTTTATCTGCATATCAAGTTATTTGGGTTGTTTAAAGCCGAAGTCTAAGCATTTTTAACACAATTTTACAGCTGCAGCAAAATATATTTTGAACAAAATTGCAAGCCTTCAACTATAGATAAAATGTGTTTCATTAATTGCATTGTCCGAACTGTTGTCCTCATCTTTATTGCCATATAACAATAACGATCAGGCCAATCGTCAGAACAACATAAATAATGTAAATAATACCTCATTTCAGAAGTATAAACAAACAAGTTTTGTGGCTGGTTATTTTTTTAAATTATATTGCTAATCATTTTATTAGAAATAAAAAATGTTGGCCATATATATATATAACGGAATTTACCGAAATATATTACGGAATTTACCGAAATTGGTTATAAACAACCGACAATTTGAAATTATTTGTTTGAACATTATTTCTGATTGATACTCGTATTTAAATAGATAGTCTGTTTATAATCAAACAGTATTATATATTTACTAGCGGAACCCGTGGAATTTCCAAGGAAGGATAATTATGATTTCTGGAAAAATTCTACTTTGTCATACTACAAATGATAGTAACGTCTTCAAACATAATGGTATTGGATAATAAAATAACGATAACACAGAGTGGAATTTTATTAAAATATCTATAAAAGTAATGTCCATAGAAGCTACTTTACTGTAATCTTATATTAAGCGGCGTATGCACAGACCATAACCAAAATACTGTACGCTATTTTGTGAAAGATTTTGAAAGAGAAAATGTTTTTTTTTATTACTGAAAAATCATGGATCCTGTGTCCATTGTAAACAGAAAAGACCAACTGAGTAATGACCAAGGGTGTAGAGACCAGAAATGTTGTTATTAGGTAGCAGGATAGGACAATAAATCTATCTATTTTTACTATATTGTACAGTACACACACATATACACACACAAAAGTACTGCTACAATCACCAGCTTAAGCTGCTACTGATACGGTAATGCTATAGGCTCTCTCCTCCTACTCCCTCACTCTTTACTACCCTTCCGTTTGGCAAAGGTGAGAGAAAGACTGAAGAGAGTAAAAAGATAGAGGGGAAGGAAAAGCTCGTGTAGAGAGTGTGGCGTACCGGACGGAGGAACTAAGGAAGGAATAAGCAGAATTATAATATGATTTCTACCAGCCTGATCATTTACGATAAATTTTTATTACGAAAATGTGCGTCATTTGTCAGGATTCGAACCTGCGACCCCTATCCACATAGGGGAAGCCACCAGTTGATCTGGCGCGCCTTAGACCTCTCGACCACGAATGAACAACTGTCTAAAAGAAGTCTAATCCAGCCTATGTAACACAATTTTCGAATCACGCGAATTACTATGTCTGCTCTGTATCAATCAAAAATAAAGTTCAAACAAATAATTTTAAATTGTCGGTTGTTTATAACCAATTTTGTTAATCTACTTTAATTTCTGTAACGTTGTGTCTGCTTATTTTTTAATAAAATCCATTCATATTTACGAATAATCTTTTGCGTATTATAATTGAAAGATATCAGAAATGAGCTGTAACTTTTGACAGATGTTATTATCATTCATTTTTTTTCAACGTAATTTCCCAGCAGTGTCACACACTTTCCACATCTGTGCACAAGCTTCTGTATTCCCTCAGCGTAAAATCTTTGGACTTATGTTTCAGCCAATCGCTCACAGCACTCTTGACTTCATCGTCACTTTTAAACTTCGTGTCTCTCGTAAACACTTTAAAGGAACCAAACAGGTGAAAGTCTGAAGGATCAATGGGGATAAGGAAGCAGTTCCCAGCCCAGCGCATTGATTGTCTGCACCGTTTGGTCTTCTGTGTGAGGCCTTGCGTTGTCTTGATGCAAGACGACTCCATGTGACTGATGACAACTGCGTTGTCCAACAGATAGGCTGAAATTCCTTGCAATGTCATCCACTGTCACTCTTCTGTCAGACTGAATGAGGTCATTGAGTGATGCGATCACCTCAGGAAACCTCCCTGCTGTAGGCCTCCCAGTCCTGTCTTCATCCTCAACCCTGCTCCGTCTTTCTTTAAACAATTTAGCCCACTTGTAGACATTGTTTTGGCTGAAACATGTGGCACCTTACACAGTTGACATTCTCTTATGAATTTCAACTGGTTTGCACCGTTCAGCAACCAAAAACTTGATAACTGACCTCTGTTCAATCCTATAGCATGTTTAAAAAAGTAAGCTTCTATCTGTATTAGAAGTCCTTATACCGAAAAATTCACTTTATTTATTGAATGATCCTAATAGAGTTGCCCAATGTGGCTTCATATTTCAAATAATGAAAAATACATTTCTTTTCAGCGGCTATGCGTGATACACTATGGAACGTCGATTTTGAAAGCGTAGTATTGTACTCAACTTGAAAGTTGGGGTTTGATATTATGAATAAAAACACAAAATATTATTTTTCAACTTACCGTCTTTTGAGTAAAGTTTACGTTCAAAATCTTAGCATTGGAATTTCGATTATGAATAACGTTGACAAATATTCGATAGATAAAATTTCTTCATCTTAGATCATGCAAATTTCTACTTGCATTATATTCAGAATGTTAATGTATAATTACTTGATTTAGCATCGTATGCCAAGTTCTGGCATATTTCTCAGAAAAGAACAAGAATTAGGCCTCTACTCCTGTGTTTTCCGAAGTACTGAATCCATTAGTGATATTTGAAATCTCATAAAAGATATCAAAGTAAAAGATAAAATTAACCTTTATTCGGAAATTTTTGATGGAGAACAAGGACTTTAGATCTCTACCTACATTGAATATTTTTAAAATTTGAAATATTTTAAGTTCTGTTTGATCCATACTCTTAAATACATTTCATATTAATATAATTCCGTGATTCAGTTGGAAATCATTTAGGAAGTCAAAATCCAGATATATTCGTTTATCTCTAATGTAGGAGCCAACTGTGGGAAAACCTTGGCAATCAATCTTTTCACTACAACCAAGACAACAAGGGTATGTAAACAAGGGTATGTAAACAAGGGTATGTAAACGCAAGGGTACACTAAGTGTTACAGAATATGAAAAAAAAACTCTATTAAGGGAAGAGAACAAAAGAAGAACAGGCATTAAAATATACAAGATAACTGATAATTAAAAATACATTTATTTTTTAAGACTAAGGCGAGAATGTATTAGGTACTCTAGCATCTACGCATCGTCCATTCAGCAATGAATTAGAACACTCTCAGCTATTGGGCGTGTATAATGATAATATACACGCTAAAAGTCTGCCTCCTTCTACCAAGCGCTCATAGATCAGAGGTAGAATCGCCGACTGACGCCAATTCGGTCGGGTTTCAATCCTAGGTTAAAAGCAATCGGAGTCTAAGCATACTGATGAGCTGTGATACAGCAAAACAGATCTATCTGCGGATGACTATTTACGCTCTCACACCCTGATTGAGCACTCTGGAAGAATGGTAGGCCTTGAAAAACAGTAGCTACTCTAGCATCTACGCATCGTTCGTTCAGCAATGAATTAGAACACTCTCAGCTATTGGGGGGGGGGTATAATGATAATATATGACTTGGAAATAAATTATGAAAACATTTTTGCTTAGAAACACACAAACGCACTCACGCACATAATTTGCTTAAAGGATATTCGAAATTCAAGAATTAAATTCATTTTTAATCATTTTTAAAATTTAAGAAACTAAATTTATGGCTTACTTTGAAAGGAACCAAATTATTATATTTATTCTATAAATGTTATAGTTGTAACTAATTACCTTATTACTAAAGCCAATAAAATCAGAAAATTCATACAATAGATATTGAAAAGTCTAATTTTTATGGTTACTGTAATGATTACAATAATAATACTTGCAATTGTCGAAAACTGATTGAGCGTCTAATACAAAAATAATGTCTGTAGTTTACCTATACTTTATTTCAATCATTGAAAATCCCACAGTAATTTTTATATATCGGTTGTACCAAGAATCTTTTTAAAACCCGATATTATCAGTATATCTTATCTTTGAGTTATAAAACTTACTGCAGTAGCACAATCACTTCCCACATACTATTGGCAATTAAAAGAAGACAAAAATCACTCCCGGAAAAATAGAAAATAGAAAACAATCTAGGACTTGTAAATCTTGACATGAGCCATGTTTTGTATGTTTACTTATCAAATTCCTAAAATTAAACCTGCTAAACAAACATAGTTAAGTAACATTCATCTGTCATCATCATCTATTATATACCCTAAAATATAGTTAATTTATTTTCTAATATAAGTAGATCTCTATAAAGTATTCACTAGCATAAGTTTATTCATTCTCCCATTTTTTTAATCATTTCACCCCAAGCAAGGCATTCCACTGCCACTATTGCGCAGGGGGCTACATAGGGGAAGGTAAAGAGGAGGAGTGGTTACATGTAGGAAATGTCAGAAGAAAGGTGATAGATGGGTAAGGATACCGAGGATGAGGGTTGGGCCGATGGGAAGAGTGTTTGAAAGAATGGGAGCGAGTTAGTGTGTTGGGAGGTGTCTATTGACCTTACATTTAAACTCCTGGAGATTGTATCCGTCGGGGAAGCAATCATGTGAAAGGGAATTCCATAGTCGGGAAGTGCGAGAAAAGAAACTATTGGAGTAGAAGTTGCGGTTGCATTTTATCGGTTTCACTGTAAAAAGGTGGGATCTAGTTGCTAATCTAGCTTCTCGTGCAAATTCGTATCTAGGGGGCAGCAGTGATCCAAGTTCATTGGAGCAGAAGCCGTGAAAGTATTTATAGAAGAGACAAGGATTTTTCGGTTAACGGATAGGTTACATACTAAGTCGATTACATATGTTTGACGTACATTAAACTTTTAGTCATTTCTCGTCTTTATGACTTTTAAGTGATAAATAAATACACACAATATGTTGGCAGACATGCTAAGATACATATGTATACATTCAAATGTTTTATATATGACATCGAAAGGGTCTGCGTTTTTTTGTCATTTCAATTCTCTACCCTCGTTACCCTTATAATCTTATTACTTTTATCCATCCAGACCTGTATCCATATTGGATAATTGAGACAAACCCTCCGAAATCCCCACATTCATTGTCTGGATATGATAACAATTGTGTTTTTTTCAAGTTTTTATATATGTTATAAAGGAACATCCTATCACCCCCTGATAGTTGATTCAACAGAGAGATTAGGAAGTATTGAAGTAAGGAAGTTTTGAGACGACTCGACTTCCGCTTCCATTCCGTTTTGACTTACCATTTACGGAACTCTGTGTTACTTGTAGTTTCCCGTACAATAAACTCCGTTATTTGTTTTTTTCCCTTTACGTGTTGTGTAAATTTTTCTACTTGGAATTTATCTTGTTCTTTATATCGTTCCCGCGATATAACAATATATAATGATTCCTAACAGAAAAAAATTAATTGCCTGACGAGGTGCTAATAAGCAAGTACCGAAGCACAACGGCTCTTGTACTGTAATAAACTATGTTTTTATTATAAACGCTTATAATAAACATATTAATAAACATATATATAATACTGTAGTAATATCAAGCACTCTTTAAAAAGTAAATTCTTACAAACAGTGGATCGCTAATCTATTAGTTTGTACTACTTCTAATATATATATATATATATATATATATATATATATATATATATATATAGTCATCCGGAGACAGATCTGTTTCGCTGTATCACAGCTCATCAGTACGATTAGACTCCGATTGTTTTTAACCCAGGATTGATATATATATTAATTCAGATACTTTAATCCAAGCGAAAAAAGCAGGAAGGTAAATTCCAAAAACCCGATCCTAATTAATATTAACAATTTTATTTTAATATTAAAAAATGATACAGGAAAAGAGCTCCATGTAATAAAATATTACAGAGCAAATATAAATTAAAAAAGGATTAATTCAATGATGTTGATGATCATTTCGATATGAAAATCCCCACGGAGGATAACACATCACCTAAGCAACAGAAAAATCCTTTCAGAAACCGGAGAAAAATCAGTCTAATTTTCCTTTTTAAATAGATTTGCAAAGAAATTAAAAAAGAAAAAAAAAAAAGAAAAAGATAAAACAAAATATATTTTTTTATTTCCTTTTTAATTTCTTTGCAAATCTATTTAAAAAGGAAAATTAGACTGATTTTTCTCCGGTTTCTGAAAGGATTTTTCTGTTGCTTAGGTGATGTGTTATCTTCCGTGGGGATTTTCATATCGAAATGATCATCCAACATCATTGAATTAATCCTTTTTTAATTCATATATATATATATATATAATGTAATATTATATATATATAAGGTAATATTTAACTGAACATGTAATCTAATACATTTTTAACTAATGACAACTTTCTTCAGCTTTAATTTTATGCTTTCATCTGGAAGAATAAGCAATATAATTAGAAGCAAATTTTGTTTTCAGTCACTTTCCAACCGACGTATGGTTTACATCGCTTTGCTTTGCGTCTGTTGTTAATTGGGTCAAACGAAGTCCTGTTAATTTTGACTGGACAAAAAACTAGACAGCATTCGATTAATTATCTGAGAGAATACTCTGCGCCTTTCTTCTGTATAGCGTATGCTGACCTCCAGGTGGGCGACATGCCTGACATGACGAAAAGTGTTACACTGATATCCAAATGCGAATTGGCATCCCCAAGGATGCACCCCAGAAGATAAGTAACGTACTGAGAGACAGGAAAAAATGGCTAAAAAGACAGAAAAGAGTACTTGATTTTTATGTAATGTCTGTTTGTCAATATGGCAGTGAATGCTGGAAAATTTATTTAGAAATAAAAGAGAAATTTGAAGCAACCAAAATGTGGTTCTACAGAAGGATGATTAGGATAACATTGACCGAACATGTAAGTAACTATGAGATTTTGGCTAAGATGGAAACGAAAAAACAAAACATATACGTAACATCAGGAAAAGACAGAAAGTTAATAGGACATGTAATGAGGAATGAGTGTTCGGAGAATCTGATACTCACAGGTCAGATAGAGTGAAAGAGAGAAAATGAAAGCTACGTGTAACATACTTCATGGGCTTGAAAAAGTTAATGGCAGAGCGGGATTTGGGTGGGGTAACATGAGAAATCGTGCTAAGAGCCACTAGGGATAGGGAGATGTGGAGGGCCATGATCGCCTACGCCCTAAAGGGACACAGCACATGAAAGAAGTAAATATGCATTAATTGCTAAATCAGCTAGTAAGAAAGTTGGTTCACTCTGCCGTGGTAACAATTTTTATATTCAAAACTATCTGATATATCTATACATCTACCATACTTAGAGTATTGTTGCCACATAAAACCTGTTGATCCTGCTCTTAATCTAGAGCTCCTTGTTTAAATCCAAAACAATCAGCAATATTATTGGCCCTGAGCTGGTGGATCGGCTTTAATCACTTTCTCACCGACATAATGTCTTCTTGTGCATTGGTATATCTACTTATATTTAAGTCGGAATTTGCGCTGTTGTGCAGTTGATATCGACTCGGAGCGAGAAGCGTACCACAGAAAGTAATGGAAAACTATGGCAGGGAAAATCTTTTGCCCAGTCCGTCATGCTTCTTTCGAGACATGATCTCCCAAGAGTGCATCAAGTGAAGAAGGTCGGAGTGTAAAATTACCGAAACGCCATGAATATAGCAGCAAAGATGTCATCAATCCGAACAATGTCTCGCACTTCCCGCCTGTGGAATTCTCTTCCGCATACTTGCTTTCCTGACAGTTACAATCTCCAAGAATTTAAATGTAAAGTCAATAGTCATCTCCTGTCTCACTAACTTACATCTTCTCTCTCATGCTTTTCTACATCCACCCCACTCTCATCAGAACTCTCTTCCCTCTCCTACTTTCTCCCTGACACCCCTTGCAACCTCTCACTCATCATAAGATTCCTCCTCGTCCACCCCCTCTCATCAGTAATTTCTTTCCTTTCCTACTCTCTTCCTGACACCCCTGCAACCTCTCACTCCTCAACATTTCTCCTATGTAACCCCCTACACAACAGTGGCAGTAAAATGCCTTGCTCGGGGCGACACGATTATAACAAAAAGTACCTTATCTCAGAAATATAGACAAACAAGGAAGTTTTTTTTGCACTATTAAAACTTGATTAAACACACTACCTGTAAGACTTCATTGTTTTATCTTTGGTAAATTAATGGTTTGAAAAAGCAAGAAAAATGCTTTTTTCGTAGATTCTTATAATTCGATAGGATGGAATGAAGATTTCTATATATATATATATATATATAAAAAGACATGACACATGTCACCCTAGTATATATAGGTTACGTTTAAACTGTATCACCCTAACCAAGGGTCTCTTCTAATAAGGGCTTGCGGCTTATCACGTTGAATACACCGGTTCTCGCTCGATCACCGAAGTTAAGCAACGTTGAGCCTGGTCAGTACTTAGATAGGTGACCGCTTGGGAATACCAGGTGCTGTCAGCGTTTAGTGACGTATATGCGTTGTGGTGCAGTGGATATCGGCTCGGAAAGAGAAATCGGTGAGCCGAGTTCGAATTCCAGTTGGATACCCTGCATACACTTAAGCACTGGTACCCTTGGGAAAGGCATTAATTCATCCCTTCCCTCCAGTTAAGGGTTAAATAACAGGATAGGTCTTGGGGACCCTGACTTAAAAAAACAAATCCCAATGAATCTTGATACTCGAAAAGAAAAAAAAGTATTATCAGACACAAAACTTATATAAAAACAACAATGAATTGTTGAAAGAAAAAAGATTTTACCAGCAATAAATAAATAAAAATTTAGTTGGCAATAAATCACCCGCTGAGGTTGATACGCCATAAAAACAAAACAACCAACCAACCAACCAAAAAAATCTTCTAATAAAATATCCGATGCGTTTGTCAATATGATTAGATTTTGAGACAATTATTTTTTAGCACCTCATTTGTATGATTCTTTTTACAATTATAAAAACTAGCAATATAGCTCGGGTGTAATGAAAGCTTTAAAACTAATCCATGGTCCTGGAGCTCAGACTCTTTGGACGTTGGCACGAAACACTAAAAAGCAATAGTTGTTTACAGTTAAAGCGAACCCGTAGACTGAAAAAAAAAATGAATGGATGTAAGTCAAATTTTGATTTCCTGCTATCGATATCAAATAAGTTTTTTCGTCGTAAACTGAATACCAGGTGCTGTCAGCGTTTAGTGACGTATATTTCGTCGTAAACTGAATTTTGAAGGCTAAATAATTTCTCTGATTAAATGGTATCATGGCTGAGACTAAGAACTACAATTATACCCACTTAGACCGAAACCCGAAGCAAAAACTAAAATAAAAGGGCTGAAAAAATACAGACATACAGCCAGTAAACACACACACACACACACACACACACACACACACACACACACACACACACACACACAAACATCTTGACTTTTATGTCTATATACTATCGATTTTCTGCACTATTGTAAGAACTGTAACCTTGAAACCTCTGAATATCGTTTCTTATGTCTTTGTCTATGAGTGTATGAAATTTGATTAAAATCGGACCACTTCTTCTATAACCCGATTTTTTCGATTATCGATTTTCGATATTTATTTTATCGGAGGCACCTCGACACAAAACCTAGCTAAGAACACTTGCAGACGCTTATAGTACAACTGTATAAATTTTCAAGAAAATAGGTTCAGCCGTTTCGGAGTCTATATGTAACGGACGCACACAAACACAGACAAAGTTCCATTTATAAATAAGTTTGGATTAGATAAATTGGGATCATTAACCACAAACTGTCGAGTAGATTAAGGCAAGAGGCCGCGGTTAAATAGGAATCTCACATCTACATATTGTTGGTGACAAATACTGCCTAGCTGCTTTTAAGCTGTGTTGTATAAGATTTCGGAAAACGGACCCTGGGTCTGAGTATATATATTTCCTCCTAGCTGATTCTTTATCGTTTATTATCTGTAAATTCCCATGCACTTTTTTGTTAAAATAATGGACTTGGTTGACGTTGCCCTTCTTCACAGTTGTAAATTCTTTATTTTATTTCAAGTTGGTAATTGGGAAGAGAGAACCCAGTTTAACACTTGGACATGTTGTTAGATAAGAGACACGGTGATGAAAATGGTGCGAAATCGAATGTAACTGGCTAGGATCGAAGAATCAAATTAACAGGATATGGTTTGGTTTGGTTTAGTTTCCTTTGTTTTACGGCATATCAACACCTCAATGGGTTATTTAATACCGGCAACATTTTTACAACAAATTTGTATGAATAGAATATATATTTTTTGTAAGAAAAAGTTTATAGATCAGCTTTCTTTGACGTATTTTTGTATTTTTTTTTTTTTTTTGTGAGAGTCAGATGCATTGCTGGAATGTATTTTTCCCAAATCGTACTGTTTGTAATAATTATTTTCTCAAAAAGTGTATTCCTGGAATTTGTATTATAAAATTCGATTGTTCTACTTTCATAATGTTTTGACCCCAGGTTGCGGGTTAACTATTTCCCAATAGCTAGGACCATAACAGATGCTAACTCCCCGGGTTAGTGTGGACATTTGAACAACAGCGATTAAGAGGTGGACTCACCCTTCTCACAACCCTCTAATCAGAGGCCTTGCTGCCGGATGCAGTTTATCGTCATACCCAGAACCATTAATATGATATAACCATTGCGCTATCAATACATAAATGAGAGCTTTACATAAGAAATGCGACTTTATTAGTAAAATGTGCAGTATGTGTTTTTCTTTTTGGCAGCTTAGCGTGAGTGTCTTAACATCATATTCAGCTGTTAAAATGATCAGTTTTAATGAACACCTCGTTGTTATATACTGTCAGGTTTTTGAGATCTTCATAAATGTTTTGTTTCTGAGTGCATTTCTAATTTAATTGCATCGTTAGGCGTTTCATGAAAACAAAACAACGTAAGTAAGGTTGACATTTGCATGATGGGTTTCGCAATTAAGTTGTTTGTCATTCAAATGAAGCCACTTCCTTGAATAAGTGGAAGATACCATACTATTTAGATTAATAGATTTTGAGTAAAGTAGAACTAAGCAGCATTCATGTTTCTAACTTTAATTTATATGTAAAATTTTTTTTATTTTAAAAAGTAAACTTTCACGGAAAATTTTATTCTATCAGCAATTTTAAACAAAAAAAAAATAAGCAGTGCTCCCATTTGGTTGGTGGGTTTTCGAATTAAAAAAAGTTTTGTTTATTCAAATAAAACGAGTGTATTTCCAGAAACAGGAATTCATCTCAGTTTTTGATCACATGATTTCACTAATTGAAATAACGAGTTTTGACATTTGGTTGAAGAGTTTAAGAACTTATATTGCTTTGTTTTTTTTTTTGTTTCTTTTAATCGTATCACCCCGAGCAAGGCGGTAATGCCACCGATGTGCAGGGGGCTACATAAGAGTAAAAAGATTAAGTAGAAGAGAGTGAAGAAGAAGACGATCCAGTTAGAAAGGAGCAAGAGAAGGATGGGAGTACAGGTGTGATGACAGTTGCAAAGGTGGAGAGAAAGGAAAGGATATACGGGGTGGTGAAAGAACTAGAGTCAAGTGGTTAATAGATGAGTATTGATATTGCATTTAAATTCCTGGAGGTTGTAACCGTCAGGAAAGCAAGAATATGGAAGCGAGTTCCACAGGCGGGAAGTGCGAGAAAAGAAGCTGCAGGAGTAGAATTGTCGTCTGTATTTGGTTAATCTAATTGTGAATGGGTGGGACCCAGTTGACAATCTGGTTGCACGATTAAACACCTGTTGCGGAGGCACCAGTGACTTAAGTTCGTTGGAGCAGAAGCCATGAAAGTATTTATAGAACAAAGGGAGGCCACATCTCGTCGGTGGGGAAGTGGCTGCAGTCGAGTCGCCAACTCGGTAGCTATCACATTACTGATTCTCCTTTAGAGCCTGTCGAGAACACTGAGATGAACAGCAGGGGCGCCTGACCATATATGGCAGCAGTATTCCATGCACGGACAAATGGTTGATTTGTATATATGCAGGATGGATTCAGGCGGGAAAAACACCATGGCCCGATACAGTGACTCAACATTCTTAGCAGTGGATTTAGATATGAACTAAAATAAAAACAGCTATTTTCTTCTCCAGAAACCTGAAACCACTTCCCCTTTTATATACAGGTTGAGGCTAATCAAAATAAGAGTGTGGGCTTTTTAATATAGGTTCATTTTTTTAAATAAAACGAATTTATTGCAAGGGAGCAAAAATATTTTTAGTATTATTAAGAGCTGCAAACTTGAAATAACTTTAGATTTGACAACCTGAAAAAATCTATGTTTGGTTGAGCAGTTTTAAAACTAAATTGCATTTTTTAGTAATTAAAATAAAAACATTTTATTTCCTGAAAGTGGAAACTACCTTAGCATTTAATCCACTGGAGGTGCCTGATTTAGAGAAGAAGTGTTGATATCTTTTGAGATCTTAGGATTAAATAGCCATGCTATTTAAATAATGCGTTTGAAAGCGGCTACCTGTCAACTAATTTGATCACAGGATTTGACAAACTGAAATAACCAGTGTTGATATTTGGGTAAAGTATTTGATATACAAATGAAGGCAAAATTATCTCACTGAATTTGGAAACCACCTTGGTATTTCGATCACAGTAAGACTAAATGAAAGTAATAATTAGGAAAGTAATAATATAGGGAAAAGTAACATTAATTTATTTCAAGTAGTAAATAAAGATGGCTCACTCACGCACACACGAGAATACACGAGAACAAATACCAGATGGCAAAAAATATGTAGCAATAAACACGCCTCCAATTAAAATAGACAGATATAACATCAGTTTGTAAAATGGTGCCAACTATCACTTTAAGTAAGATGCGAGAAAGCTAAATCCTACAATCGGTCAACGCACACACATATAAACCATAAACACATACACATACATGCACAAACAAACTTACAGGTACACACAATACAATTAACGACAGCACTAGCAGCGAAATATGACCATTCATTGAAAGGCACGGACGTTAAATCAAGCTCTTCTACCATTCTGAAGATGAGATTTTGATCTCGAAATATTAATGAATAATAAATAGGTAATACCCAACACCTTCTTTACTTTCCTTTAATTTACTAAACGCATTGGGATAGCCTACAAAATCTAACCATACACCTAATATATACAATGCTTCCAGCAAATTATAAAACTCTCCCATAAAAAAAAAAGATTTATTTTCTATTTTCTATTTTAAGATACGGTCAGAATTGGTGAAACTTATCTTCAGGGGTTCAAGTTCTTTGATGGATGTGTGGTCAACTGGTTAGAACGTTCTAAAGGTATAATATGTGGTTTACATTATGATTCTGGTATAGTATGTGGCCTACTTCACGATTATGGTATAGTGTGAGGCCTAATTCATGATTTTGGTATAGTGTGTGGCCTAATTCACGATTATGGTATAGTATTTGCCCTACTTGACGATTCTTGCATACTGTGTGGCCTACTTCACGATTCTGATATAGTGTGTGGCCTAGTTCACGATTCTGGTATAGGGTGTGTGGTCTAGTTCACGATTCTGGTATAGTGTGTGGCCAATACACGATTCGGGTATAGTATGTGGGATATCCGCTTTTAATATGGCCTACTTCCGTAAGAGTATATTTATGGATATAAGTATTTAGTCAATTTTTTAAAGTAATTATTTTCTTTCGAGACATGATCGTCTAAGCGTAAATCACGTATGACACTTAACTGACTGACTGGAAATCAAATAAACGGAAGGGGGTCAGACAGGCGGGAAATGCGAGAAAACAAACTGTTTAAAAAAAAAGGGCTGCAGGACAATAAAAGCGTGGATTAGCCGAACCTACAAGAAATGTATACGGAGAGGCGTAAAAACGACATACGAAGGACAAATTCGAAATGGAAGGTCAAATTTGGACGAACTAAGAGCGGCTTTTGTGTCATCGGTGAACGACATCTATAGGGTAAAGCTCGCCGGAAGAAAAATGAGTGGATCACCGAAGAGATTCTTGACCTGATGCAAAAGAGACAGAAAACAAAGCCAAGATATGGAACGGAATACAAGAGACTACACTAGGAAATTCAACAAATGCGGCAAAGTAGAGAGACTGAGCACAATAAATAATGAAGACATGCATAAAAAATAAGGGAACTAACAGGGCGAAAGACATGCTCAGCAACAGTATGTATAAAATCAAAGAATGCTACACTAATATGAGAAAAGAAAACTACTTCAGAGATCGGGCGGGTATATCGGAGATTTCTTCTACGAGAAAAGAGAGCAATCAACAATCGGATGAACCAGAAATATTAAAAACCGAAGTGGAATCGGCAATGGCTAAATTGAAGAAATATAAACCGGCAGAACCAGGCGGGATTGTAATAGAGATGGCGACGTCCACAGAAGTTTTTGACATAGACAAACTCACAGATATCATAAACGAAATCTACAAAAGCGGCAATACACGGGAACACCTAAGCAGATCAATCTTCATAACACTACCTAAAAGCCAGGTGCAAAGGAATGTGAGATCTATCGAACAACCAGTTTAATGAGCCACATAATGAAACTCATCATCCGGATTCTGATGAACAGATTGATCGGCCAAGTGATAGGACAAGAACAATGTGGATACCGGAACGAGGAATGCGATATTCATACTCAGAATGCTATTTGAACGAGCAATACCAATGCAGAAGGACCTTTATCTGTGCTTTATAGACTACGCAAAAGCGTTTGACATAGTACGAGACAAGGACTTGATAGAGATGCTCGACAAATAAAAGCCTTACGGGGATACGTCATTGGCGGCCACAATCTCAATAATATAAGATACGCAGATGACACGGTGCTGATAGCAGACACGGAAGGGAAAATGCAGAACCTTCTACAGAGGTTAGCGAAAGAAACTGAAAATATAGGACAGATTATGAACCTCAAGAAAAATAAATTTATGCTCATCAGCAAAAAGAGAGGCCCAATATGTCAACTGCATTTCGGAGAAACTAAAATAAAACAAAGAAAAAATATTCAAATAACTGGAAAGTATTTTAACATATATGGAAAGTGCGACATGGAGATCTAAAGACGTATTGGCATGGCCAAAGACGCATTTTAGAAGCTAATCGAAGTACTGAAACACAGGAAAACCTCATTAGAAACAAAGAAAAGAGTGCTGGATTGCTATGTGATATCTCTCCCTTCTGTATAGAAGTGAATGTTGGACGATCTCATCAAGGATGAAAGAGAGGCTTAGGGCAGCAGAAATGTGGCTTCATAGAGGGATGCAGAGGATAACATGGACAGGGCATGTGTGCAACGATGAGGTGTTGGAAAGAATGACAAACTCATACTTACCTTAAGAAAAAGACAAATGACGTTCCACAGACACGTAATGAGAAAGAAGGTCCTGGAGAATTTAATACTCACAGGTCGGATAAATAGATGGAAAGACAAGGGAAAGAAGCGCGAGACGTACTTGTTAGGTCTGAGCAAGTGGATGGCGGGGAGGGTTTTGGGAGAGATACCAAGATGAAAAATGAAAAATACCGAGAGCGACAAGGGACACGGCACATGAAAAAGAAGAAGAAATAAGACTAAAAGCATTTCTGTTTAGCTAATCAGTAATGAGAAGAGGTGGATTCATACCTATTCAGAATTTCATAAAAAAGCAAATTATAATGTAGATATAATGTGGAGATCAATTCCCTATTATAATCAATATATAAAGTGATCCCTCACCTTGTGGCTATGCTAATTTCTATCCATTTATATTCTAGATTTCTCGGCTTGAGAAAATGGTTGACGGATCGGCCTTGGAAGAAATACCAAGAGTAAAAATACCGAGAGCGACAATAGACGGAGCCAAGTGGAAATCCATAATCGCGATACGGCACATAAAGAGGAAGTTGCATTTAACTATTTCAGCAGTAAACGAGTGGATTTACATGTCAGGTTGTTAGCACACTTAAATCCGTGTAGTCGGGACACTATGGAAAAAAAGAACTTCAAATAAAATAATATTTAAATGCTCAGGCAGAAAAGGACCTTTCTAATTTTGCTAAAATAGCGTATCTATTCCGCTGTAGTTAATCCAAATGTATAGTCGCCAAGTAAGCGACAAAACCAGACATAATTAGGAGCGAAGACTTCAAGATCGGCATTTCTAACTTACCTTTAAGTAACCGGCTTACCTGAAATATTAAATTAACGGAAATTAAAAGTTTGCATATCATTCCTATTCAATATCACTTTGATATTTTTAGGTGTTTACTTTTTAAGCTTTGGCATAAGAATTAAATTGTTTAAGAAACGTTTTACTTTAAAATAAGTAATGTTTATTAGCCACTGGCGATACGAAATTTTATCTATAAATTGGCATAAGAAGATCTTAAAAATATCCATATTTTTTCTGTATTTAGTAAGAACCATAAGAGCAATGATTGTTGTTCAACATTCATAAAGTGTCTTTGCTTCTTTCGAGCAAATGTATAATTTCGAAAAAAATAATTCTCAACATATTAATTCACTTAAAATGACGCTCATTTTCTCATTCCAAAACATTAAGAACAGAAAAAATATTTTTTAGAGGTGCTTACTGAATTTGTGCATTTTAAGTAAGCCATTTTGCTTTGCTTTTTAAATAGCAATTCAATTTAACAAATGAGAGTCCTTTTACTGGGTATAAAGAGGAAAACAACTATTTTTTTTTATAAACACCAATATGAATATACATTTAAAAGCCTAACGTAGAAGCTATCTGTTTGATTAAATACGTACAAAAACACACAAGGCGATGCGCACGAAAACACACACACACACACACATATATATATATATGTATGTGTTATGTCTTGAAGGCTGTCACAATGCGTTGCTATGCTGTGCGGCAGAAGTTAGTTTCAACATCCAGCATTGTTTTGTCGTTCAGCTGCTGCGTCAGTATAAATTTTGGCCCGAGACTTAGTATTCCGAGTTCGAGAGGGATTTAGATAAGTCCGTGACCAGCGGTTGTTTTGTGGGTATTTTTTCTTGGATTCCGTTTATGTTTGTGTGGTGGGTATCGTCTGGGTGTTGCTTTTTATATAACCATAGAAATTTCTCCTTGAGGCGTGCTTTCTCGTGCTTTACGCTTGGGTGGTAGTTTTTATTCAGGGCCGTTGTAATTCGTGCGTTAGCATCTGGGGTTGTTTTGGGAAGGACTTCGTGGTATGTGTGTATGTGCTTGTGCAGGGTATGGCGTAGGTGTTGCAAGCTTTTCTTCATGCAGAATTTTCGCAAGTAGTCGAGCGATTGTTGGTGATTTAAAGCATGCCGGGAAGTGAATGCTCTTGATGGTGTTCGGTATTACGTTGTTTTTTAGGCATCGCTTTAGGAAGTTCATCTGGCATCCTAATTTTGCACGTTTCTCGGACAGTTTAAATAGCTCTCTGACGGTTGCAAATATATCCTGGCTCAGGTGTAGGGATAGTAAAGTTTTGTAATTTGCTTGAAGCATTGCGTAAAATAGTTGTATGTGTTATGTCTTGAAGGCTGTTACAATGCGTCGAATGAAATAAAGGAAGGTCGGGAGGTGTTTGTATGACCTGTTTAATATTTCAAGACTATAATCTCATCATCAGAATGGCAGAGAAATCCCTATAATGACCGTGCTTTTAGCTGCCCATCTATAAATGGCTGGCTTTATCCACTGCTGCTGTACGTGTGTGCGTGTATGTAAGTGTGCGTGTGTGTGTGTGTGTGTGTGTGTGAGTGTGTATGTGTGTGTGTTCTAGTTGAGGTTTTTTATGGTGTGATGGTGTGTGTGTGTGTGAGTGAGTGTGTATGTGTGTGTATTCAAGTTGGGGTTTTATTGGTCTGGTGGAATAAATTCGTAGGTGGCTAATCTATGTGTGATCTGGGAGTGGATGTGACTTTGACCGGGACAAAGAGTATCAGTTTCATTGCTGTTGTCTTATCTATCTGATTTATCTGGTGGTGTTTGCTCATTGTGGGTGCTGTAAATGAATCTACTTTATTTTATATATATATATATATATATATATATATATATATATATATATGTGTGTGTGTGTGTGTGTGTGTGTGTGTGTGTGTGTGTTCTGTCCTGGTAAGTGGTTTGTTATAAGCACCACTGCTACTACAACCAGCGGGGGGAGAAAAATGTGTTTGTGTGGTTGTTTTCTGTGTGTATAGGCTGTAAGCCAAATGCTGCTTTGGAGTAACGTCTACCGCAAACAATAGCCGTAAAACAACTAATCGACAACAGAGACAATACTGACCGAGCGTGATAAAAATCTGATGGAACCACAGATATCTAAATATTCTTAAAGGCCAAACAAATTTTATCATGCTTCCCAAAGATCGATTCATATTACTGCACACCACTGCAAATGACCTGATCTGAAGAAAATATTAAAATCGATTACACATTGTCACCCTTGTGGCTCTAGAACTAGCCATATTTTAAAAGAAAGGAAACTAAAGCATTATTTTTTTCAAATAATTTGCAAAAAAATCTGTATCTGAATTACTAAATTATCAAGGGTTTATCTAAACTTATTTATAAATAGAACTTTGTCTGTGTGTGTGTGTCTGTGTCTGTGTGTATCCGTTACCTATAGACTCCGAAACGGCTGAACCGAGTTTTTTGAAAATTTACACAGTTGTATCATAAACGTCTGCGAGTGTTCTTAGCTAGGTTTTGTGTCTAGGTAGCTCCGATAAATATCGAAAATCGATAATCGAAAAAGTCGGGTTATAGAAGGAGTGGTACGATTTTAATCAAATTTGATACACTCATAAACATAAGAAAAGATATTCAGAAGTTTCAATGTTGCAGTTCTTACAATAGTGCAGATAATCGATAATATATATAAAAGCTTTCCCGAGCAACGACGGGTTATACTGCTAGTCAAATATATAAATTATTTTTTTTTTCTTTGGCTTACTGTCGAAATTTCTGCAATTATTAAGTGTTTCTAAGAATACTTTTGGGAAAAATGTATTTTTTCATGAATGACTCAAATTTGCTTTGATAAATTGAGTTACGAAATGTATAATTTGTATTTTTTCTTCTTCTATGTGCCTTGTCCCTTCAGGACGTAGGCGATCATGGCTTTCCACGCTTCCCTAACCCTGGTGGCTCTGAGCACGCCTTCTGTTACACCATGCAATCCTCGTTCCATCATCCACCTGATTAGGTCCTTAAAATATGTTATCTGTTGCTTTCCCCTGTCTCTGTTTCCCTCTATCTTGCCTGTTAGTATCAGATTCTCTAAGCCCTCCTTCCTCATTGCGTGTCCCAGGAACTTCAGCTGTCTCTTCCTGATAGCCAGTGTTAATTTCTTTTTTGTTTCCATCATTTCCAGGACCTCATCATTGCTCACATATTCGATCCATGAGATTCGCAGCATCCTTCTGTAGAATCACATTGTATTTAGTTCTATTATAATTGGAAAAAACGACCTAAAGCATGTTGTCCTCGTGCTATTTCCTTCACTTGTTTAAAACTGGATCAAGAAGAACATGCCAGGTTTATTTAAGGGTAAATGTCAGAGTCGAGATGGTTTTTCTCTATTTTTTTTAATATATTGATCCACTGTGCCACAACGGCCGGATGTGCTTTGTGGTACAGTGGATATCGGCTCGGAACGAGAAACCAGGGAGATGAGTTCGAATTCCAGTTGAATCCATTGTATTCACTTACGCGCAAATGCCCTTGGGAAAGGTATTAATCCGTCTCTTCCTTCCAGTTATGGGTTAAATAACAGGATAAATTGGGTTCTATAGCCTTGGTCGGCAACCAGTCTACCGCAGAAAGCAATGGCAACCTACTGCGGGATATTTTTTACCCAGTCAGTAATGTCTCTTTCGAGACATGATCACCCAAGCGTGTATCATGTATGGCACTTAACTGACTGATATTGATTATTGATTGCTGTTTGCGTCGACACTTTTACTTAATATCATCTTCTTACACGGACCGATGATTTCAAGATGTATACATCTTGAAAACTTATTTTCTCGTGCAGCGTGAAGGAATTTCCGTTTATAGTTCCGTCCTACTGCTGATATGCTCGCGACCATCACTGAGTATATACACCAGGCTCTTGACAAGAACGGCAAAGCTCGAACTGTTGCCCTAGATATCTCCAAAGAGTTTAACAGAGTCTGGCATGCTGGCCTTTTATGCAAGCTGCGGGTATATAATGCAACTAAACAATTGTTTGACCTTATTCCATTATTCCTTTTAAATCGCACAATGAAGGTAGTATTGAACAGACACACCTCCCAATATTATCGCACGAACGCGGGTGTCCCTCAAGGCTCTATTCTAGGTCCTACGCTTTTCCTTATCTACATTAACGATCTACCTGATGTAATAAAATCCCAAGCAGGGAAATACGCTGACGACACTATAGTTTACTCTCGCCTTGATCAAAAATCTGCCGAGGCTGACAAAGCAAACCTCGCTGCCGCGCTTGAGAAGGACCACCAATTAGTGGTTGACTGGGGTAAGAAATGGCCCGTGAATTTTAATGCTTCAGAAACTAAGTTTGCTATCTATTAACCATCACAGGCAATCGCTCCTACCCCCATTAACATGGATCAGGCTAGGCCCCCTGAAAGTAAAACACTGCGCCTCCTCGAGTTAACTCTCCCAACAGACCTCAAGTTCGTTTCTCTGTGCAGAGACAATCCTGCGCATATACAAATCTACCATCCGCCCGTGCATTGAATATTGCTGCCATTTCTGGCCGGGTGTGCCTGCTATCCGCCTAGGGGTCTTTGACAAAATCCAACTGAGAAACCTTAATGTGATTCATCTCGACTTGGTAGCTCAGGTACAGTCTCATTCTCATAGGCACAATGTGGCTTCCCTGTGTCTTTTCTACAAATACTTTCACGGCTTCTGCTTCGATGAACTTAGCTAACTGGTGTCCCCTATATATGAATTTACTCGAGCCACAAAGTTAGCAATTAGGTCCCACCCTTTACTGTGAAACCATTTGAGATAAACGCAAATTCTACTCCATCAGCTGCTTTTCTCGAACTTCCGGCCTCCTGTGGAATTCCTTTCCGTTTACTTGCTTCCTCGACAGCTGCAATCTACAAGAATTCAAATGTAAAGTCAATAGTCATCTCCTATCTCACAAACCTACATGTTCTCTCTCATGCTTCTTTCTCCATCCATTCAACTCTCATCAGCATTCCCATCCTTCTCTTACCCACTTCCTGACAACCTCTTTAACCTGTCACTCTTTCTCATAACTTTCCTTGTTGTCGACCTAAACCTAACTGCCGCCGCCCTCGGCTCGGACGTGACGACCCGCTGAACTTAAGCATATCGCTAAGCGGAAGAAAAGAAACCAACCGGCATTCCCTCAGTAACGGCGTTTTAACCGAGAGAAGCCCAACGCCGAATCCCGTCGCAAGTAAACGGCTTCGGGACGTGTGGCGCATGGGTCAAAGATAGCCGTTCGTTTTCGTCTCGCGTAGTTGGGTGTTCATTGCACAACTGTGGCAGTAAAATGCCTTGCTTTGGGTCGATATGATTATAAAAAAAATAAAAAAGAAGAAAAGTTAGATGAATATATGAACAAGTACTCCAGAAATGATTCAGAAGTTTCTTATACCCACGGCACACATGTAATGCAAATTCCCTGTATCCGAATCTCGGGGTCCAAGCCTCTTTATATTGCACAGGCAAGCAGAGAGTAGCTGATAAAATATTGGAGAGAATAAAATCCTAAGAATCATTATTCAAGTTATTTTTTATTTAGCACTATTCAATAAAAATGTTTAATAGCGTGTAAGAATTATGTGTCTCTGGTTAAACCAGCTGCCTAAATGACCTCTTTGCTACGGACGCATCGGCTCAAGTTTATCGCTAGTATAACTTTATGGACACGGTAATTATTCAGGCCAGATCCATTATTTGGCTTTACTGGTTGGGACCTTCACATATAACATCCACCAGACGCAACCCAACCTTCGAATAATCCTCATCCCCGAATTATTTCATTTGTAAATATGAAGATTTATTCAGAGCGAATTATGCAAAAAACATTAGTTCGTGTAGCAGGCTCCAGCGGAGATACTTTCACGTCCACTCCAGTCTAGAACATATTCAAGTCTAAGGTCAATCGTGCATAATATCATAATACCTACTTCACATTCTCTAACGTTCATATTATTCACCTTATTTTACTTGCGAAGACCTCTTGTCTCTCAATCTAGACCAATAATTACCAGACCATCTGGTGGAGACAGATAAGCAAGCAATGGAAATCGGTAAGATAAGTAATTATTGAGGACAATAAGGAAAAAAAAAACTCGCTCCTTTCTAAGATAAAGAAAAAAAGGAATTAAAACAAATTCAAATAAAAGAATATTTATGCAATTTAGATATGTAGAGATGTAAAAATTCTTCTCTAGTAAGGCAACACATAGATAGATAGATAGATAGATAGATAGATAGATAGATAGATAGGAAAAAGCAGAGATAGATAGATAGATAGATAGATAGATAGATAGATAGATAGATAGATAGATAGATAGGGAAAATACTGACATAGATAGATAGATAGATAGATAGATAGATAGATAGGAAAAAGCAGAGATAGATAGATAGATAGATAGATAGATAGATAGATAGATAGATAGATAGATAGATATGGAAAATACTAACATATATATATATATATAGGGAAAATACTGACATAGATAGATAGATAGATAGATAGATAGATAGATAGATAGATAGGGAAAATACTGACATAGATAGATAGATAGATAGATAGATAGATAGATAGATAGATAGATAGGAAAAAGCAGAGATAGATAGATAGATAGATAGATAGATAGATAGATAGATAGATATGAATAGACTGAAATGGATAGATTGATAGAGAAAGAGAACGAGAGAGAGAGCGGGAGAGGTAGCTAGAGAGAGAGAGAGAGAGTTTGTTCTAAAGACGTTTTTCATTGTCATTCCCTTATGCTCACTTGTCCTGTCTCATATGACAGTGGCAGTCGGTGATGCTAGGCCCAAAATCACCTCATGGACCTTCCGTACTCAATGACCAAAACAAAAAGGTTAATTACCTCGTGGTGAAAGCCTATTCAGCAACCTACAAACCTGCCTCGTAACACATGTCCGGTATTATCGTGTTGAGATCGGCAGATGTTTATATACCGTTGACAGCTTCACAACAAAATGCCTCAGTTCTGCCTTTCCCATTCAATCCATTCAATCCATATTATATTACGGATTTGACCCAAACAAATACGCATTTTATATTGTCAATCGGTTGTCAGCGGGTGTAGACTGGCAGCGACCAATTTTTGCAAGAAAAACTAAATACTTATGCCACAGTGATTGTATGACATTTAAAAGTGTATATTCTCGCAAATATAGATTTTTTTTCATAGATTCAATATCTGAAAGTAATTCAGTTTCAGGACGTGAGAGAACTCTGCAGTCGACAGTGAGGATCGAACTAACAATACAAGGTGGTCCAAAATAGGTAATAATAAAATTTATCTCATGATTACATGTACAATTAATATTTCCTATTACAATTATTGCTTGTCTATATTTCTAAGATGAGGTAGCATTTACATTATTAGGACTATTGTCCTCATCTTTATTTCCATTTGTACGACGTTTCGTCCGTTTAACCCTCCGGTTTTCTTCAGGTGATCGGAATTTCGAACCGAACCATTTATTGCCATCACTGGGGTATATTAACTCCATTCCTTGAGCCTCTTCTGATAGTCATGAATTAGTTAACTGTAACCCTGTGAGTTACTTGTTCACCGCTGCTTCAGCCTGGTATAGAACTGACAAATCTTAAGGTCAAGTCTCAAGAATTAACCAACGTCAAAGTGCTGTGAGTTCAATACCAGGCTACAGTAGTGGTGAACAAATTACTTACATGGTTAGAGCGAGATAACTCATAACTTCCAGAAGAGGCACTAGGTAATGAATGGAATCAATGTATTCCAGTAACTGTAATAAACGGTTCGATCAACTGAAGAAGGCCGGAGCGTACAACAGCCGAAATGTCGAAAAAATGGCAACAAAACTAAGGACAATAGTCCGAATAATGTAAATACTGTAAATACTACCTCATCTCAGAAATATAGACAAATAGAATGATCTATTATTAAACGTCGTACAAATGGCAACAAAGATGAGGACAATAGTCCGAATAATGTAAATACTGTAAATACTACCTCATCTCAGAAATATAGACAAATAGAATGATCTATTATTAAACGTCGTACAAATGGCAACAAAGATGAGGACAATAGTCCGAATAATGTAAATACTGTAAATACTACCTCATCTCATAAATATAGACAAACAGTATCATCTTTTGTTAAACATCGTACAAATGGCAACAAAAATGAGGACAATAATCCGAATAATGTAAATACTGCAAATACTACCTCATCTCAGAAATATAGACAAATAGAATGAATTTTTATTAAACGTCATACAAATCGCAACAAAGATCAGGAAATACTCCGAATACATCATCTAGAGAAATATAGACAAACTAGCATCATAGCCCGGCGTTGCCCGTGCAACTCAGAACATATTGTAATTAGATGATTAATGCAGCGTGTTGCGATTTCCGAGCGCTTGTAGTCGCCCGCCCAATTTAAAACTCAATTATATAAAAAAATAATTATATAAAAAATTGTTGTTTAAAAATCGTCTAAGAATTCCATTAAAAAAATCTGTTTTTTTTGTTTTGCGTAAACGTGAGCTGATTTTTTGTTGACTAAATGAATTTTAGGAATTTTCGAAGAATATTTCAAAATGTAGACATTTTATTTTAGAGGAAAAAGTTACATTAATGCCACACGAATTACAGACAGTGGATTTCCTGCATGAAATATTTAACGAAAAAAACAGCTTTTTTTTTTTTTAATTTTATTTTCTGAAGTATGAAATATTAAATCTGAAAAAAAAAGACTTAAATTAACCATTGGCACTGTTTTTTTTTTTTACATATTTTGTTTTTGTTTGAAAAAACACTTTTTTAAAAATGTTTCTTTTGTTTCAAAATTACGGGAAAAATATTCACAGTTTTTGTTGACCAAATAATTTTTTAAAAGTAGGATTAAATTATTAAATATACAGGTTCATTTTTTTTAGTTACGTTTGACACGTGTGATTTGGTTTCTGTGACATAATCTAGCCACCATCTTAGATGTTAGATGTTTGCCCGTGTAAATCAGAATATTTTTTAATTAGATGATTAATGCAGCGTGTTGCGATTTCCAAGCACTTGTAGTCGCCTGCCCAATTTAAAACTCAGTTATATAAAAGAAATAATCATATAAAAAATTGTTGTTTAAAAATTATCCAAAAATTCCATTAAAAAAATCTATTTTCTTTTGTTTTGTGTAAACGTGATTTGATGTTTTGTGTGGCATTGTAAACAACACGGCGTTTGTTTTGTTTCAAAATTAAGGGGGAAATATTTACATTTTTGTTGACTAAACGATTTTCAGAAATTTTCTAAGAATATTTCAAAATGTAGACATTTAATTTTAGAGGAAAAAGTTACATTAATGCCACACGAATTACAGACAGTTTATTTCCTGCATTTATTTAGCGAAGAAAAAAGCTTTATTTTTTTTAATTTTATTTTCTGAAGTATGAAATATTAAATCTGAAAAAAAAATACTTTAATAATTAAATTAACCATTGGCAATTTTTGTATACATATTTTGTTTTTTTAAATAATTCTTTTGTTTCACATTTTTTTGTTAACCAAATGAATTTTTAAAACGTCAGAATAAAATTTAAATATAAAGGCTCATTGTTTTTGTTTTTTTAATCGCGTTTGACACGTGTGATTTGATTTCTTTGAGATCCTAGATGTTTTACGGAGCAAGTGTAAACAATCGGCTCCATTGGCTAAAAAGTGCGAAAGGGAAAATTGCTGAACTTAAACTCAAAATGTATGTGTCGACCTGGCTTCCCTGTAGATATGTGTCCCTAGAAAGTTTGAATGGCGTAGCTTAAAAAATGTAGGCGTACATAGGTTACAGTCAAACACAAACTCACAGATTGCCTTATATATATATATATATATATATATATATATATACTAAACAAAATCCGTCTCTTTCCTCCAGTTATGGGTTAAATAACAGGACAGATTTGGTTCTACAGCCCTGTAATGGTAACCTACTGCAGGATAATCTTCTGCCCAGTCTGTCATGACGTATGGCCCTTAACTGACTGACTGAATATAATAGTTGAAAACATGATTAAGGCTTCTACTGGGCATAAAGTGGTGGATCAGTTTTATATTATTATTAAGTTATAAACAGGTCCATTACTTATTAATACTTAATAAAATAGTACATCTCTTCCTCCTCTCACTATAAGTCAAATAACAGGACGGATTGGGTTCTATAGCCTTGGCTGGCAACCAGTCTAAGGCAGAAAGCAATGTCAAGCTACTGCGGGATAATCTTCTGCTCAGTCAGTCATGTCTCTTTCGAGACACGATCGCCCCACAAATTAACAAATTAGTATTATTTCATTTGTTTTTAATACTATGTTTAGATCTTGGAATGCATCCTTAGCTTTAGCAATTCACCATCGGATTTAGTGCCACAATTCTTGATCTCTGTTAAAACAGTTCCCAGATTATACTTCAACTAGCAGTATAACCCGGGGTTACTCGGGTGTAATGAAAGCTTTAAAACTAATCCATGGTCCTGGAGATCAGACTCTTTGGACGTTGGCACGAAAGACTAAAAAGCAATAGTTGTTTCCAGTTAAAGCGAAACCGTAGATTGAAAGAAAAATGAATGGATGTAAGTCAAATTTTGATTTCCTGCTATCGATATCAAATAAGTTTTTTCGTCGTAAACTGAATTTTGAAGGCTAAATAAGTCCTCTGAGTAAATGGTATCATGGCTGAGACTAAGAACTACAATTATACCTACTTAGAGCCAAACCCGAAGCAAAAACTAAAATAAAAGAGCTGAAAAAAATACAGATATACAGGCAGATAAACAGACACACACATAAACATCTTGCCTTTTATATATATATATATATATATATATATATATATATATATATATATATTATCGATTTTCTGCACTATTTTAAGAACTGTAATCTTGAAACTTCTGAATATCGTTTGTTATGTCTTTGTCTATGAGTGTATCAAATTTGATTAAAATCGGACCATTCCTTCTATAACCTGATTTATTCGATTATCGATATTTATCGGGGGTACCGCGACACAAAACCTAGCTAAAAACACTCACAGACGCTCATAGCACAACTGTGTAAATTTTCAAGAAAATTGGCTCAGCCGTTTTGGACTCTATAGGTAACGGACACACACACACACACACACACACAAACACACACACACACACACACAGAGAGAGAGAGAGAGAGAGAGAGAGAGAAAGTTCCATTTATAAATAAGTTTAGATATGACCTGTGAGTATTATATTCTCCAACCGTATTTCTTAGTATGTGCTTTACAAATTTAAACTCTCTCTACCTGATTTTAATTATAAGTGTCCTTTTTGTTTCAATTCCCCATAGAACATGGTTTTTGCTCACATGTTCAATCCATGTATACTCAGCATCCTTCTGTATAATCATATTTTTCTAAATTCTAGGTATTTTATTTGTGAGGAAATCTTATCATAAACATTTTTATACGAAGATTGATACCCCAGTAGTGTTTTTAGCAAAATTTTCCTGTTGCTTAATACCTTGCTTAGCTTTAGAAAAGCATCTTTCATTTTTCTAATATTTCCCTTTCTGAGCTGACATCGACTGCATCACATGATTTAAACGTACTCACCTAAAACTAAAATTTCATATACTTTTTACTTAAATTTTTACTCAATAAGTGTAGATATTTTTGCCTATAGTCTTTTTACCACTCCTTCTTGACCTTTTGAACAGGGACGAGTTCACGTCCGGGTGGCATATTTCATGATGTTCGGCCGGTTACTCTGTAATCCACTCTTTCGAGTGGCTATTGGCCCGTGTACAAAGTAAACATCATTATAGAAATAGTTGATGCTCGTTTACGTGTATTGTTTTAGGTGAATAACCCATATAAATCGAATGAACATTATTATTATTATAATGTTAAGCTATTCTTATTTTGAAGTAATTTATTTTGAAAGTATTCAAAAGTTATAGTGAATTTTATTAAAGGACACACCGTTAATCTGATTTGAACATCAAATATATATTAAACTTTAATTCCCTTGATATATAATCATTTGCTTGAATTGAAATTTTAAATGAGTTCATTTAATAAATTATAATTTCTGTATCGTATATATTGCATACACACACACACACACACACACACACACACGCACACACACACGCACACATATATTGTAAGTTTGTTATTACAATGGTTTATAAATGCATAATATCACTACACAAAAATTTCCATGTTTCAGAACAATATTGTTCTTCATGTGATATGTTAAAATAAATGGTGCAAATAATTTAGTTTTGAAAATAGAAGACGAATTCATGGTTATTCTAGAAAATTAGGGACTAGTAGTTGGAGAATATGCTTTAGGTGTGTCAATACTGTTTAATCAGAAATGATAATTATGTAACTATGGAGTTTGAAGATTTGGGTCGTGAAAGGAAGCAGTATTGTCTGCTGTCTAGAGATGACATTTTTTAACTTTGTCTGGATAAGTGAGGTCATAGAATTTTAAATGGGTCGACAATAATTTTTAACAGCAGGTTGGATTTTAGGTATTTTTTATTGAAAATTAAATTAAATTTTTGAATACTACCTCACGAGCAAAGGGGTTAGAATGTTTAGGTTAGAATTAGGATTAAATAATTATGGTATACTTAAGTATATTGTAGTTAAGCAAAACAATTAAGTATTGTGTGGGTCATTTATTTTAGTAAAATAATTTTTATTTTTTTAAATTATGTTGTAGTATAAGTTATAAATGAAACAATGTAATTAATTTTTTAAGAAAAATTATTTTATCTGAGTAAGGTACATAGTGGGACAACGCAATACTTAAATCGGTAAACAATATCTTTTAACAGCTGGTTTGATATTTTAAATACTTTAGGAGTAATGGGGCTGGAATGTTTGTGTTAGAATTAGGATTAAATAATTTATGTTAGAATTAGGATTACATAAATCATGGTATATATATATATATATATATATATATATATATATATATATATATATATATATTAAACTCCTTGAGATTGTAGCTGTCGGGGAAGCAAGTATATGGAAGGGAATTCCACAGGGGAGAAGTGCGAGAAAAGAAGCTGTTAGAGTAAAAATTGCGGTTACATTTTATCGGTTTCATTGTAAACGGGTGGGACTTGGTTGCTAATCTAGCATCTCGTGCAAATTCGTACCTAGGGGGCACCAGTGATCGAAGTTCATCGGAGTAGAAGCCGTGAAAGTATTTATAAAAGAGGCACAGGGAAGCCATGTCACGCCGGTGAGAGAGTGACTGCAGGCGGTCTGCCAAGTCGGTATCGATCACATTATAGATTCTCCGTTGTATTTTGTCAAGAACCCCGAGGAGAAAAGCAGGGCACCCCACCAGATGTGGCAGCAGTATTCAATACACGGGCAAATGGTAGATTTATATATGTGCAGGATAGATTCAGACGGGAAAAACTTCCGGGCCCTGCACAGAGAACCGACTTTCATAGCAGCGGATTTAGCAATGGATTCTTCGATTTAGTCTTTCCACTTGAGGTCTGCTGAGAGTGTGATATATATATATATATATATATATATATATATATGTGTGTGTGTGTCTGATAATGTATATAATAGTCCTATGTTATTTTTAGTAGTCAATTTACACTTGACTACTAAAATTCAATTTTATCATCTTTAACTTTTCTGACATAACATTGAAATTGTCATCACAGGCATTGTGCAGAGAATCTCACTCTTTCATGCAACACACTCTTCAGTAATAAGCACAATCCTTTTTTCGCAAACCATCTTCTACTTTTGCAAACTTCGCACGTACAGAAATACAATTAAATCCGAATGCACGTCGTTTAATCAAGTAGAAGTACATCTGACAATTTTCAAAAATGACAATTTAAAATGGTATTGTTTTATGCAGGAGCTTGCTTGAACACTTCATGAAAATAAAATATTAGATTTAAAATGGCACAAATAGCATTATAAAAATTTAATAGCATCGAAAATTGTAGTGGTCTCAGTGATGCTTGGTATATTGGCCCTGTGCCAAACACAACCGACGGCCCCACAATTTAAATATCAGAAGGTTGAAAAGATACTGAGAGGAATAAAACGTTTGTACATTTAATGATTTATTAACAGAATAGCAAAATTGTTCGAAGAAATATTAAAATGAAATGTCTTATCTGAAGACTATAACATATTTTTGAGAAGAAAAATGTTCATTAGGAAAATGCATGTAGTTTTGTAGTTAATATAATTGTTCAAAGAAATGTAAGTATTTAAAATGTTTACAGAAATTAAGAGTTCATGGCCAATAGTAGTAGAATGTAAAAGCTTATATTCCTTTCCCTTTTCTCTAGGTTGGCAACAGGGTGAGAAAAATGTGAAACAAATAAAGAAATTGTACTTAGAGTGTCAAGTTTTTGTTTTCTTTGGCGGTCTGGAGTAAAAAGGAAACAAAAAGAAGGAAAATTTAAAAAAAAGGTCTAATGAATCTGTGACACGCCATTACGTCCGGGTCGCCTTCTTGAAATTTCTTTTGTTACATTGCCACAAGGTCCGTCAACTAACCGCTCCCATGCTGGACTGATTTTGACCTGTCAGGGAATGTCCTTAATTAGTGAATCTCGTCATGTGACTTAATGAAAATCGCATTTTCTTTTTTAGGTGTGAAAAAACGTTTGACTGACGTCATATAACAATTTTCGATTTCCTATCTAATTAGTATCAATAATTTTGCTTTTCACACTGACTTGTGAAATTTGCTTTGATCTGTGTTTTTCCAAAAATGCTTTTAGTCGTTTTTCGTTTTGATCCACTTTTCCGAGTGTGCAATTTTACATTGTGTGTTTTATTTAGTTGATGGATGATACAGGATTTGTATCCTAACACCACTGGCATGATCTGTAGTTCCAAATATTTCTTAGAATAAACGGATTGAGCCCATTTTTTTTAAAGCTAGGCAAACATCTATTTATAGAAAAAGAGTGATCTTGCTGTATTTTGAAACATCTACTTGTGCAATTTTTTTTTCTATTTGCAGAATGTCAAGATTAAAAACCTGAGCTGAATGTAAATGTCATTTTAAAGAACGGAAGAGAAAAAGGTGGGTCCGAGTAACTTCACAACGAATCAGAAGAGTGAGTTTCTCGCAGGAAATCTCTGACGTTCTAACATTCTAAAGAGTTGCGACTTGAAGACCTGAGCATCTGATATGTTAAGCATACTAATAATCCCCTTGTGTATTTCGTTTTCAAATTCAGCAACTTTTTTCGACAATCCCTTCTTTGCCATTCCACCTTAATGAACATTATCAATGGAAAAGACTTAACTACCCATATTGCTGTCTACCAAATATTTTTCCAAGTATTTTAGTAAAATAGTCGCTTTGTTAACAGGAATAGTTTAAAATAATGTTCAATACAAATTTAAAATTCTTCAGCACTGAAAATCAGTTTTTTCTTATTTAATTAGATTTTTACTCAATAGAAATAAATATGTTTATTAATGTATCGGCTTACGATCCTCCTCAGTCTTTTGAACATGAATAGAAGTTTATGAATTGGATTAAAATATATTTAATAAATAAAATTATTTTAAGTAAGGAATTCTATTATCGACAGTAGTTTTAACATATACACATTTAGGTACTTTTTCGGCTGAAAATTTAATTTGACAGTTTTATTTGTGGATTTATTTTAATACACAAATTATTATTATTATTATTATTATTATTATTATTATTATTATTATTGTGTTGTCATTTTTCATCATATTTCGATTTCTGCTATGGTCGCACAACCTACCAAGTCTTCGAAAAAACCTAAGGTAGGCCGTGGTGTGTTGTTTTGGATCCATTTCATGTTTTTCCATCTCACCTAAGCTCCCTAGAGTTACATAGACAAAGTTGGGGTTTTCCAGAGATTCTTTCAACAAGTTGTTTTGTTCCATTTTTTATCATTCCAGGTGCACCTACTATCACTGGCACGATTCTTGCTTTTAATTTTCACATTTTTTCTATTTCAGTTTCCAGGTCTTTATATTTTCACAGTTTTTCGAATTCCTTGGTTGCTACGTTAGAATCCGCTGGACAAGCCATATCAATTAATAGGCAAGTTTTTTTCTGGCTTTTAACAATAATGTTAGAGGCAGGTCGTGGCGTGTTGTTATGACTCCATTTCATGTTTTTCTATCTCTTCCCTATCATCCCTAGCATTACATACATAAAGTTTTCCTTAGTGTGTGGGCTGTACTTAATAAGACAATTTTTTGTATATCTCTTAAGCTGGGGTTTCCAGGGATTCTTTCAATGTGTTGTTTTGTTCCATTTTTTATCATTCCAAGTGCACCTACTATCACTGGCACAACTCTTGTTTTCAATTTCCACATTTTTTCTATTTCAATTTCCAGGTCTTTATATTTTGACAGTTTTTCAAATTCCTTGATTGCTATGTTACAATCCGCCGGACAAGCCATATCAATTAATAGACAAGTTTTCTCCTTCTGGTTTTTAACAATAATGTCTGTCCTGTTTGCTTCAATTTTTCTGTCTGTGTAGATGGTGTAATCCCATAGAATGGTTACATCTTCTATTTCTGTAACCGTGCTGGGTGATGTTCATACCAGTGTTTGTTTACAGCTTTTCCATAATGTTTGCACATTGCCCAATGTAAATATTGCCCAACTCTATCGTGGCGATTTTTATATTCATTTTATATTCATTATTATTATTATTATTATTATTATTATTATAATAGTAATCATTTTTGTCTATAAATTTTTGATGTGTTCAGGGTTTAATTTATCAGTTTTATATTGAACCGTTAATAACTGTGCTGCTATTTAAATGAGGTATTATCATTATATATGCCTTGCTTGTTATTGCAACGCTCCCTCTGTTGTAGACTTTGGCTACTTCAGTTATCCATACTAATCCTTCAATATTTTTAAACAATCCCTTATTTAATATACACATTGAAATTTTCTTTATTCTGCTTTTCAGTACCAGGAGATATTTCATATTAGATATACGTCCCAAAATGGAATATATTTAATATTTTATGTACCGACCACTTTCAGGAATTTGGTTATGGTTCTCCATAACTTCCTTGTATCTTTGTATCACGTTTTCACTTTTTCGACCATTAAAAACACATCAGATAGGTTATTTGCTTCGATTGAAAGTCTGCCTCTAACCCTGTAAGTTATTTGTTTACCACGGCTGTAGCTTGGTATTGAACTCACAACTCTAAGAATCAAGTCATGAAGTAACTAACGTCTATATCGACTGGGCCATGTGGCCTTAAGGACAAGAAGAACTGAATTTCGGATCGGGGCTTTGCGCAAGGAATGAGGATGATATACCCCAGTGATTGTAATAAAGTGTTCGGTTTGTAATTCCTAGCAACTGAAGAAGGCCGGAGCGTACAACGGCCGAAATATTGTGCAAATCGCAACAAAAAGGAGGACAATAGTCCGAATCACGTAAATACTGTAAATGCTACCTAATCTTAGAAATATAGACAAATACTAACGCCAAGAAATACTTTCAGAATTCCGTAGTTTTGTCTGCTAGAATTTATTTCTGTTTACGCATATTGTTTGATAGGTTGTTGTTATACGGGTGCCTTTCTGATAAATGACCCCTTATTCGACGTTTACAGGTGGTTTATCTCCATACGGTAATTGATTTCAACCAGGGAAAACGAATTTTGTACGTCGACCCAGAGTTGGATTGATCAAAACACCCATCCCCTTTGTTTTCTTGCTCATGGAAAGGAATAAGTTGAGTATTTAATCCTATCTCACTGATGCTTGCATGTCAGATTAGGCTTAAGTGTGCAATAAACCAATACTGTATTTAGACAGGTATCCGCTCTTCCAAAAGAAGAAGAAGAAGAAGAAGAAGAAGAAGAAGAATGAGCAGCTGTAAATGGTGGACAGAACAGCGATTAAGTGAGATAGTATAAAAACAGACTTTAGTAAGAGCTACAAAGGACAGGCAGTTGTGGAGAGCCATGATCGACCAAGAAGAACAAGGATAAAAATGAGTCTGTGTCAATGGTTGGTAGGACAGCAATTAGGAGAGATAGAAAAAAGACAAACTTTACTAAGAGCTACAAAGGACAGGAAACTGTGGAGAACCATAACCAACTAAGAAGAAGAGGAAGAAGAATGAGCCTCTATCAATGGTTGGCAGGTCAACGATTAAGAGAGATTACATAAAGACAACTTTGGTAAGAGCTACAAAGAACAGGAAATTGTGGAGAGCCATGATCGAATAATAAGAATAAGAATTAGTGTGTGTCATTGGTTGGCAGGACAGCGATTAGAAGTGATAGCAAAAAGACAAACTTTACTAAGAGCTACAAAGGACAGGAAATTGTAGAGAGCCATGATCGACCAAGAAGAAGGAGTCTGTGTCTATGGTTGGCAGGACAGCGATTAGAAGAGTTAGCAAAAAGACAAACTTTACTAAGATCTACAAAGGACAGGAAATTGTGGAGAGCCATGATCGACCAAGAATAAGAATGAGTCTGTGTCTATGGTTGTCAGGACAGCGATTAGAAGAGTTAGCAAAAAGACAAACTTTACTAAGATCTACAAAGGACAGGAAATTGTGGAGAGCCATGATCGACAAAGAATAAGAATTAGTGTGCGTCATTGGTTGGTAGGATAGCGATTATGAGAGATAGCAAAAAGACGATGTTGTGTAAGCTACAAATACAGGAAACTGTGGAGAGTTATGACTGTCTACGTAGAAGAAGAAGAACACTGACGAATTCTACTTCTCTTATTTGAAGTGTTCTTCCAGAATGTGGGTTTTCATGGCTTTCCACATCTTCCTGTTGGAGTGGTCAGAATGTCCATTTTCCGACCATGTGACCCGGGTTTGAATTTAACTCTTGTCGATTTTTGTCGTTGGTTTTTGAAGTTATTCATCTGGAGAAGACGATCTTAATATGCATTCATCATCTTTGTAAAGTGCTTAAAAAATATACCCTATGTTGACGCAAGGCTTGTGAGTAAAACTGATTCGACGGAACCTTTTGGGAACAGTTCCATCGTTGTGTTAGCCACAAATCAGGCTATCCCAACAAACCGGATAGATGTAATTGTAAATTCTTTGCTAAAAGTTACTTTTCTTGCAATTCATGCTTGTGGAACACTCTTTCAGCTTCATGCATTCCAGCAAGATTTAATCTGCAAAACATTTAAATGCAATGGTAATCGCTATCTACTGTGCTCATGAGTATTGTTCCTCTGTTCTCACTCCTTATGAATGATCCCATTTTAACTCTTCCTCGCTCAGTAACCCATCTATTTCCCTTACTAATCTATATACACAGACCGCTTATGGAGAAACTACCAGACTCTCTATACAGGTTTTGATTATAGTTGTAATAACTTATACCGACCGTCACACGTTTCAGAAAAATCTGATAAGTCTCCAAAGTGCCCTTCTCAAGATTTGAATGTATAATTGTCCTGCACCTAAACCGGATCTAGTGAACCGTTCATAGAAAAAAGCGTTATTCGTAACTTAATTCTAAAGTTAGAAACAATGTATTGAAAAATGCTGAAAATGTTTGCTTGAAAATAACTTGATATCGTTAATTTGCTTTTTTAATCGAGTTCAAACCAAACAAAGAATTAAAGTAGGAGACTTTTTTTTTAGATTGAGAATGGGTCATTCGACATTCTGGCAAACATTAACCAAAGACAGTGGTTTGAAATAGAAAGTTGTTTTAGCTTCGAAACAAATTCCGAATTTCGTGATGGTTATCGAAACTTATTTATAAATGGAACTTTGTCTGTGTGTGTGTCTATGTGTGTGTGTTTATCCGTTACCTATAGACTCTGAAACGGCTGAACCGATTTTCTTGAGAATTTACACAGTTGTACTATAAGCGTCTGCGAGTATTCTTAGCTAGGTTTTGTGTCGAGGTACCCCCGAAAAATATCGGAAATTGATAATCGAAAAAATCGGTTTATAGAAGGAGTGGTCCGATTGTAATCAAATTTGATACACTCATAGACATAAGAAACGATATTCAGAAGTTTCAAGGTTGCAGTTCTTACAATAGTGCAGAAAATTTGATATCGAATACCAGGAAATCAAAATTGGACTTACATCCATTCATTTTTCTATCAGTCTACGGTTTCGCTTTAACTGGAAACAACTATTGCATTTTAGTCTTTCGTGCCAACGTCCAAAGTGTCTGAGCTCCAGGACCATGGATTAGTTTTAAAGCCTTCATTACACTTGAGCAACGCCGGGCTATACTGCTAGTCTAATATATAAAATCTGTTAACGGTTTTCATAATAGGTGTGCTTCATCCGGTATGCTAATTTTTCAAAACGATCCTACCTAGTTGCCAAAAATCACCTAATGATCTCAATCAGCTGCCTTGAGGGCGAAATAGCACACATTCTATAGCAAGAACAAAAAATAAAGTTTACCTCGGAGAATGAAAGATGTGAACTAGTAATCTAAAATTATGATTGCCATCCAAACGAATCGCATTCCAATGCTGCTCTATTCTTAATGATGCGTATCAACATCGTTACTCGCCTGAGAAAGCCTAAGTAGATGGAAGCCATTATTTGATGAAGTAAGCTTTACGATCGGGATTTATTACAATGATTCGGCTTTGGATAAAATATGGCTGCTTATAAATCTGACCAGAATAATTCCTTTCCTTATTCTAAAAGCTATGGCGCAAACACAGAAATAGTTTATAGGAACATGAAGATTCAGAATAAGAAAGCATGTCTGGGAGAAAACATTAAGAAATTAATCATCCTGAGTATGAATACCAATATTCTGTCATGCGTACCTTCAATTCTGACCCTTTGGAACTTTACATAATATACTAAAGGACTAAATGAAATTATAATTACTATTAAATACTCATCGCTTCTCTAACGGAAAGGCGGTTTACATTTAAAAATTAAATTGTTTGTCCCATGAAAGTTACGATGAAGTCAAAATTTCTGTGAGTGATTCGCTGAGGCATCAGTCCAAAGATGTTTACGCTGAGGGAATACGGAAGCTTCTGCACAGATGGGCAAAGTGTGTGACACTGCTGGGAGACTATGTTGAAAAATTAAAAAAAATGTAAGCTTCTATCTGTATTAGAAAAATTCATCTTAGAAGAATTCATCTTATTTATTGAATGACCCTTGTATATATGTTGCCGTCATTTTAGACGGCATATCGATATAAATATTTTGCTGATATTTTTTCATGAACCCTCTTGTAAAATATATTTATGTTTACCAGAGAACGGGTAGAGAATGACTTTGAAGAGTAGTTACAAAATTAATTCCCCGTGATACAGATATATAAATGAAACCGTATGGACGTTTACGTGTGTGCATGTATATTTTAATTCAGTAATAAACGTGAATATTTCTACAACATAATTCAAAATATTAAGAAGAAAACGTTGAAAATAATATTTTATTGTGAACTTATTTCCAAAAATTTAAATAAATATTTACAGTTATCTGATTGTATCACGGTTTAAAAACTGTTTTGTTTCTTCTGCATTTTCGTATTTATTTGCTCGGTCTAGAGAGGGAATTGTTCTGTCCTAGCGTGAGTAAAAGACAAAGAAAGTGCAATAGCGCCTCCTGATAAAGATTTATATTTCAAATTCTCTTTCAAAGTGGGAGTATGGATGTATTAGTCTATATTTCTGAGATGAGGTACCATTTACAGTATTTACATTATTCAGACTATTATCCTCACCTTTGTTGCCATTTGTACGACGTTTAATAACAGATCATTCTGTTTGTCTATATTTCTGAGGTGAGGTAATATTTACAGTATTTACATTATTCGGACGATTGTCCTCATCTTTGTTGCCATTTGCACGGCGTTTAATAATAGATCATTCTATTTGTCTCTATTTCTCAGATGAGGTAGTATTTACAGTATTTACATTATTCGGACTATTGTCCTCATCTTTGTTGCCATTTGAACAACGTTTAATAATAGATCATTCTATTTGTCTATATTTCTGAGATGAGGTAATATTTACAGTATTTATATTATTCGGACTATTATTTTTCGGCCCTTTTACACTCCGGCCTTCTTCTAGGTACTAGAAATTTCGAACCGAACCCTTTATTACAATCACTGGGTTATATAAACTCCATTCCTTGCCTAGAGCCTCTTCTGGTAGGCATTGGTTATCTCCCTGTAACAATGTAAGTTACTTCGGCAGGGTTAGGGTTAGGGTTTACCACTGCCGTTATCTGGTATTGAACTCACAAATCTTTGGGTCAGGTCACAGGAACTAACCAATGTCTTTATCCACTGGGTCATGTATCCTTAAGGTGAATAAGTAATTTGCAGGGTTAGAGAGAGATAACTCATGACTTCTAATCGAGGCATTACTACGCAAGAGATGAGAATGATATACCACAGAGATTGTAAATAGGGTTCCGTTCAAAATTCCTAGCACCTGTAGAAGGCCGGAACGTACAACGGTAGAAACATCGTATAAATGGCAACAAAGATGAGGACAATAATCCGAATAAAATAAATACTGTGAGTTTGAATGTTTGTGTGTGTGCATAAAAGTGAGAAGGAAGGTTTCGAATTATTTCACCCCAAACAAGGAGAGATAAAAGACTAGACACATGTGGCATTGAAGAAAGTATAAATGATAGACGGAATTTAAGAAGAGGGAAAAATGGATGTTTTCGTTGCATTTAAATATTTGGAGATTGTATTTGTTAGGAAAGCAAGTAAATAAAAAAAGAGTTCCACAGGTGGGAAGTGCCAGAAAGGAAACAATTGGAGTAGAAGTGGTGATTACATTTATTTCAGAGTGAAAGGGTGGGACCTATATGCCAATCTAGTAGCATGCTTAAATTCACATGTTCGGGACGACAGATAAAATAGCTCACCAGGACAATTAAACGTGTAGAATTTTCTCAATTCTCACGAAGTGTGCTAATAACATTAGCAATTTGATTTCTAGTCAATCGTGCCTTATCCATCACCATATTTTCCCCTGTCACTCTTTCCTTATATCCGCCATGTGTGTCTCAAATTCTCCAAGCCTTTCTTCCTCATGTATCAGAATTTTTATTTTTCCTGATGTTAAGTATTCTTTTTGTTTCCATTCTATTCAAGACCTCATCGTTGGAAACACATTCGGTCTAAGGTATCCTCAGTATCCTTCTGTCGAAAGACATTTCTGATATTTCGAGTCTTTTCTTTATCTTTAAAGAGATTGTCTAGCATTCGCGTCATGTGAATTTAAGCATGCTACTAGATTGTCATCTAGGTCCCACCCTGTAGCAATTTTGCAGCCATTTTCCCTCTTCTTAAATTCCGTTTATCATTTATCCTTTCTTCAATGCACCCTGTGTCTAGTCTTTTATCTCTCCTTGTTTGGGGTGAAATAATTCGAAACCTTCCTTCTCACTCTTATGCACACACACAAACATTCAAACTCACTGCTTTATTATTTAACCCATAACTAGAGGGAAGAGACTGATTAATCTCTTTCCCAACTCTATTTGGGCGTAAGTGATTGTAATGAATTCAAGTGGAATTCGAACTAGCATCATTTCTTCAAAATCATCCTATCTAAGTTTCGGCTGACACCCATATTTAATCTTTTTGTCGTCAGTTATTCCAAGGCGTCAGTTAATCCAAGGCGTCCCGAACTAATTTTCATGATTAATAAGAAAAAAGAAGTTAAACAAGGTATTATATTCTGTCATCTTATTTGAGAAATTTTTGGGAGCTCTCAGATAGAACTTAAAGTTTTTCGGATCTTCCAGTATTTGCATATGCTTCTGAGATGAAATAGTTTTTATATTATTTACAATGTTCGCTCTATTGTCCTCAGTTTTATTGTCTTGTTCCGGGTTTTTCTTCTGTTAAAAAATATAAGTAGCAATTTAATTGGGTTCTTTTGAATTCTTTATTTTTATAGAGATATTTTTAGGACAATACTTGAATATTTTTAGTGGTTTGTACGGTGAATGTGTTTCTGTGATTCAAATTAAATATTCTTTTCTTTAATTCTTTTACGCATCACTATTATTCATATTGACTCTCCTTAATTCCAATCCTTTCCTTCTTTATAAAAAAAAAAGTCTTTTTAATATCCCCCCGAATCCCTGTTAAGGTATGTATAATGAATTAGAATAACCAAGAATCTTGTGGTGAGAAAATGAATTCAATAAACACGCAACACTACAAAAGAGGCGTAAAACACAAAGATGTGTACTCAGGGTGCTGATTCGACCTTTACAGAAAGGAGATCTCTGTTACGATTACCAGGATTTATTATCAGTGGAGATAATCTTGACAATATCTAAATTTATTTATAAATAGAATTTTGTCTGTGTGTGTGTGTGTGAATTTAAGCATGTTACTAGATTGGCATCTAGGTCCCACCCTGTAGCAATTTTGCAGCCATTTTCCCTCTTCTTAAATTCCGTTTATCATTTATCTTTTCTTCAATGCACCCTGTGTCTAGTCTTTTATCTATAGACTCCGAAATGGCTGAACCGATTTTCTTGAAAATTTACAGAGTTGTACAATAAGCATTTGCGAGTGTTCTTAGCAAGTTTTGTGCCGAGGTACGCTCGATAAGTATCGAAAATCGATAATCGAAAAAATCGGGTTATAGAAGGAGTGGTCCGATTTTAATCAAATTTGATACACTCATAGACAAAGATATAAGAAACGATATTCAGAATTTTCAAGGTTGCAGTTCTTACAATAGTGCAGAAAATCAATTATATATATATATATATATATATATATATATATATATATAGAAGGCAAGCTCTTTTCTATAATTGGTATACTTTTATAACATCAATGTTGGACATTTTATTCATAGATGTTGAGAAATATGGTTCTCCAGATGGATATTAAGAAATGGAATATATTTGTGAGCAATGATTTACTGAAAAGAGAGACAAAAGCAGACTTAAAAGCAACGGATAAAATTCTCGGTCATATAAAGAAGAATGAGGGCATAGAGAAACTGATATTCACAGGTTATATTGAAGATATGAAGGACCGAGTCAAGTAGCGAGCAACCTACATAACGAGCCTTTGTGAATGGATGGCACAACAAGAACCAAAAAAAAAAACAACAAAAAACGGGAGGAACAAAAGACAAGAAACTGTGCAGTGCCTAGAGACATAATACACGCTCGGTCGATCATGTCTCTTTCGATCGATTACTGACAAGTTAGAAGATTCTCCCGCCGTAGGTTGCCGTTTGTTTCTGCTGTTGACTGGTTATAAAAAAAAGGGCTATAGAACCCTATCCGTCTTAGTATTTAATTCATAGGTGGGGGAAGAAATGATTACTATTTTTCCAAATGAATTGTCGTAAAATACAACTGGAATTCGAACTCAGCTCTCCAGTTTACTCCTCCCAAGTCGTTATTCACTGCACCGTGATATACGCTTTGGGTGATCATGTCTCGAAAGACACATGAATGACAGGGCAGAAGATTATAATACTTTCTGCAGTTAACTGGTTGCCAGCCAAGGCTATAGAACCCATTTGGTACTATTATTTGACTCACAGCAAGATGGGGAAGAGATGTATAATATTATTAAGTAGTAAAAAGTGGAGGGTCAGTTTATTACTTTATAACAATATAAAACTGATCCCCAACTTTATGCCCAGTAGAAACTTTACTCGTGTTTTCAAATGTTATATTCAGTCAGTCAGTTAAGTGCCATACGTGATACACGCTTTGGGTGATCATGTTTCGAAAGACACATGAATGACTGGGCAGAAGATTATCCCGCAGTAGGTGGCCATTACTTTCTGCAGTTAACCGGTTGCCAGCCAAGGCTATAGAACCCAATCCGTCCAATTATTTGACTCACAGCTAGAGGTGGATGAGATGCATCATATTATTAAGTATAAATTAGTGGGGGATCAGTTTATTACTTCATTACAATATAAACTGATATCCCACTAAATGCCCAGTAGAAGCCTTAGAGAAATGACTGACTAGGTAGAAGATTTTCCCGCAGTAGGTTGCCATTGCTTTCTGCAGTAGACTGGTCGCCAGCCAAGGCTATAGAACCCAATCAGTTCTATTATTTGACTCATAGCTGGAGGAGGAAGAGATGTATTATATTATTACATAGTAATAAGTAGGGGATCAGTTTATTAATTCATAACAATATAAAACTGATCCCCCACTTTATGCTCCGTATAAGCCTTAATCATGTTTTCAACTATTATTTTCAGTCAGTCAGTTCAGTGCCATACGTAATACACGCTTTGGGCGATCATGTCTCGAAAGAAGCATGACTGACGGGGAAGAAGATTATCCCGCAGTAGGTTGTCATTACTTTCTGCGGTGGCCTGGTTGCCTGCCAAGGCTAGAGAACCCTATCCGTCCTGTTATTTCACTTATAGTTAGAGGGGGATGAGATGTATTATATTATTAAGTAGTAATTAGTAGGGAATCAGTTTATTACTTCATAACAATATAAAACTGACCCCCCACTTAATGACCAGTAGCTGCCTTAATCATGTTTCCAACTATTATATTGTCAGTCAGTTGGGTGTCATACGTGATACACGCTTTGGGCGATCATGTCTGGAAAGAGAAATGTCTGACTAGGCAGAAGATTATCCCGCAGTAGGTTGCCATTGCTTTCTGTAGTAGACTGGTTGCCAGCCAAGGGTATAGAACCCAATCTGTCTTGTTATTTGACTCATAGCTTGAGGGGAAATATATGTATTATATTATTTAGTAGTAATAAGTGGGGGAACAGTTTATTACTTCAAAACAATATAAAAATGATCCCCCACTTTATGCCTAGTAGAAACCTTAATTGGGTTTTCAAATATTATATTGTCAGTCAGTTAAGTGCCATACGTGATATACGCTTTGGGTGATCATGTGTCAAAAGAGAGATGACTGACCGGGCAGAAGACTATCCCCCAGTGGGTTGCCATTGCTTTCTGCGGTAAACTGGTTTCCTGCCAAGGCTACAGAGAGCAATCTGACCAATTATTTAACCCATAGCTGTAAGCGAGAGCCGGATTAATACCCTTCTCAAGGTTATTTATGCGTAAGTTAATGCAAGGATTTCAACTGGAATTCGAACTCGGCTTACCGATTTGTCGTTCCGAGCCGATATCCACTGCACCCCAACGCACATCCCGGATACTAAGAGAAACAGAGGACAAGAAATTGTGAACAGTCTAGAGACGTAATACACGCTCGTGCGATCATGTCTCATTCGATCGACTACTGACTAGTTAGAAGATTTTCCCGCAGTAGGTTGCCGTTTGTCTCTATTGTAAACTGGTTATAAACCATGCTATAGAACTCAATCCGTCTTGGCATTTAATCTATAGCTGGAGGAAGAAAAGATGGAATAATAACTTTACTAACTGGAATTCTACTTTAGCGATCTGATTTCTCTTCTCGAACCGTTATCCATTGCACCATGACGAACCTCCAAGTAAGCATAAGAATTTATATTGTAACTCGGATGTAATATTACAAGAAAAATCATTCTGTTTACTTATTTCTTAAATAGCAGGAGAGGTAAATAAAGAAAATGGTAATTTCGTGAACGTAGCGTTATCTCGAATGCCAAAGGGGTAATGCGAATCATCTCAAAAATATACATCATTTATTTCCACAAGAAAAGAAAAAAAATTAGATTTATTATATGATGAAAAAATTACTTAACATAAAAACATATCTATATATATTTTTTTTTATAAGCGTTTCACCCCGAGCAAGGCATGTCACTGCCACTACTGCGCAGGGGGCTACATACAGTGTAGAAAGGATGATTAAATATAGGAAATGTCAGAGGGTGGGTGATAGGCGGGTAGGGATACCGAGAATGGTTAAATATAGGAAATGTCAGAGGGTGGGTGATAGGCGGGTAAGGATACCGAGAATGAGGGTTCGGTAAATGAATGTTCTGAGAATAATTGGGAGTTGGTGTGATAGGAGGTGTCTATTGACCCTACATTTAAACACCTGGAGATTGTAGCTGTCGGGAAAGCAGACTTGTGGAAGGGAGTTCCACAGGCGGGAAGCGCGAGAAAAGAAGCTGTTGGAGTAGAATTTATGGTTACATCTTATTTGTTTAACTGTAAAAGGGTGGGACCTAGTTGCTAATCTAGTATCTCGTGTAAATTCGTGCTTAGGCGGCACCAGTGATCTAAGCTCATCGGAGAAGAAGCCATGAAAGTACTTGTAGAAGAGGCACAGGAAAGCCACATCACGCCGGTGAGAGAGTGGTTGCAGCCGGTCAGTATCAACCACGTTACAGATCCTCCTTTGTATTTTGTCAAGAAGCCCAAGGAGAGCAGCAGGGGCACCCGACCAGATATGGCAGCAATATTCAATATTTTATTATATGAATGAAATAAAAAATTATCTAACAATTTTTTTAAGTATTTAGTGTTTCAGGATGTCACAGTTATTTAAATTTTCAACACAAAATAAAAATGTTCTCTTTAACAAAGAACATCCATCTTGGGAACTGAAGAAATACGAAGAAAATTCACCAGGGATATTCAGTTGAACACCACATTTAAATTTTGTGTTTCGGTTCTGTTTCAAGGTAATAAATTTCAATCCTTTGTTTTTTTGCTTCAAATAACTGTAGCAGAAAAACCCAACAATCAAACAGACTGTACCATAGTACTGTATCTTGGGTACCCTGTAGTTATTACCGTACCTTGGCTACCCTGTAGTTAGAAGAAAAATATGAGCGCAGATTGGAACTTAGAGCTGACTGGTTAGTCGGCGTGTCAGAGGACTTTCTCTTCAGCACTGCCTCTCTTTGATTCCTTGTCTCTTTCTAATCATTTCATCCCAATCAATGCGGGACCGCCACTAGCGCGCAGGGGGTTACAGTATGAGAAAGTTTATAAGATGAACGGAATTCAAGAATGAGAAAAAGGCAATTGACGTTGCATTAAATCTTCGGAGATTGTAGCTATCAGGGAAGCAAGTAAACAGGCGGGTAGTGTGAGAAAAGTAACTATTAGAGTAGAAGTGTCAAATACATTTAATTATTTCTCCTTCTGATATGGTAATTCCAAAGAATAAATATTCCAGATGAAAATTTCTCAGACGTTTACTGGAGAGAAATCCAGTTTAGAAACGAATTATGTTATAAACCAGTTTTCTATAAGTTTTCTATGCAGAAATCAATGTAATTTTTTTTATCGAAGTCAGATTTACCATATCCGGAAAAACGTCATTAATGGGGACACCATTATTCACGTGTATGAATCGCAGAATCTTCCTATCTGTTCCTAATAGATATTTCTTGAAAATACCTTTTATGGATTTTAATATTCGCAGATTTTTAAAGTTTGTTGCAGAATAGGACTCACTATATTTTCTACGCTTCCTGCTAATCATTACTATTGTGACAATTATAATTATGGTGATTTATTTCAAAGGGTAGGTGAGATGTGACAAAAGCCGTAAGTATAGATCACCTTGTGAGAATCGAACTAACAACTCGTGATTGATCTTGGAAACAAGCGTGCTAACACTTACACCTCGCAGAAGTTCTCCACTATTTATAAATATGACAAATCGCCAAATTAGACTGTTATTTCAGGTAAACATTTATTTCCGCTTTATGACAAAGCAGACCCCGCTGCACCAAATCGACTCCCACCCTACTTATATATTCGACATTAGATTCTGATTTAAAGAATATTTGAATCACTTCCGTTTTATGTGTGAGTATGGGTGTGTGGCCGAGTGGTTAGAATGTTTAATTTCTGACCATGAGATATGTGTTCGAATCTCATCATTTGTCTGGACGAGGAGATCTTAGAGTGTGGGATGTTTGGAAAGTGTTGGGTTATGAGTGAAATTTAGTAGGTGGATGGGACACCTGAGGGCTGTGACGAAGAGACACGTCATTTGAGCGCCCTGATCTTGTTCCTCTTGTTGGTCACGCTAGATGACGAGCTCTCTACAAGAAACTGAAATTAAGACCCGATTACCATAGTTGTATTATAAACGAATACAAATATACCTTAGCAGGTGTCTGCGTCGAGGATTATATAGCCGCCCTAGTAGGCAGGCGTTCTTGTATACGAGTTCTTGCTTTTGTTTTGTCTTCTATTTCTTTCTCTCTCTCGGCTTTTCTATTCTCATCTACTTTGAACAGAGACAACATCGTAACGAGTTATTTCTTTCTTAGAAAATTCATCAAATAAAAGGCCCAACAGATATTCACGGTAAAGGTTACTGAATGAAATTTTTAAATGTTTTTTTTTCATATCACCCCGAGCAAGTGGGTAACGCCACTGATATGCAGGGGCTACATAGGAGTGAAAAGATTGGAAAAGAGAAAGCCGGAAACCGCATCCTAAACAGGAAACAAGGGATGAGCCTCTTCACCTTTTCAATAGACGAGGGTGGAGTGTGAACCGGGCGATAGTTTAGTCTTTCTACTCCAATTGAAAAAAAGTGAGAAGATTGGAAAAGAGAAAACCGGAAACCGGATCCTAAACAGGAAACAAGGGATGAGCCTCTTCACCTGTTCAATAGACGAGGGTGGAGTGTGAACCGGGCGATAGTTTAGTCTATCTACTCCAATTGAAAAAAAAGCGAGAAGATTGGAAAAGAGAAAACCGGAAACCGCATCCTAAACAGGAAACAAGGGATGAGCCTCTTCACCTGTTCAATAGACGAGGGTGGAGTGTGAACCGGGCGATAGTTTAGTCTATCTACTCCAATTGAAAAAAAAGCGAGAAGATTGGAAAAGAGAAAATCGGAAACCGCATCCTAAACAGGAAACAAGTACGAAGAAAAATATTTTCAGATTATAAGGAAATGGAAGACTGATAAAAATTGACCCTATACTTGAAAAAGTTAAGTTAATAGTGTTAGGGAATGATCGAAGTCTGTTCCAAGAAAAAGGATTATACGAAGATTTGAGTTTGTAATCCTTGTCAATGTCTATAGATGAAATGTCGATGACTAATACATGCAGACGTATCTTGGTGGGTAGCCGGAAAATTCGGCGTCAGATAATTCGCAGACAAGACAAGTAAGTTTTTTCAAGTTTTTTCAAGTTCAAGGTCTCATCCACTTTTTAAGAACATTCTTTCTAGGCCTTTCAGTCGCCATCAGGGACAATGTCAAGACAACGAGAGGACAGAAAGCTTTTGTTTGAGAGATACGCTTATATTATGGACAAAACCGGAGAATCTAAAGTATATTCGACTGAGAAAAATCGATGATGTAAATTAGCGGAACGTTTTCGGAACAATCGCATTAACCAACAGATGGAGTTCGTCGAGAGTCAGTCAGTCAGTTAAGTGCCATGCGCGATACACGCTTGGGCGATCATGTCTCGAAAGAGACATGACTGACTGGGCAGAAGATTATCCCGCAGTAGGTTGCCATTGCTTTCTGCGGTAGACTGGTTGCCGACCAAGGCTATAGAACCCAATCTGTCCTATTATTTAACCCATAACTGGAGGGAAGAGACGGATTAATACCTTTCCCAAGGGTATTTGCGCGTAAGTGAAGGCAATGAATTCAACTGGAATTCGAACTCGGTTCCCCGATTTCTCGTTCCTAGCCAAGATCCACTGCGCCACCACGCACATCCTAAAATATTTACAGGTTTGAGAACGGGGATCGAAACCATGTATGCTTTATTTACAATCTAATGACTGTCGCCTAGACCTCTCGGCCAAGCTAAAAGGATGGATGAGAACGTGGACTTAAACAAGACTTAAAAAAGTCGACAAGTTTTTCTAAGAATTGTTTGTAGGTGAACTATTCGACGGCGAATTGTCCGCGCGCCATCTTGGTCGGTATTGTCTGTAAACGTCTGAACAAGTGACACAATAGAATATAGCACGGCTGATCATTTGCAATGGAAGTGAAAATGAAATACACAGAGATCCGAAAGCGAATTGGAAGGACGCTTTCCAGAAGCTGAGTAGAGTATTAAGACACGGGAAAATTTCCCTAGAAACAAAGAAAAGAGTACTGAATTACTATGTGATGTCAGTTCTTCATTAAGGCATTAAATGCTAGACAGTATCATAAATGATGAAGGAAAAGCCTGAAGCAACTGAAATTTTATTCTACAGAAGGTTTCTGTGGATATCATGGATCGACCATGTGAATTATGATGAGGTTTTTGGAAAGGATGGAATCGAAAAGTGAATTAATATTGAGCATCAGGAAAAGACATCTAATGTTCCTGGGACATGCAATGGGGAAGGAGGGCTTGGAGAACCTGATACTAACAGGCAAGATAAAGGGAAAAAACGACAGGGGAAAGCAGTGGATAATATATTAGAAGGGCCTGATCAGGTGGATGACAGAACGGGGGTTACGTAGTGTAACAAGAGAAAGCGTGCTAAGAGCCACCAAGGATAGGGAGATGTGGAAGCCCATGATCGCCTACGTCCTGAAAGGACAGGGCACATAGAAGAAGAATATATGCCAACTGTTTATAAGAAATTATAATGTAGATATAAAATGGGGGATCAATTATATATTATAATTAATATGTAAACTGATCCCCCATTTCGAGGTCACGCTAGTTTCTATACATTTATAATCTAGATTTATTGTCTTGAGCTAGTGGATGACAGAATAAGGGTTGTGTGATGTAATAGGAGAAAGCGTGCTAAGAGCCACCAAGGATAGGAAGATGTGGAAAGCCATGATCGCCTACGTCCTGAAAGGACAGGGCACATAGAAGAAGAATATATGCCAACTGTTTATAAGAAATTATAATGTGGGTATAAAATGGGGGATCAATTCTATATTATAATTAATATGTAAACTGATCCCCCATTTCGAGGTCACGCTAGTTTCTATACATTTATAATCTAGATTTATTGTCTTGAGCTAGTGGATGACAGAATAAGGGTTGTGTGATGTAATAGGAGAAAGCGTGCTAAGAGCCACCAAGGATAGAGAGATGTGGAAAGCCATGATCACCTACGTACTGAAAGGACAGGGCACATAGAAGAAGAAGAAGTCATACGTTTGCGACTTTACGTCAGTGCAAAAATATTGTGGGGGAAGGGAGTGAAAAGGAAGTCACACGGTCATGTTTACACTTTTTTTTAACTTAAAAGGTTTGGTATCTCCAGCCAAGATATGGCAACAATACTCTATTTTGGGTCTTATAAAACACTTTATAAAATCTTTGACTAGTCTGTTATATTCTCTCTCGAATACATGCTTTATCAAAAAAGCAAAACTTAACGGTTCCTTTCCTTAGCTATTCGTCAGATTTTAAGGTTAACTGTCTTCAATTGACTTGGTTGGAAAGATTTTTAGTAGAAGTGACACTTTGAATTCTAGTCGCGCAGAAGGCAAGGGAAAACATTAATGTATTTTTCCAAAATTGAATGGAAAGAGACATATGAATGAAAATAAAACAGTTCGTTTTGTTTTACGGTATATCGACCCTGATGGGTTATTTAATGCCAACAAGATTTTTGCAATAGATTTGTATGAATAGAATATTTAATTTTTTGTATGAAATCATTTTGAAGATCATTTTGAAGATCAGGTTTCATTGTCGTAAAGAAAATTATCTAAACATATACTATTAAATATAAGAGACAATGTTTCTCTATTGTGTTTAGTCATGAGCCGTTCTAAACATCGTATTTTGGCTTTAATTTTAAGTGAAAATATAGACAAAAATTCTCCAACAGTTGGAAAAGTTTTTATTAAGTTGGTTCTAAGCTCACATGAGCCACATTCAGAGATTTTAGTCAACAATACAATAATCCTCATTCATACACATAGTAAAAAGAAGTTTCAGATACTGGAGGTCATCTACATTAAATCCAAACAACCCACACTTAATAAAATCACGTTTAAATCTGATCATAACACATTACATTGCATTTAAATATATGGTTCTGTTATCATTTCGAGCTTTCACGCGGTGTGACGTCATAGAACCGCATTACAAATTTGCAAACTGTGTTGGTTATTTTTGGTAACTATTGCCGTAGCTTAGCGGAGTTTTAATTCAACACAAATCGTCGCTGATGGTGGACGTTTTTGTGTTAACGTCCTTGCAACCTCTCTGAAGATGGCCCATGTGAACCGAAAGCTTAGAATCAATTTAATAAAAAATAATCCAAGTGTTGGAGAATTTTTGTCTTTATTTTCAACTGAAATTAAAGTCAAAATACGACGTTTAGAACGGCTCATAATTAAACATAATAGACATTCATTGTCTCTTATATTTAACAGTATATGTTTCGAAAATTATCTGCTGCCTCGATACATTAGAAAAACGTTTTGTCGATATGTTACTGGTATATATTTTGTTCTTGAAAAATATTTTTCTACGTTCTGAATAAAGCTTACACAAGCAAATGTAGCATAAAATTTATTTTCATTTAATTTTCTCTTAGCTTTGAAATTTTCCCACTTATTCGGATCTCTAGAATTTTAATGAGGAATTAATAGGAACGTGAAAGTTAACAGTTCGCGGATGTATTTTGCGGAAGTAAAATCAGAGTGAAAATTCACGGACAATTGCTTCGTTTTCTTAAGGCCACACGTTATTCATAATAGTATCGTACGCCGTCTTGTGTTTAGAACTATACTCATAGAATTATGAGATCTTGATTTAAGTAAAAGAAAAATGTTATTTGAGGGTTTCTATTCATGTTCAATCCAAAGAAAAATTGATTTTTCTATTCAGAATAAATCGATATTTTCTTGTCTTTCGAATTGTTTCTTTGTCCGGAAGCACATTTCTCAGCTTCGTAAAAAATCAGTTTAACAGCGAATAAAGCAGATTACTCATTAAAATAACTCCTAGAATCGTGATTAAGAAAACATCGGTGTAAATCTTTGATGTGTGCAATTTCTACTAATATCACATATATAAGCAGTGTTTTATTCTAAACCAGCAGTATAGCCGGGCGTTGCTCGGGTGTAATGAAAGCTTTAAAACTAATCCATGGTCCTGGAGCTCAGACTCTTTCGACGTTGACACGAAAGGCTAAAAAGCAATAGTTGTTTCCAGTTAAAGCGAAACCATAGACTGAAAGAAAAATTAATGGATGTAAGTCAAATTTTAATTTCCTGGTATCGATATCAAATAAGTTTTTTTCATCGTAAACTGAATTTTGAAGGCTAAATAAGTGCTCTGAGTAAATGGTATCATGGCTGTGACTAAGAACTACAATTATACCTACTTAGAGCCAAACATCTTGCCTTTTATATATATATATATATTATCGATTTTCTGCACTATTTTAAGAAATGCAATCTTGAAACTTCTGAATATTGTTTCTTATGTCTTTGTCTATGAGTGTATCAAATTTGATTAAATTCGGACCACTCCTTCTATAACCCGATATTTTCGATTATCGATTTTCGATATTTATCCGGGTACCTCGACGCAAAACCTAAGATCACTTGCAGACGCTTATAGTAGAACTGTGTAAATTTTCAAGAAAATCGGTTCAGCCGTTTCGGAGTCTATAGGTAACGGACACACACACACACAGACATACACACACAGGCAAAGCTCCATTCATAAATAAGTTTAGATTATTCCACCCTAAGCAATGAAGAACTGCCACTGGTTTGTAGGAGCTTACAGTGAAAGAGTAAAAATGGACAGAGATGTCGAAGGAAAGGTAAGAGATAGATTAAAATAAAGTAGATAGATGGCAGTTGACATTGCATTTAAACTTTTGGAACTTCTACCTGTCGGGAAGGCGAGTATAAGGTAGGAAGTTCCACAAACAGGAAGTAGGAGAAAAGAAACTGTTAGAGTAGAAGAGGTGGTTACATTTAATTATTTCGGCGATAAATGGGTGGGACCTTAATGCCAATCTAATAGCAAGAGTAAACACATGTGGTTGGGTACCAAAGAAAAAGTCGATGGAGCAGTTATCATAAAAATACTGGAAGAAAAGATAGAGGCAAGCCACAATACGTCAGTTTCAAACAAACTGAAACCGAGCTGCCATGTCAGGATCAATTATATTGCAGATCCTCCTCTAGATTTTGTTGAGAAACTCAAGAAGAATATCAGTAGCACCCGACTATATATGGTAACTCTTGTTGGATCTCCCCTTTCTGTAGAATAATGGACTCGACTGAATATACATATACTACTACTATATAGAGAACAATATTTGAGAGTATCGTAGAGATCCGTGAGAGTTATCGGAGAATACCGGAACTGATACGTAAGTTACCGAGAGATACTGAAGTGAGCCAGAGATTACCGCGTCAGCACTCGGAATAGCTCTGAGTTCCACTCAGCTAGAATAAGATACACGGATATACTATTTCCAACGACTTCACTTCAACACTTGTATATATTTCTTTCTTGCTAATTGTATTTCTGGATTTACTAACCTGCGTCAAGTTTGTATATTAAGTTTAATATAACCCACTTTTTTAAAATCTGCATATTTATTTTTGTTGTTCATTATTTTGTGCGGTTCCTCACCTGGAATCGACAACAGCAACATTATTCAATGCACCGATGGATGTTAGATATATAAAAGTGCAAAATTGATTATGACGAGAAAAAATTTCTGACTCGACATAGTGAATCAATTTTCCTAGCTGTAGGTGCAGCTATGGATTCAAAGTAGTCATTCCATTTCAGGTCATTTGAGAGAATGAAACCAAGGAAGCGCTGTGCGTTACTTTTTAGGAGACTAGTGTAATTTATTGTGATAGTTATGACCTACATTCTCGAAACTGTTGATAGAATTTTCAGAATTTAAGTGTTCGAAAGGTTTTAAACATACATCGGAAAGTCATCAATTCTATCATAGATCTTTAAAGTTTCAATGGAATCATAGTAAAAAGTGACTTTGAAATTATACTTCTCCTTTATGTGCCATGTCCCTTCAGGAAGTAAGTATTGTTAACCCGAGTGAGGAACCAAACAAAATAACGAATAACAAAACAGATATTTGAGATAGAAAAATAGGTTATATCGAACGTAAATATACGAACTGGCACGCGGGTTAATTATCCAGGAATATGATTAGTAAGGAATAAATATATATACAAGTCTTTGAAGTGAGGCCGTGTTTGAAATACTATATCCATGTAATATTATTCTGACTGAGTGAAGCTCAGAGGTATTATGCCTACTGACTCGGTATTTTCTGTGTAATTTCGGTATCGTTCGATAACATATGGATCAGTCCAGATGTCTTTAACGGATCTCTTCGGTCCTGACGTATCTCACTATGGCAGGAGTATATGTATACTCAAGTCGAGTCCATTATCATAGAAAAGGGGAGGTCCCACAAACACCCACCTCTCTAGCTTCTTTTTTGGTGGGAGTTTAAAATTTTTGTTTTGGTTTATGTGTCTCCTATGGGTAAACTTTTCTCCTTGTATTGTGTACATAACATTACCTAGTCAGCTTATTATTGTTCCATGTTCCCAAAATGCCATATTATTTTTGAACATTCTGAAGTAAACCCGTTTACTTGGTTTGAATGATCTTTTCGAAATTATGGGTGTAATAAATACTAGTTGAGCATTCTGCTTTAACTCAGCTTTTTCTGAGATTATGTTACATCGTCCTATACAGCTTGAGAATACTTCTGGAAATTGTTTTTTTGTAATTCTTCCTTCAATTTCGTTGCTGTTGACGTCTCGCACTGTATTTTTTTTTTACCAAAATAACTAATGGGTAAATCCGATACCTCAAACTTTTGCATCCAGTCTGTACCTACTAGGTTTTCTGTGTTTTTAAAAACATATATTTTTAATATTTTGATTTTTCCATGAAATTTCACATTCATGATTATTTCACAATCGAAATTGATCCATTTTCCTGTAACAGACTTCGTAATTTTTTGTGCGTGTAACATTGTCGGCCTATTCAGTTTCCTCCATGTTTTTAGATTTATTATCGTTAAGTCCGAACCTGAATCAAATTGTAGTTTGATCTTTTTATTTAATATTTTGAGTTCTACATATTTCCTTGTGTTTCATTTGTTTTCTCAGTCCACCCTAGCAGATCTTACCCTACTAGACTGCTTTTTGTTTCGTGCTTACAGCTGCTTTATGTCCCATCTTTCTACACGCTAGACAGTTTTTGTATTTGAACCGACAATCTTTAACCCAGTGCAATGCACCACATCTGTAACCTGCAGATGTCGAGGGCGGGGGCTTGTTTTTTATTTGATTTCTGTCAGTAGTTGCTTCATATCTTGTAATTCTGTCATTAACATCTTGTTTTACTTTTGGGGAGAGTGAAAAACGTAAATTTTTGTTTAACTTACGAATATGCGCTATTCCTGATTCTTCAACATCTTTACTGTCTTTTTTAATACTTAAACATTTTTTGCAATCCTCTGATAGTTTTTGAAGTGTTAGACCTGGTCTATTTTGGAGTTTGGTAAGCATTCTTTTCCACATTTCGTTGTCCTTAGCAGAGACTAATCCTTGAACAAATATAAGGAATTTAAAGTTGTCTGGAGTTAGCTCTGCTAATTTAAAGTCGTCATAATGCTTGTTGACGATTGCGGCGAATGTCGTATAGTCCTCGTTTTCGCCTTTTACGAGATTTAAGCATTTCCACCTTTTGTGAAACAGTGAAATCTTAGGACTGAATAACTCCTTGAGGCATGTCACTGCCTCATCGAACGTTAAGTCGTTTGTATCTTTGGCAGAAGGTAGTGTACAAATTTTGTATAATCCTCCACACCTAATTTCCTGTGCAATAGCCTTACCTTTTTCTTTTCTGTCCAGTTTTCACAATTAATATAAAAAATATCTTAATAGCGTCTGTAATAGTCTCCAAAGTTTTTGTTATCATCAATAGTTTACTCTAAAGTCTCTATCGCATTCCATTATCGTCTTGCGAAAACGTCGTCTCTTTTTCCGTGTTCCTTTCTTGTTTGTTGATTGTCAAATTTAGTAATAGTTCTTGTAATTGTCTTTCTCCGTTCATTCATTGAATTTCCATTTGTTTTTCTTTATTTGCTTTTTGAATTTCTATTTGTCTTTTCTTTATTTTAATTTGTGCTTCCATTTGTTTTTCCTCGAATTTTAATTCTCTTCCCTCACTTCTTTTTATGATTTCTAGTTTTTCCTTTTTTGAAAGTCATCCATAGTTTGTTGCCTTTATTCGGTGAGGGGTTTTACATTTTTACTGTTGCCTTTTTGCATTTAATCTTGTGAAATTTTCCTGTAGCGACTTTCAAATATAAATTTTTACAAATTTTCTTTCTATATCTTTTTGTTCCAAAATTGTTATACCAGCAGATTTTCTGCAATAGTGCCGCCAAATTGTTTGGGGTCGAATTTTTTTTTTTTTTTTTGTTCCGTATGAGTTGTTTCGAGTTTTGTCGTGACTCTCGAATTTCCGTCGGCAAGTTATTGTGGCCGATTTGAATTCGAATATTTTGTCGTTAAGTTGTTGTGTATGCAAGTTCGAATCCTTCGTCAAAGTTGTTGTGTCGACTCACATTCGAATTATTTGTTGCTAAGTTGTTGCTGTTGTGTACGTGTGTTCGAAATCTTCCGTCGTTAAGTTGTTGTGAGGTATACGTGAGTTTGAATCTGCATCGCCAAGGTGTTGTGGAACAACAAAACATATTTGAGATAGGAAAATAGGTTATTTTAAACGTAAAGATACAACTGGAACGCAGGTAAGCAAACCAGGAATACGATTAGTAAGGAATATATATATATATATATATATATATATATATATATATATATATATATATATTGTATCGAGGCAGCAGATAATTTTCTAAACATATACTGTTAAATATAAGAGACAATGAATGTCTATTATGTTTTATCATAAGCCGTTATAAACATCGTATTTTGGCTTTAATTTCAGGTGAAAATAAAGACAAAAATTCTTCAATATTTGGATATTTTTTGTTATGCTGGTTCTAAGCTTTCAGCTCACATGAGCCATCTTCAGAGAGGTCACCAAGACGGTGACACAATAACATCCACCATCACCGACGATTTTATTTTGTTTTGACATGAAACACATGTGAGCCGAAAGCTTACAAACAAATTAATAAAAAATTATCCAAATGTTGGAGAATTTTTGTCTTTATTTTCAACTGAAATTAAAGCCAAAATACGACGTTTAGAACGGCTCATGATTAAACGTAATAGACATTCATAGTCTTTTATATTTAACAATATATGTTTAGAAAATGTATATATATATACATATACGGCAAAACAGATCTGTCTGCGGATGACATATATATATATGATAGACTGATAGAGAGAAAGTGAGACAAGGAAAACAACGCTAGGTATATTTTTATTAGGCTTGAGAAAATGAATGGCAAACGGGGTTTGATACCAAAAGGAAAAATCTTAAGAGGGACAGCGGCAAATGGAAGTCTATGATCAGTTTCTGTTGTGGGACCTCTCCTTTTTCTATTTTAACGGACTCGACTTGAGTATACATATACTCCTGCCATAGTGAGATACGAGAGACATCGTAGAGATCCGTTAGAGACATCGGGACTGTTCCTTAAGTTACCGAACTATGCCGAAGTTACAAAGAGAATACCGTGACAGTAGACCTAATACCACTGAGCTCCTCTCAGCCAGAATAATATTAAACGGATATACTATTTCAAACACGGCTTTATTTCAAGACTTATATATATATATATACACCCTGATTGAGCACTCTGGAAAAATAGTAGACTTTGATAAACAGTAGCTACTCTGGCGTGTACGCATCGCTCCTTTAGTGAAATGAATTAGAGCGCGCTAGCTATTGGGCGCGTATAATATATGCGCTAAAAAGTCTGCCTACTTCCACCGAACGCCCATAGTCCAGGAGTAGAGTCGCCGACTGACGCCATTTCGGTCGGGTTTCAATCCTGGGTAAAAAAGCAATCGGAGTCTAACCGTACTGATGAGCTGTGATACGGCGAAACAGATCTGTCTGCGAATGACATATATATATATATATATATATATATATATATATATATATATATATATATATATGTCATCCGCAGATATCACACAGGAGCTTAGTAAGCTTTTCTTTGTTTCCAACGAGATTTTCTTGTCTCCCTATATTCTGGTTAGATTTTGAGATATCTTCTTGGCCATACTAATGCGTTTTCGGATTTCAGTGTCGCAATTTTTGTCTTCTGTTAAAACGCTTCGCAGGTATTTAAGTTTCTTTGCATATATATATATATATAATCGACGGGAGAGGTCATAGTTATTATACTTACCCCCTACACCATAGTAGCAGCAGTTCCCAGACCAATCCCTCATGCCACTATACACTGAATTGACCAAAATCCCACTACCATCATTCCTTCTCGGCCTACAGCCATGTGCGACACAAAAAATGGACCTGTCTAATTTTCTCTGTATAACTCCACTCTGTTAATAATAATTTAAATGTTCTATGTTCACTGAACCTTAAATGTTCATCCTTTGATAATGGCTTATGTAAGTCGAAAGCTCAGACCTGATAAAAAAATTAACAATTATTGCAATTTCTTGTCGTCTTTCTATGACAACACTATCAAGCTAATCAGATCATACGAACGGATCTTACACAAAATAAATAGACAGAACTTGTCTATATTATTCAATGAAACCTGTATTAATATATATATATATATATATATATATATATATATATATATATATTTTAGTTTCACCGACCTGAAGTTTGCTTTTAAGGTCTTCATTTTCTTGAAAGTGCTTTAGCAAAATATTACATATCCTAAAGAATGATCAAGCTTAATAAAAAAGAAAAAAAAACATTTGGAAAATCTCAAACAATCAGTATTACATTTATTTTTTGTATGCTTTAAAATAGAAGAATTTTCTTGCAATCAAATAAAAAATGTTTTACCATGAAACTAATATAATTTTGTTCCTTTATTGTATTTTAGTGTTATATCCCGAGAGGGGATAAACAGAGAAAGAGCAGTGCAAGAAATAACTCTTAACACTGAGGATATATAAATGGAGATTGATTATACCTTAGTACAATAAACCAAATATCAGTACACCCAACGAACAGTTAACACGAATAACAATTAAGAAGGCAAGGTCTCTGTATAGGACGTATGCGTCCGTCTTGAGAAGCAGGCCTTCGTCTAGTGACGTCTAACTCTCGTCTAAGGCCGATGGCTCTCGATCTCGCTCGTATAATGACAAAGACTATCGATCACTTCCGTGTAATGACGAAGACTCTCGTATAGTCACGAACACTCTGTAGTTCGTACTAGCCCCGGTCTTTTATAACCCGGGCCATACCTATTCCTGGGTAAGACAGGATATTCCTCCACAACATTTAGAATGAAGAATTAAAATAAAACAATGTTATCCACAATTATCATGTCTACAATTCCACGATGAATTTTCACCGCATAAAACGAACAAGTTTAATTTTGCGCATTTCAAATTCGTAACACTGAAGGATTTGTTGGCTTCTTCATGAATTTTGTTTAATAGATTTTCAGCAGAACGGTGACTGAAAAAATCTAAGTGGGGTCTATTTCTTCACCAATGTCGGTTGTTGCATGCGTATCACTTGCAAATGGGAGACACGGAAAGGCAGAATTGTAATTAGTGTGTCGACGCAGGATCTTACTAATTACACTTCATTGAAACTGTGCGTACTAACTTGATCGATAAAAAAAAGGATCAAGAACAATATTCGCCTACGGAATCATCGTCTGGTAGACACCTGCGGTTTCTCCGTCACGAAGACCAACATCTAATTAACAAACAAACCGCTAAAATCAATTTCACTTTCTGAGGCCATTAAAATGAACCGTATTTCAATAGCAATTTCCCGAGACAAAAAAAAAAAAAGATTTTCTGTATAGCAAGTATATGTAAAAGAAAACAAAAACAAAAACAAAAAACAGCTAACCAAAAACATGCACCGTCAAGTAAACCCCCTGCAGCTTATGTAAATGACCTGTTAATTATTCAAAATTCAAGGATTTTTTATTTATTTATTCAACAGCATATGGTGTGTGTCCACAAACATTGACATCCCGGTTCTACTGGTTATTTTCTTATTTTCAAAGTGGATCTTAGATGTGGCGTATTAGCGAAATTATGAGGAAGCCAACGAGAATCGAACTCGTTTCTCATTCGAAATCCTTCTAACAGAATAACCTTGCTAGCACTTTGATGTGCCCAAAGTGATTCCTTAAGCGTAGCCCAAGTATGGCACAAGGCCAAATAAAGACCGAATTCAAGATTCAGTCGCAATTGCTTTAACGAGACAAGCTTGCTAACCGTTACACCACACTGAGGTGTCCAACGTGATTTTCTAAACGTAACTTAGACGTGGAGCAAGCCTGAATGTATGGGTCAACCAGTGAAAATCAAACTCATTTTTCATCTTCTTCTTCTTCTTCTTCTTCTTCTTCTTCTTCTACTACTACTACTACTAATAATAATAATAATAATAATAGTACTAAGACTACTTTGATGTGCCCTGTTTCTTCAGCGATCACTGCCTTCCACGTCTTCCTATCCCTGGAGTCTCTTAGAACGCTTTCTCCTCTTACACCACCCAATCCCCGTTCAGCAATCCACCTGCTCATGCCCGTCAAATATGTTATCCGCTGTTTTCCCCTGTCTCTCCTTTTTTTCTATCTGGCTTGTTAGTATCAGGTTCTCCAAGCCCTCCTGCCTCATTGCATGTCCCAAGAACTTCAGCTTTCTTTTTTCTTGAAGCTCAGTAGTCCTTTCCTTTTCGTTTCCATCTTTTTCAAATCCTCATCATGCTCGGTTCATGATATCCACAGTATCCTTCTGTAGAACCACATTTTAGTTGCTTCAAGTTTTTTCCTCATCTTTGATGAGATTGTCGAGCGATCACTGCCATATTGAGAAACTGACATCACATAGAAATCCTGTTCTCTCTTCTTTGTTTCTAGCGATATTTTTCTGTCTCTTTATACTCTACTCAGCTTCTTGAACGCGTCCTTCGCCATGACAATTCGCCTTTGGATTATCTGTGTCGCTCTTTTTACATCTTCTCTTAGGGCTTCAAAATTTTGTACCAGTTAGATGTTAGTATTCGCCACCTGTATTTACCCTTTTGGGCTGATATTTCTTTCTGATGACCATGTCTTCAATTTTCTTGTAGTTTATTTGTAGTCCTTTCTTTTCACTCTCTTCATGAACCCGTGTCTGTATCATCTGCATACCTTATGTTTTTCAAATTGTGGCCTCCGATGACGAAGATTTGCATAACATCTAGGGTCCTCAGAATAGTCTTGCTGTACAACTTGAAAAGACCCAGTGAAAAGTCACATCCTTGTCTTACGCCTCTTTCTATCTTTTTATATCTGCTGAATTCATTATCTGCCCGCATGCAGGCGGTTTGCTACCAGTAGTGATTCTTGATTACTCTTAAGTCTTTCTTGAATATGTCGGGGTTGCTGAGAATTCCAATCAGTTCTTTGTGGCGGATTTTGTAGCGCTCCTTCGCATAATCGATAAGACATTGGTACAAGTCCTTTTTCATTTGTATTGCCTTTTCTGATAACATCCTATACTCAGTCATAATTGTTCTAGGGAGACAGGCTTGCTAACCATTACGCTACTTTGGCCTGCCCAAGGTGTTTTATAAGCATAGCTTATATGTGTCAAGAAGACAAGCTTGTTTACAATTGCATAACGTCGGATGTGTCGTACGTCCCGTGTATTACGTTTTTGTGAATGATGTTTATAGATGAGACTGCTTGTCACAAACGCCCAAAAATACAAGTGTGTTTTTCAAGACAATTTTTCTTATTATTGTACTTCTTGTCTTCTCTGTGTTGTGTCTCTTCATATACGGGTGATCATGTCTCTTCACAGCTCCTTATCCTTTGTATCTTGTCAGTAACAATTGTAACAATTCTGTTACAATAAGCTCTTTTCAATTTCGAAATCATTATTTATCATCACTGTTGCTCATTTCTTACTGCCTTGTGTCACAGAAAATCTACACTTAGAAAATCACAGTAGAAACCTTGGTGTAATGTAATATTTAGCAACCACCTGTTCATATTTAAACTTTCGTACTTATTTGAATTTTGTATTTCTAATCCTTGCCAGGATTCATCATTGGCGGCCATAATCTCAACACTATATCATAGGCAAATGACACAGTACTGATAGCAGACACGGAAAGAAAAATGCAGGGCATTATTCAGAATGTAGCAAGAGAAAGCGAGAAGAACGGACTAAGCATAAATTTTAAGAAAACCAAATGCATAATCATCAGCAAAAGGAAGGTTTGAGATGTTAAAATAAAACAACTAAATAAATTTTGACAGTAGATGGAAAATATGACACTGAGATCCGAAGACAGATTGGCAATGACAACGACGCATTTCAAAAGTACTGAGAGACAGGAAACTCATTGGAAAAAAAGAGAAATAGTTGGACTGCTGTGTGATATCGGTCTTTCTTGGACTACCTCTTCAAGAATGTTTAACCACCTCTTTAAGAATGTTTGAACACCTCTTCAAGAATGTGTGAAGACTCTTCAAGCATGTTTGACCACCTCTTCAAGAATGTTTGACCAACTCTTCAAGAATGTTTGAACATCTCTTCAAGAATGTTTGACCACCTCTTCAAGAATGTTTGAACACCTCTTCAAGAATGTTTGACCACCACTTCAAGAATGTTTGAACACCTCTTCAAGAATGTTTGAAGATTCTTCAAGAATGTTTGAATACTTCTTCAAGAATGTTTGACCACCTCTTCAACAATATTTGAACACCTCTTCAAGAATGTTTGACCACCTCTTCAAGAATGTTTGAACACCTCTTCAAGAATGTTTGACCATCTCTTCAAGAATGTTTGACCACCTTTTCAAGAATGTTTGAACACCTCTCCAAGAATGTTTGAACACCTCTTCAAGAATGTTTGACCAACTCTTCAGGAATGTTTGACAACCTCTTCAAGAATGTTTGAACGCCTTTTCAAGAATGTTTGAACACCGCTTCATAGAATGTTTGAACACCGCTTCAAGAATGTTTGACCGTCTCTTCATGAATGTTTGACCAACTCTTCAGGAATGTTTGAACACGTCTTTAAGAATGTTTGACCACCTCTTCAAAAATGTTTGACCACATTTTCAAGAAAGTTTGAACACCTCATCAAGAATTTTTGAACACCTCTTCAAGAATGTTTGACCACCTCTTCAAGAATGTTTGAGCAACTCTTCAAGAATGCTTGAACAGCTCTTCAAGAATGTTTGAACACATCTTCAAGAATGTTTGACCACCTCTTCAATAATGTATGAACACCTCTTCAGGAATGTTTGACCACCTCTTCAAGAATGCTTGACCACGTCCTCAAGAATGTTTGAACCCGTCTTCAAGAATGTTTGACTACCTCTTCAGGAATGTTTGAACACCTCTTCAAGAATGTTTGACCAACTCTTCAAGAATGTTTGAACACCTCATCAAGAATGTTTGACCACCTCTTCAAGAATGTTTTTCCACCTGTTCAAGCATGGTTGACCACCTCTTCAAGAATGTTTGAAGCTACAGGAGGATGATAAGGATACCTTGAACCCATCTCGGGAGCAAGGACGAGGTGTTGTAGAGGATACAAATCAGAATAAATCTCATAACTAACTTCAAGAATAGACATCTGAGGTTCCTGGGAGAGATACTGAGAAAGGAGAGTTTGGAGAATGTAATACATGGACAGAAGGAAAGAGACACAGGAGTAAGCAGCTTCGAGACCTATTTGTTAACCTGAGCATGTGGATGGCGAGCGTGGTTTGAGAAAGGTACCAAGAGAAAAAACTTTAAGAGAGACAAGTGACAAATTCAATTGGAAGTCTACGAACACCTACGCCCTAAAGAGACACGCTATATGAAGAAGAAGAATTTGTTGTCTGCATCTGCTGCTGATTCTTTTCCTTTCTTCTTACTTTCTATTAGAACTTTCTTTAAGAAACTGTACTCCCATCTTATTTCTGCTGAGTGTTAAGATTTTGGCATAGCTATAGCGAAATTTGGCTTGATGCTAACAGGGTTTGTATTAAACGAAACACCTGATGGGTTGTTTTGTGTTAAGCAGATGTAATAAAATGGATAACAAATCTTATTATTATTGGCCATTTTGTAGAATGTGAACAGGATATGGCGAAATGCCATCTTTCTCTAATCCAGCCTGAGTCACTGTTGGATACAAAGGAATCTGTGACAGTTTGCTTTTATCTTGACTGGCTTTTGACGAAGCTGAAATGAGCCGGAGCTGTGATAGAATGCGGAAACGGAATTAAACTGATAAGATAAAGAATAGCAACAGCAGTCATCTCCCAGTATAGCCAATTTAATTATTAACCACGGATTTTCAGCCACATGCAGCAGTTACCAAATAGTGAAAGAAGCAGAAACCACGACGGTACAGCAGTTGTTTCGTGTTTAAAAAAAAGAGGGCTCTCTTATTGAAAATAAAGTTTAGGTAATTTTCTTTTCATATACAGTACTTCGTCAATTTTCAGGATTTAGATTAGATTATCCGAAGGTGAAGAGAAGGGAAAAACTTGAGATAATCCAATCTAATCTTTTAATTTTTTACATTGTTTGGTTTGTTGTCCACATCTTTATTGTCATATTTGCGAGACTTCTGCTGCCGTGGTTTTTTAAGGTGATATACTTTAGAACTTTGAATCAAACACTTTATTTAGTCAAACGACATATGGCTCAGTGGATAAGTGTTGGTTAACATAACCCAGTGACTACAAAGAGTAGTAAAATTGATACCTGACAACAGCAGAGGTGAAAAAAGACTTGAGATGTAAGCTATCAAAGGGAAATAACTAAAATTTTGATACCCAGAAGGATATATATGGCTCAGTGGATAAGTGTTGGTTAAAGTAACCCAGTGACTGGATACAAAGAGTAGTAAAATTAATATTTGGCAGCAGCAGAGGTGAAAAAAGATTAGAGATTTAAGTTATTAAAGGGAAATAACTGAAATGTCGATATCCAGAATAAACATGGCACGTGGAGCTAAATAATCTACCCCGGTTTGATAAGCCAGGAATTCATTTCTTAGTGATATGACCCACTAAATTACTCATAAAAATTTAGAGGGTTGATTAGGATTCTATTTACAATTCTTGCATACTTAAGTTCATCATAAGACAAACCGAATTACCCGCATTTGTTCCTTTTTCCCTGACGACGTCTCCCGCGAAAAGGGACAACTCAACACCGACTGAAAAACGGCGAATGAGTTCCAGTAAAAATTATAAAAAATATTTTAGAATCTGTTTGCTTTATTAAAATTATTTAAAAAGAAAAGAAAAACTGTCTCACATTATAAATAATGCCTTTTTTAAATGTCTTATTTGAAGAAAATATTCACTAATTAAGGCATTAATAGCTTTTATTCGGTTATAAAAAATGTTGTTTTTCTGGTGTTGAGCCGTCCTGGCACTTAGTCGGCGGTTTTGAGTTGTCTTGCATCCGTTTTCCTAACTTCTGTTTTTTTTTTTGTTTTTTTATTAATCATTTCACCCCAAGCGAAGGATGACCACCACTGGTCATTTGTTTTTTAATTTATCATTTCACCCCTAGCGAAGGATGACCACCACTGGTCATTTGTTTTTTAATTAATCATTTCACCCCAAGCGAAGGATGACCACCACTGGTGTTAAGGAGTTTATGGAGAGAGAGAAAAGAAAACAGGATAAAGAAGCTGGAGAATGAATAAAAATTGGGTGGGAGTTAAAGAGAAATACGAGATTTCTTCTTCTTTTTCAATGTGCCTTGTCCTTTCAGGACGTAGGCGGTCATGGTTTTCCGCCTCTCCCTATTCCTGGTGGATCTTAGCACGCCTTCTCCTGTTACACTACGCAACGTTCTGTCATCCACCTGCTCAGGCCCTTCAAATATGTTATCCGCTGCTTTCCCCTATCTCGTTTTCCCTCTATCTGGCCTGTTAGTATCAGGCTCTCCAAGCCCTCCTTCCTCCTTGCATGTTCCAGGAACTTTAGCTGTCTTTTCCTGATGATCTGACCCAGTTCCATGCATGGTAAAACTATTTTCAATGGTGATAAAACACATAAGTAATATCGTAATCTTCAATAGAGCTATGCAGAACTTTTAGACTCAGGTTTTAATAATTGATACAAAGCGAATTTTTTGTTGTACGTTCAAGAGAATTTCGTTCTCTCATCCACCTGATCGGGCTCTTCAAATATGTTATCCGCTGCTTTCCCCTGTCTCAATTTCCCTCTATTTGATATGTCAGTATCAGGTTCTTCAAGCCCTCCTTCCTCATTGCATGTCACAGGAATATTCGTTGTCTCTACCTGATGCTCAATATTAATTTCCTTTTTGCTTCCATCCTTTCTAAAACCTCATCATTTCTCACATGCTCGGTGGATCGGATTTAGGGAGCTAAAATGACGTTGCATTTAAATTTTTGGAGGCCGTAGCTATGATCGACCCAAGGAGATCTACATACAAGAAATGCAAGAAAAGAAACTGTTAGAGCAGATGTAACTTTTACATCTGCTATTTTGACAGTAAAATGTTTAGACTTACATGCCTATCTAGTTGCACGAGAAAATTCATTACTTAGGGGCACCAGTGAAAAAACGTTCGATAGAGCAGAAACCGTGATAATATTTTTAGAAAAATACAGATTGAAGATTGAAGCTACATCCCGTCGGTGAGAAAATGACTTTACATTGCTAATCCTCCTTTTGATTTTGTCGAAAGCTTTTTTGCAGTGGTGGCTAGTATTTCTGCTAAATTCGGTCCTAATAGGTTCGACGTACAAAACGGTAAGAACTTGATATAATATGTATTACGCAGTGTAATCTTGCCGGGCCGCTGACTACTTTCGTATTCGACTAACTATCGACTACTATCGTCCAATATCGACTGATCCCCGTTCGTCTTACTACTCTTACTTAGGTGGGAAAGTGCATTCACTATAGAATATGTGCGTTTCACCATAACAAGAACCCTGCGATGAATAGCAGGAGCATGTGACCAGATATGGCAACACTATTCAATGCACAGACGACTAGATTTATGAACGTACCTGATGGATTCAGGAGGAGTATCTGGCTCGACAGCGTAGCCCAACCTTCCTATCGGTAAATGCAGCTATAGATTCAATGAAGACTTTCCAACTGAGGTCAGTTGAGAGTGTGAAGCCAAGGAGGTGCATGTGTTGCTTTCTAGTAGACTAGCACCAGGCATCTCGATTGGAGATAGATATTTTCCGCTAAGATAGTTAAACAAGAGCAGATTCGTTTTGGAAGCATTAATATTTACGAGCCATTTTTGAATCCATTCAATCATAGATCGCAAGACCTTTTCAAGAGCAGCAGCGAGATTTTCTTTGTCATCCTTGGCAGATTTCATATTGAGACCGAAGTAAATGGCAGATGTGCCTACTTGGGAACTGATTACATCATGATCCTTGATGAAGATGAAATACATGGTAAGACATACGATAGGGCCTTGAAGAACAGCCGTTTTCGTATGAAAAGAATCGGAAGCTTGCCCGTTCAAAACGAGCATTATTTCCCGATTTGATGGGAACGACCGAACTAAAGCGAACGATTGTCCAGAAATGCCGTCGCCCAGGTTTTGCTTTCCTCTGTTTCATGTTGTTGAACGGCTCTTTCGACTCCCTTTATATTCATTATATGACCTAGTTTACACCTAGCTTTGACGAGGCAACATTAAATCAACTGATGTCTCTTCAAACAAACATTTGAGATAACTTTCGTGTAGCATCAATATTTATCCATCACACACCCATTTGCTGTTTTTTATGGTGCAGGGTTGTTAGCCCTGCACCCAACCCCAAAACTTAGAGGACTATTCTTGGTCCTTATGTTTACAGTACCTGGTATTCCCAAAAGGTCAACCATTTAAGTACTGACCAGGCTCAGTGTTGCTTAACTTCGGTGATCGGACGCGAACCGGTGCATTCAACACAATTTAGACGTACACTTCGTGGAACATACAGTCACGTTATTTAGCTCAGCTGAATATAACTTTTTCTCGGGTCTAATCCAGTCAACTATTTTATTTGTATTTTATTGATGGACATCAAAGGGTTCAGAATTGATCGCAGATCTTTTAACATCGATGCAAGAGAAATGTTTTCTCTGAAGGAGTGCACGTGAATTGTCACGAGTTATGCTTTGCATAAAGATCAGATCCAGGCGTTGTAATAACGCTGATACGAAATAGCGCATGAAATCATTATACATCACGAAAGATTCGACTATAATTTACGCAGAAACGTTAAAGATACAAAGACATTCTGATTTTATTTTGAATGTTATAGGTCCAGTTAACGTAGTTGTTTAACATAGCATATTTATTTAAATATTATTTTAATCATATCACCCCGAGCAAGGCATTAACGCCACTGATGCGCAGGGGGCTACGTAAGAGTGAAAAGATTGGTAAAGAGAAAGCCGGAAAACACATCCTAAACAGGGAATAAGGGATAAGCCTTTTTACCTGTTCAACAGACATGGGTGGAGTGTGAACCGGACGATAGTTTAGTCTATCTACTCCAATTGAAAAAAAAAAAGAAAAAAGAAAAGAATAAAAAGATTGGAAAAGAGAAAGCCGGAAACCACATCCTAAACAGAAAACAAAGGATGAGCCTCTTCACCTGTTCAATAGACGAGGGTGGAGTGTGAACCGGGCGATCGTTTAGTCTATCTACTCCAACTCAAAAAAAAAAAAGAATAGAAAAGAGTAAAAAGAGTGGAAAAGAGAAAGCCGGAAACCACATCCTAAACAGAGAACAAGTGATGAGCCTCTTCACCTGTTCAATATACGAGGGTGGAGTGTGAACCGGGCGATCGTTTAGTCTATCTACTCCAACTCAAAAAAAAAAAAAAAAGAATAGAAAAGAGTAAAAAGATTGGAAAAGAGAAAGCCGGAAACCACATCCTAAACAGAGAACAAGGGATGAGCCTCTTCACCTATTCAATGGACATGGGTGGAGTGTGAACTGGGCGATAGTTTAGTCTATCTACTCCAACTCAAAAAAAAAAGAAAAAAGAAAAGAGTAAAAAGACTGGAAAATAGAAAGCCGCAAACCACATCCTAAACAGGAACCAAAGGATGAGCCTCTTCACCTGTTCAATGGACATGGGTGAAGTGTGAACCGGGCGATCGTTTAGTCTATCTACTCCAACTCAAAAAAAAAAAAGAAAAAAGAAAAGAGTAAAAAGATTGGAAAAGAGAAAGCCGGAAACCACATCCTAAACAGATAACAAGGGATGAGCCTCTTCACCTGTTCAATGGACATGGGTGGATTGTGAACCGGGTGATATTTTAGTCTATCTACTCCAATTATTGAGACGGAAGTAAATGTGGACTACCTTTTTTAATGTTTGACGTAATTATAAAAACGATTCGTACTTTCTTGTCTTATTTAGATGCGTATGGATCTGCGTATTTCGAACTGAACACTTTATTGAATCTACAGACTATTTTTAAGAATATCTCGTCTATTATTTATCTATTTATTTTTGTTAGGTTATAGTTCATCCTTTTTCCAATGAGTTTCTTTATTCACTAGCCGACCCGAGAATTCAATGCACATTTACTTTGTCAGCAAAATCACGATAGAACGCTATTGACCTCGGGGAAGGCCAGAAGACAAGACGAGCGAAAGATTAACTCACCGGTACCCACTATATATGAATTTACTCGGGCCACAAGTTTAGCAACTAGCTCCCACCCTTTTACTGTGAAACCAATAAAATGCAAACGCAAATTCTACTCCATCAGCTTCTTCTCTCGCACTTCCGACCCGTGGTATTTCTTTCCATTTACTTGCATTCCCGACAACTACAATCTTCAAGAATTCAAATATAAAGTCAATAGTCATCTATCTCACTCACTTGCATCCTCTCTCTCTCTCTCTCTTTCTCTCTCATGCTCCTTTCTTCGTCCACTCCAATCTCATCAGTATTCTCATCCTTCTCCTACCCTCTTCCTGACACCCCCTATAACCTACCACTCTTTCTCATAACCTTTCTCCTGTGCAACCCCCTGCACAACAGTGACACTAAAATGTCATTCTCAGGGCGATATGATTATAAAAAAATCCTACGATTCTTTCTTTGTTTCTTTCTTTGTTTCTTTTTCCTTCTTTTTATCCTCTCTCTCTCATGCTCCTTTCTCCGTCCACTTCACTCTCATCAGTATTCTCATCCTTCTCCCACCCTCTTCCATGACACCCCCTGTAACCTGTTACTCTTTCTCATAACTTACGTTTTATGTAACGCCCTGCTCAACAGTAGCAGTAAAATTATAATATATATATATATATATATATATATATATATATATATATATATATTAAAAAAGGATTAATTCAATGATGTTGAATGGCCATTTCGATATGACGATCCCCACGGGGGATAACACATCACCTCAGCAACAGAAAAATCCTTTCAGTGGGGATCTTCATATCGAAATGGCCATTCAACATCATTGAATTAATCCTTTTTTAATTTAATCCTATTTTAATATATATTTGCTCTGTAATATTTTATTACATGGAGCTCTCTTCCTGTATCATTTTTTTAATATTAAAATAAAATTTTTAATATTAATTACGATCGGGTTTTTGGAATTTACCTTCCTGTTTTTTTCCCTTGGATTGAAGTATCTGAATTAAAATATATATATATATATATATATATATATATATATATACTTTAAATTCAGATACTTCAATCCAAGGGAAAATTAAAATATATATATATATATATATATATATATATATATATATATATATATATTTTAAATTCAGATACTTCAATCCAAGGGAAAAAAGCAGGAAGGTAAATTATAAAAACGCTTTAAATTATAAAAAAAAGCAGGAAGGTAAATTATAAAAACAAGAAATTGTTTTATATATAAAACAATATATATATATATATATATATATATATATATATATATTGTTTTATAATTCTGTCAGTAACTAATTTATCCCTGACCAATGACAATTCCTGTCTTGTTTTCTATGCATTTATGTAGTGGGATGATTAGCAATGAAATTATGTATTAATATTATTTCATCGTGAAGTAATTTATAACGTATTTTCTCTGCTAACAGTTTTATGTCCTACATTTATCAATTGTAGAACCCCTTGTAGTTGAATTGTAGAGAATTTGTATCGGCTCATGATGAACTCTGAATAGAAGCAGAATTCTGAATAGATGAATTCAGAACAGCTACATTAATGGAGGAAATGTCACATACCACACCCTCTTCTCGCTTTTTGCTTTCCAGTTACACTTGATCTTCAAAAATGTTCAAAATCAATCATCATCTTGTTTTCTTAATTCATATTTTATTGTTGTCTCTGTAATATTAACAATCAATTAAAGTCAAAGTATACATATACATATTATTCTAGCTGAGTGGAGCTCAGAGCTAGTCTAATGTTCAAAATCAATCATCATTTTGTTTTCTTAATTCATATTTTATTGTTGTCTCTGTAATATTAACAATCAATTAAAGTCAAAGTATACATATACATATTATTCTAGCTGAGTGGAGCTCAGAGCTAGTCTAATGTTCAAAATCAATCATCATTTTGTTTTCTTAATTCATATTTTATTGTTGTCTCTGTAATATTAACAATCAATTAAAGTCAAAGTATACATATACATATTATTCTAGCTGAGTGGAGCTCAGAGCTAGTCTAATGTTCAAAATCAATCATCATTTTGTTTTCTTAATTCATATTTTATTGTTGTCTCTGTAATATTAACAATCAATTAAAGTCAAAGTATACATATACATATTATTCTAGCTGAGTGGAGCTCAGAGCTAGTCTGACTTGTGATGCGGTAGTCTCTGGGTGAGTTCGGTATCTCTCGGTAACTTACGTATCATTTCCGGTACTCTCCGTTAACTGTAAGAGATCTCTTCGAATACTCTCTCTACCCTCAACTCTCTATAGCACGAGTATATGTATACTTAGTCGAGTCCATTATCATATACATAAAGGGGAGATCCCTCAACATTATCCTTCGTAAGAGTGACATTGGAAATTGTATGCGTTCGTCTATCTTCTGCCTTCTTTCAGGACATGATTGACTATGCCTCTTTCTGTCTTTTTTGTCTCTTACAGATAAAAGAAATATGTAAATATACCTAATCTGTTATATGGTAGAGATTGATGATACATTCAGTCAGTTAAGAGCTTGGCGATCATGTCTCTTTCGATAGATGACAAACTAGGCATAAAATTTTCCTGTAGTAGGTTGCCATTGGTATCTGCATTAGACTGGTTGCCATCAAATGCTAAAGAAACCTATTTTTCATGCTATTTAACCCTTAGCATGAGGGAGAAAATACGGATTAATACCTTTCTCAAAGGTATTTGCGCATAAATTAATGAAATTAAATCAGCTGGTATTCGAACTCAGCTCCCTGACTTCTCGTTCCGAACTGATATTCACTGCACCATAATGCACAATCGTCTTACAGTCTACTGATTAAATTTGGTTCCTTTAATTACATTTGATGACCAGCAAATAAGAAAGAAATTATCAAAAATATACTAAGTGGAAGTTCCTAATACGGGCAGAAGAAATAAAGAAACGGACTTAGCTATATGAAAAAGTATCGATAATCGTTTATCTCAGAATTCACAGGGAATAAGAAGCAAACCCTAATCGAACAAAATCCGATTTGAAAATAATGAAATCTCTGAGAACATCTTAATCAATATTTTAAATATCACGACGGTTTAAGATATAGGGGACACAATTTTGTTTATCTTTAATATCACTAAGTTGAAATGAGTTCTTGGAAATTAAATTCAAGTAGATTTCTAAGTCCTGGGTATGACGATAAACAGTATCCTGCAGCAAAGACTCTGATCAGAAGGCTAATTGCTGTTGTTTTCAGAACCACCCTGACTCGGTGTGGTAGAACCAACTAGAAATCAAGGTATGGGCAAAAAGTTAACCCCAAAACTAAGGTCAAAACACTATCATTCAGTTAAGTGCCATACGTGATACACTCTTGGTCGATCATGTCTCGGAAGAAATATGACTGACTGGGCAGAAGATTATCTAGTAGTAGATTGCCATTACTTTTGGTGATAAACTGGTTGCCAACCAAGACTATGGAACCCAATCTGTCTTCGTATTTAATTCATAGGTAGAGGCAGAAGATATGTATTATATTATGAAGCAGTAATTAATAGGGGATCAGTTTATTACTTCACAACAATAAAGAACTGATCCCCCACTTTATGCCCAGTAGAAGTCTTAATCATGTTTCCAACAATTATATTCAGTCAGTTAAGTGCCATACGTGATACACGCTTGAGCGATCATGCCTCGAAAGAGACTTGATTGACTGGGCAGAAGATTATCCCGCAGTAGGTTGCCATTGCTTTCTGCGGTAGACTGGTTGTCAGCCAAGGCTATAGAACCCAGTCTGTACTATTATTTAAATCATATCTAGAGGGGGAAAATGTATTATATTATTAAATAGTAATTAGTGGGGGATCAGTTTATTACTTCATAACAATATAAAACTGATCCCCTACTTGATGCCCAGCGGCGTCGGCCTAGTCGAAGTCGTTGTCAATTCGTTTGGTGGCGGCAACTGCAACGACAAACAGCAGACGACGTGCAGCAGCAGCGAACTGCAGAAGCCGGTGACGGTCCGCCAGGTCTAGACGGACGAGACCTAACGCCCGCGACAGGTTGCCGTTTATACACTATAAAAGTAAAAATATAATTTTTTGTAGTAAAAATGTCAGCAATATATTTTCGAAAGAAAACCAATTACCAGCAATGCATTTGACTCTTGTCAAAAATCCTCTTTTCAAAAAATACGGCAATGAAACCTTATCTACAAATTGATTTTTTACAAAGAATACATATTCTATTGATATGAACTTATTCAAAAATTCTTATCAGCATTAAATACCTGATCGTTGTTGATCTGACCTAAATTAAAATATTCCAAAATACAAACCAAAATAATTTTTTATTCTATTCTCCACAGTATTATTTGGTGTTATCTAGAACGGTTGCTGCCCAATGCTTTCTGTCGCGATATTTAACCAAACGAAAATTAAGGTAACAGACGAGGCCAAAATTTTAATGCGGTTCGTCTATCTCATTTTCTACGCGGATAACCGTTAAACTCGTAAAATGCTCATAAAAGGTTGTCCAAAATATCGGTAAAATAAACTAAAAGTATCTGGCTTAAAGTGAAAAGAAATTGTTTCCGAGAAAATGTAAAGAAAAATATTTTAGCAAGAATTAATGTTTCCCGCAATATAAAAACAAATTTACTAAATTATTTAAACATCGTATAAATGGCAACTAAAATAAGGACAATAGTTTGAATAATGTAAGTAGTGTAAATACTACCTCATCTCAGAAATTATATATATATATATATATATATATATAACATAGTACACTTGGTATGTAATCCGGGTAAATACCAAAAGAGACGAACTCGAGAGAACTCAATGTTAATTCATTTATTTAATTTAACAGAGTAATATTTCATAAAGGATTTTCTATTATTACCTTGGATAATACATATTTCACCGCTTTGATGTTCTTAACGCGGCTCGTCAGATCCAAATGATACAACAGCAGGCAATCGAAATATCCGAAATAGTATATGATATATATATATATATATATATATATATATATATATATATATATAAAACAAAATTTCGATGTTTAAATTTCTAAGAGGACTTCCTCGCGTCTTCAGCAACGAAGTATTTATTTAATCAAATTCAAATGACAAAAGATTTTATACCGGCGGAAGTCCCCAAAAAATTTCCATCCACAGAAAAAATAAAATGTGGTGGGATTAATAATTTTTTTAATTCAAGGAAGTAAACAGGGAAACAGACAGATAGCTATGTATCTTACTAGAAGACATCTCTCTCCCTTATCTGAGATGAGAGTTTAAAAGTTGAAATTTAGCCATGTTTGGGGGAATAGAAATGGTAGGGGGAACGAAAGGCAAGAGGAAAAAAAAAAGAAAAAATATTGTTAAATAAAAAGAAGACAAAAGGAAAACTGTATTTAACTCGCCTACGCGTTTTGTCCTGTGATGGAATTTATCAAGACAAAAAGACGAAATGATCTTTATCCCAAATTACGTATCTATAAACAAATTGGTAACTATAAAAACGCTTACAAATCATTCAGAAAGATTAACAGAATATTTTAGTTTTAGAACTCCTTCATATGTAGAGCAATGTCACGAGATGCTAAAATGAAGCGAATTCAACCAATTTCTTTGGACTTTTTATCATGCATGTTAGTCTGTTTCAGTATCATTTCCATATATATATGTATATTCTTCACTACTTGACGACATAGTTTTTGAAAAAATAAAATAATAAGTCACTGTTAAAAAGCAAACAGACGACATGATTTTTGTAACAGGTATTAAAGAGAATAATGAAAGGTATTAAAGAGTATAAACCGGCCCTATGTTTGCTACTCGCTATTTTCTCCCTAATGAACTGAGCCGACGCTGTCTCGTTGGTTTCTCTCTAATTATATGAACAAGAAAGAAAGGAAATATATATATATATATTTAGGCATGTCAGATTAAACAAATTGCAAACATTTTGTCTGCTTATTTTTAATATAACCCGTTCATACTCACGGATAATGTTTCGCGTATTATAATTGAAAGATGTCAGAAATGAGTTGTAGCGTTGATAGATGTTATCATTCATTTCTCAAGGTACCCAAGTAGTTTCAATCCCTTTCCGAGGTCATCTTCAGGGGTTGCGAGTTATGGTAACAAAAATAACCGCAAACGGTGTTGCTAAAAATTACTGTATTTTTTTGTTACTGTAAAAGTAAAACGCTTCACAATTTGCTAGCGTTCATGAGAACGTGAAGATTATTCAAAATGAATTTTCCTGTATATGTTGAATGTCATGATATGCACGCTTTAAAGAATGAAAAAACTATTCTTTTTACAAACATTTTAGAACATTTTCTTGGTGTAGGATAGTTATATTATCGACAATTATTTTTTATACTCTGAATGTAGACACGAATATTGTTGTATATATCTAGAAATGGAGGAATGGTCAGATAAATGTAATGTAAGACGTCTTGTTCATGTAGTTGTTGTAAATCCAACATATATATATTTGTTTTTTTGTCGGAGATACATTTTCCCAAGGATTATTTGAATTGGTATGAAATGTTGGTTTTAATTAACACATCAGCTGGTGGGAAAGATTTATTACTGTATTATACCTTTTACAATACATTATTCATTTTAATTTTTTATTAGGATCAACGTGAGATATATTAGTACGAATGAATGATTTTTTCATCCTGTTTGTAGTTATTAAAAATTTTCAGTTTCTTTAACCTGGCATGTCTAAAAAAAGTTGCTGCCTAAACACACACACACACACACACACACACACACACACACACACACACACACACACACACGCACACATATATACACACACATACACATACATACATACATATATATATATATATATATATATATATATATATATATATATATATATATACGCTGACAATATTTACGCTCTCACACCCTGATTGAGCACTCTGGAAGGAAGGTAGACTTTGAAAAACAGTAGCTACTCTAGCGTGAACGCATCGCTCATTCATGGAACACTCTGGCTGGTGGGCGCGTAATATGATATGAGCTAAAAAAGACTGCCTTCTTCCACCGAGCGCCCCGTGGCCAAGGGGTAGAATCGCCGACTGACGCCAATGCGGTCAGGTTTCGAGCCTGGGTTATGTAGCAATTGGAGTCTAACCGTACTGATGAGCTGCGAAACAGATCTGTCTGAGGATGACAATATATATATATATATATATGTGAATTAATTGTACTTTGCGACACGGAAATCTCTATGTTTTCATCAGGGAATGTTGGTTGTGAAAATCATTTACATTTTAAATATAAAAAATCCTCGGTTTACTATTTATGTATGTGGGAAGATATATAATTTATATGTGTTCATTTTAACTAATCAGTAAAGATTCGCTTTGGAATTTGGACAGTATATATATATATATATATATATATATATATATAAGTTGTATTTATTATAATAGAAATTATTTGTCTTCTTCTTTATCTTCTTCTTCTTGCTAAGTACAAGTTATCCATAACCTTACCCAAGATATGAACTCTGTTTCTACTCGAAGTGATTTCTGACTTTCTTGTGTTGTTTGACTTGGATATAAGCACTGTCCAATACACTTGCTTATCATTCAGATATCTTTTTGAACACAGAATAGAACAATCTTTGAACTCCTTCATTATAATATCATCTAATTATTCATATAGCGTATTTCTAGATTATTAGTGTAGAAGGGGCGATGGGTGTTGCTGAGTATGCCTTCTAAGGTCCTAAAGATGCACTTATCTATCTATTATGGAATCACAGCTAACCTTTAGCTTACTGGGTCAGCCACTCGACCATATGATCCACTAAATGATTATTTGGAGAGCAGACTGATATCGATGTTATGATTGTTGTATGAAAGGTTCAGATTTGCGAAAAGATTTTTCTAGACAACACAAACGAAAAATAATATCAAATTCTTATAATATCTGCGGAAGAGATGGAGACTGCAAATTATTGCATTTAATAACATAAAAAAAAACATTGATATTTACATTTCATGATGCAAAAATATCGAGGTTCTCGCTGTACAGATTATAACTGTCTATAATTGATGCCTATTATTTTCTTCTTGTTTGGGTTGCAGTCACCTTTCTTTTTTATCTTAACCAATGTTTGTCCCTTTGAAATATCTCGCTCTCTCAGTTGTCGTTCGTTCAAACACAATCATGAGACATGCAACTCTGTTTCTTTTAATTTCAATCATGAGTGTCAAATTTATCTCAAGATACGTTGGACAAAATTATAACTGCCTTTTTATAAAGTGAGTCTCAGTAATGAGGAAAGAACTTGGTCTCACACTCTCAGTAGAATGACTCCAGCGAATCCATTGCTCAATCCGCTGCTAAGGAGGTCGGTTCACTGTGCAGGGCTTGGAAGTTTTTTCCCGTCTAAATCCATCCTGTACATATATAAATCTACCGTCCACCCGTGTATTGAATACTGCTACCACATCTGGTCGGCTGCCCCTGCTGTTCACCTCAGAGTTCTTGACAGAATACAACGTAGAATCTGTAATGTGATAGATACCGACATGGCAGTTCGACTGCTGTCACTATCTCACCGGCGTGACGTGGCTTCCCTGTGTCTCTTATATAAATACATTAACGGCATCTGCTTCGATGAATTTAGCTCACTGGTTCCTCTTAGGTATGAATTTACACGAGCTACTAGATTAGCAACTTTTACAGTCAAACCGACAAAAGTAACCGCAATTTCTACTCTAACAGCTTCTTTTAGCACTTCCCGATATTCAAAAGTTTCAAGGTTGCAGTTCTTACAATAGTGCAGAAAATCGATAATATATATATATATATATATATATATATATATATATATATAAGCAAGATGTTTCTGTGTTTGTCTGTTTATTTGCCTGAATGTCTGTATTTTTTTCAGCCTTTTTACTTTAGTTTTTGCTTCGGGTTTGGCTCTAAGTAGATATAATTGTAGTTCTTAGTCTCAGCCATGATACCATTTACTCAGAGGATTTATTTAGCCTTCAACATTCAGTTTACTACGAGAAAAACATATTTGATATCAATACCAGGAAACCAAATTTTTACTTACATCCATTCATTTTTCTTTCAGTCTAGGGTTTCACTTTAACTGGAAACAACTATTGCTTTTTAGTATTTCGTGCCAACGTCCAAAGTGTCTGAGCTCCAGGACCATGGATTAGTTTTAAAGCTTTCATTACACCCGCGCAACGCCGGGCTATATTGCTAGTTAACAATAATCATTAGATTAAAAACGAGTAGGTCTGTCCCGTAAGAACTAACGGCAAATATTTATACGCCGTTTAAAATGATGGCAACATATATATCTATGTTCCTACTATTAAGTGTAAGAAAGAAAATAATTCAAACCCATAACCCTGATAGAAAAAATCACATTTTACAAAAGTAAATGCATGAACAGTGAGTTTTAACCTATCTGTTCTTTCATTTTATTATATATATATATATATATATATATATATATATATATATATATATATATAATAAAATGAAAGGACAGATAAAATATATATATATATATATATATAAATTAACACATCTTTTAGATCGTTTATAAATTATAATTCATTTCTATGTGGTAAATTGGCTCATTTCAAAAGACCACACTATATTCGATCTGATATGTGGTCTGACGAAATGAGCAAATTTAGCTCATAGGAAAGAATTGTAATTTATAACCAATCTAAATAATGAGTTGAGTTTTCTTTAATCAATATTATATTTCTCGGGATAACATTCATTGAGCTCTATACAGATATACCACTTAATATTTTACCTTAAGCAGGTTTTTTTGTATTATTCTCGCCATTCACGGACTTGGCATCATGACCCATAAACAGCGAGATGACTATTTACGCTCTCACACCCTGATTGAGTACTCTGGAAGAATGGTAGACTTTGAAAAACAGTAGCTACTCTAGCATCTACGCATCGCTCATCCGATAATGAATTCGAGCATTGGCTACTGGCGTATGATACATAATACGCCAAAAGTAAGTCTCCTTCTACCAAGCGCCCATAGCTCAGCGGGAGAATCGCCGACTGATGCCAATTCTATCGGGTTTCAATCCTGGGTAAAAGCAATCGGATGTCTAACCGTACTGATAAGCTGTGACACAGCGAAACAGATCTGTCTGCGGATGACTATATATAAATAACTATTACTTTTTAGTAAATATTATATATATCATATATATATATATATATATATATATATATATATATATATATATATATATATATATATATATATATATATATATATATATATATATATATATATATATATATATATATATATATATATATATATATATATATATATATATATATATATATATATATATATATATATATATATATATATATATATATATATATATATATATATATATATATATATATATATATATATATATATATATATATATATATATATATTATATATATATATATTATATATATATATATATATATATATATATATATATATATATATA
>JBBBDQ010002338.1:657500-777500 GCA_037127315.1 Ascarosepion bandense
AAAATGATGGAAACGAAAAGGAAATTAATACTGAGCATCAAGAAGAGACATCTGAAGTTCCTGCGACACGCAATGAGGATGTAGGGCATGGAGAACCTGATACTAACAGGCCAGATAGAGGGGAAAAGAGATAGGGGAAAGCAACGGATATACATATTTAAAGGACCTAATCAGGTGGATGATGGAACGAAGGTTGCATAGTGCAATAGGAGAAGGCGTGCTAATATGCCACCAGTGATAGGGAGACGTGGAAAGCCATGATCACCCACGTCCTGAAGGGACAGGGCACATAGAAGAAGAAGAAGAAGAAGGCTATGATTTCCTACGTTTTGAAGAGGCATAGCATATAGAAGAAGAAGAAGAAGAAGAAGAAGAAGAAGAAGAAGAAGGGATATGAAGCTACGTAAATGGATCATTGAATTGTTTGTGATCCGACCACCCTAATGTTCAAACATTGGAAAATTATTTCTAAACTTAATTCACAAACATTTCTAATAGAATTAAAATAACATTTTACGTGCGATTATAGTGAATACAGATACAAAATGGGTAAAATAAAGTATAAAAATAAAATATATAAAGAAAATACAAAATCAGTCATTTTCTTTCCTTCAAAAAGGCATGTCTCTTTCTCACTCGCACTTCCTCAATCTCTTTCTCTTTATTTCCTCATATCTACACCTTTTCTCTATTACAATTAAGCATTTTCTTTCCTTAAAAACCCATATCTCTTTCTTACTCTCTCTTTCTCTCTCTCTTCCCTTTCTTTCACTTTCTACCATCTTTCTCTCTGTCTTTCTCTCTGTGTTTTCATTCTCTACCCTATAATTCTCTCTCAATTAACGAGAAAGTAACCCTCACATAAAAAAGAGAAAGAAAAAAGACTGAACACGGCAACGAAACAGCGGAAGTTTGTGACAGAAGGGATATATATATATATATATATATATATATATATATATATATATATAAAGGCCGAAGTGCTCAACGTCCGAAACATTGTGATATAAACAGTAAAGTTGAGGAAAATTAGTCGCATGTCAATAATCCTCTCTATTATACAAAAGACTCTTACATATATATATATATATATATATATATATATATATATATATATATATATAATTTGTATAATAGAGACGATTATTCGCCTTCGGCCTTTACTAAGCGTTTGTTGATCCGTTTATCCTCCATGGAATTTCTAATTGAGAAATTTGTTTTTAATCTACGAGGCGAGATTTTTCTTGATTTGCTTCTTGTTCTTAATTAGATTTTTCAGTTACTGCCTGCCTCGTTTCCACTGAATCCAAGTAGACACTGTCCGGCACAGGGACTAAACTCACAATTACTACATCACTTAATTACGAAATTCGCAAACCAATGTCCTAGACCTGGTCGAAAAAAAACATAATTATCAACTTTTGTTGATTACATAAAAGTCCATTTTGAAAATACATGGAAGGTATTCGGAATGACGAGCCCTGATGTAAAACAGCCGAGGATTGTGTTAATAACAACAAAGATGTAGAAAAAATGTCATTTGTGAACGCTGTATTAATGCAATAATATCTAGAAAAATGCATTATCAGAAATTGTACCAGTTGTATAGTTATGGTATGACGATAAACTACATTCAACAGCATATGGCGTCCGATCGAGCAGTTGGAGGTTGTTACTGCTGAAGTGTACCCTGACTCGGGTAGGAAGACTTGTAAAAGTGTCATCAAATCGTGACCTCCAAACAAAACAATGTAACAGAAGAAAAATATCAGGAACATATTTTATATAAAAAATACAAGCAATACATCTTGTAGTAAAATGACCCACATTCGACATTCATAGTAAGATTATCTACACTTATTTATAAATGGAACTTTGTGTGTGTGTCTGAATCTTTGTGTGTGTGTGTGCATCCGTTACCTATAGACTCCGAAACGGCTGAACCAATTTTCTTGAATATTTACACAGTTGTACTATAAGCGTCTGAGAGTGTTCTTAGCTTGGTTTTGTGTCGAAGTACCCCCGATAAATATCGAAAATCGATAATCGAAAAAATCGGGTTAAAGTAAGAGTGCTCCGATTTTAAATCAAATTTGATAGATTCATAGACAAAGACATAAGAAACGATATTCAGAAGTTTCAAGGTTGCAGTTCTTACAATAGTGCAGAAAATTTGATATCGATACCAGGAAATCAAAATTTGACTTACATCCATTCATTTTTCTTTCAGTCTACGATTTCGCTTTAACTGGAAACAACTATTGCTTTTTAGTGTTTCGTGCCAACGTCTAAAGAGTCTGAGCTCCAGGACCATGGATTAGTTTTAAAGCTTTCATTACACCAGAGCAACGCCGGGCTATACTGCTAGTAAACAATACATGCAAATAGAAAATTACCAACAACGGAAGGGAAAGCAAAATGATCAACAGTACATTTTATCTCTAGATGAAAACATGCAAATGCTTTGAAAATACATGAATGTCGAGTGAAAAGGAAGAAGAACGAGATACAGGGAGTGTTGGAGAAGAGATAAGAAAAAAGGGTGTCAAGGTGATAAAAGATAGCAGTTTACGATGCATTTTAACATTTAGAGATTGTAACTATCAGGGAATCAAGTATACATAAGAGAATTTAAAAAACGGGAAAAGAAACTATTATAATAGTACAGGCAGTTACATTTAACTATTTTTACGATAAAAAGATACGAACTTGTTGCTAGTCTAGTTGCTAGAGTAAATTCATATAGAGAAGTCAGCAGGGAGCTGAATTCGTCGGAAAAGAAGCTGTGGAATTATTTATAGAAAAGAAAGACAGAAGCCACACTACATAGGTGAGAAAATGACTGAAATTGAACTGCCAGGACATGATCAATAAAATTGCAGATTCTCTTTTGGATTTTGTCGAGAACCAGTAGAAGTATAGCAGGGACGCCCGAGCAGATATGACAACAGTATTTAATGCACAGGCGGATAGCTTATTGGCATATGTGAAAGACGGATTCAAGCGAGAAAAACTTCGTCGCCCCACACACTGACCCAACCTTCTTAACAGTAGATTTAGCTTTTGATTCGATGTAGTCGTTCCAGTTCAGGTCAGCTGTGAGAGTGAGTCCGAGGAGGCGAAGTCGGGAGACTAGCTTGATCAAAGTAATGGGAGCTTTCCGGGAGACTAGCTTGATCAAAGTAATGGGAGGTAGGAGCAATTGTCTAATTGTTGTTAAAGGATAACGCCTTTGTTTTGGAAGCATTAAAATTTACGAGCCAATTTTTACCTCAGTCAACCACTGATTGCAGGTCCGTTTCAACATCAGCAGCCTGTTAGCTTTTTCAGCCTTGGCGGGAGTAAATCGTATTGTCATCATCATAAATGCCTACTTGGAATTTGATCACATTAGGGAGGTCGTCTCCCCTGGAACACGCAATGCGGAAACAGAGCTTGGAGAACCTGATACTGACAGTCCAGATAGAAGGAAAGAGAGACAGAGGAAGGCAGCGGATAACATATTTGCAGGGCCTGATCAGGTGGATGACGGATCGGGGGTTGCCAGGAGTAACAGGAGCAAACATACTAAGAGCCACTAGGGATAGGGAGACGTGGAAAACCATGATCGCCTACGTCCTGAATGGACAGGGCACATAGAAGAAGAAGAAGAAGAAGAAGAAGAAGAAGAAGAAGAAGAAGAAGAAGAAGAAGAAGGGAGATCGTTGATAAAGATAAGAAAAAGTGTGGGACGTAGGATAAATACCTGGTAGACACTTGCGTTCCAATGATAGGATCTGGTAGCATGCTCCTTCAATGATCATCATTCCGTGGTTCGAGAGGAACGATTGGATCAGTTATGCCAAAGACCCGTACCATGCGCAGAAGACCACCGCACCAGACTCTGTCAAATGCGTTGGAGGTATTTAGGGCAACATTAAGAGTCTGGAATATGAGGTTGATAATTATCTATCTATCTATCTATCTATCTATCTATCTATCTATCTATCTATCTGAGGTGAATATCTATCTATCTATCTATCTATCTATCTATCTATCCTAGCAGTATAGCCCGGCGTTGGTCGGGTGTAATGAAAGCTTTAAAACTAATCCATGATCTTGGAGCTCAGACTCTTTGGAGGTTGGTACGAAAGATTAAAAAGCAATAGTTATTTCCAGTTAAGTCGAAACCGTAGACAGAAAGAAAAATGAATGGATGTAAGTCAAATTTTGATTTCCTGCTATCGATATCAAATAAGTTTTTCTCGTAGTAAACTGAATTTTGAAGGCTAAATATGTCCTCTGAGTAAATGGTATCATGGCTGAGACTAAAAACTACAATTATACTTACTTAGAGCCGAACCCGAAGCAAAAACTAAAATAAAAAGGTTGAAAAAATACAGACATACAGGCAGATAAACAGAATCACATACAAATATCTTGCCTTTTATATATATATTATCGATTTTCAGCACTATTGTAAGAACTCCAACCTTGAAACTTCTGAATATTTTTTCTTATGTCTTTGTCTATGAGTGTATCAAATTTGATTAAAATCGGACCACTCCTTCTATAAACCGATTTTTTCGATTATTGATTTTCGATATTTATCGGGGGTACCTCGACACAAAACCTAGCTAAGAACACTCGCAGACGCTTATAGTATAAGTGTGTAAATTTTCAAGAAAATTGGTTCAGCCGTTTCAGAGTCTATAGCGAACGGACACACACAGACACACACACATACACACAGAGACAAAGTTCCATTTATAAATAAGTTCATATATATATATATATGAAGTATATTATATAACTGCCATTAACACAACGTGAGAACTAAAATATCAAATGCCAGAACCGTCAGCTTATATTAAGTACCTGCTGGGAGCATGGAACTCCACGTAGTGCAAGAGAAAGTATTCTATATACTACGCAGTCACCATACTGGTTCTTGAGAATGACTGAGACGACCGAATGTATTTGAACGATGACAGCATCACATTAACTACGGGCAATTTAGTCTCAATTTCGAGATCAATACCCAACACCGTATTAGGATATATAATAGGCTGCGTTAGGGAAAGTTTTGTTTAATACCGCATGACTGTTTATAACCAAAATATATCATAAGTACTTGAGCCTTGTCTGATAGACCCGCTCATATTAATGACATGCATGATATCAAAATGATTCCAAGATGACTACACAAATAACTCAGTCAGACAGTTAAGTGACATTCGTGATACAGGAGTGGGCGATCATGTCTATTTCGATGAATGACTTACACAATAGGTTAATATTTTTTCTTTGGCATAGAGGCTGCTAACCGAGGCTATAGAACACAATCAGTCCAGCTTAACCCACAGCTGAAAGAAGAGAGATGGATTATGATATATACTGAAAGGAATATCAGTGAAAGACACGGGTAAGAATGATACTTAACACGGGAAATATATAGCAGGGATTTATTATAGAAAGGTACAATAAACCATAAGGTATACAATAGCAATTAACGAATAGAAGCGGAATAATCTATCAAGTAGAGAATGCCTTCGCCTATGACGTATGCCTCTCGGTTCGGTATTTACTAGCCTTCCCACGCAAGGCCAGATGTGACACATGGTCATTTTATAGTGGGTATTCCCGGCCATATAGCCGGGCCAAAAAATGTCTGTCTATTGTTACAGAGTCGTGACTCTACCCTTCGGCGAAGCCACGACTGGGTTTGTGCTCTCTGCCCGGAAGCAGAGAGCGGACAGTGTCATAGCGTCGACAGGCGAGTGCCTATGACGTATGCCTCTCGATTCGCCTCTAGTCCAGCTTGTCACAGTCCTTTATAGACTAGATCATTCCATTATGCGGTATACTAGGAGGTTCCACTATAACAGACTAGCAGTATAGCCCGGCGTTGCTCGGGTGTAATGAAAGATTTAAAACTAATCCATGGTCCTGGAGCTCAGACTCTTTGGACGTTGGCACGAAAGACTAAAAAGCAATAGTTGTTTCCAGTTAAAGCGAAACCGAAGACTGAAAAAAATGAATGGATGTAAGTCAAATTTTGATTTCCTGGTATCGATATAAAATTTTCTGCACTATTGCAACAACTGCAACCTTCAAACTTCTGAATATCGTTTCTTATGTCTTTGTCTAGGAGTATCAAATTTGATTAAAATCAGAGCACTCCTTCTATAACCAGATTTTTTAGATTATCGGTTTTCGATATTTATCGGAGGTACCTCAACACAAAACCTAGCTAAGAACACTCGCAGACGCTTATAGTACAACTGTGTAAATTTTCAAGAAAATCGGTTCAGCCGTTTCGGAGTCTATAGGTAACGGACACACACACACACACACACAAAGTTCCATTTATAAATATGTTTAGATTAATACTTTTTCCAAGAGTATTTAGTGTGTAAGTGAATGCAACAAATTCGATTGGAATTTGAACTCCGCTTTCTGATTTCTTATTCAAACCCCATATTTATTGCATCATAGTGCACATTTATTGCATCATAGTGCACATTTATTGCATCATGGTGCGCATTTATTGCATCATAGTGCACATTTATTGCATCATGGTGCACATTTAACGTGCAACAGTTTATGCCTAAAATGATTAAAAATGATTAAAAATGGATTCAAATAAATGACATTTGTGGATGTTATCGAAGACTGCAAGAACTCTCAGACTTATAATGTTGTCTCACAAACAGAATAATCAAAAATAAAAGAAATTTTTGGAGAATTTTTGGTTTTCTGAAATTAACTTTGATTGATACGTTGAATTACGATCGTCCAAAATGGATTAAGTTTTAACAATTTCTTCTATACTAAATCCGTTCAGCTGTCAAGTTTTGATTAATGTTCCTATCATTAATGCATCCATATCTAAGGGGTCATTTTCACAGATTTAAATATCCACGATCGGTTTATCTACTTGGAGGCCAAACGGAATTGTTACAGAGATCACTGTTTACCATGACGACTAACAAGTTCTAAACATCAATTGTAATACGGTTGTCAAAAAAATAAAAAATAAAAAAAGAACAACGTAGAATGTAAGTTTCTTTCTTCTCTAAATTTTGCCATGTCAATTTAGCATGTAGGCGATTTTGGCTCTCCACATCCTCCTGTATCCTGGTGCTCTTGATGTATTTTGTCCTGTTATCTCTCCAAAACCGTTAGCTGTCATCCATTTGTTTAAGCCCATCAAGTATATCACTGGCTCTTTTCCCCTGTCTCTCTTTCCTTCTATCCACCCCATGCATATCAGATTCTCTAAGCCCTCCTTCCTCATTTCATGTCTCAGAACCTTCAGTTGTCTCTTCTAGATGTTAACTATAAGTTTTCCATTTTCTTTACTCTCTCCAAAACTCGTGGTTTTTTTTTTCGTGGTATCCTCAGCAGTATTCTGTAGAACCAAGTTTCTGTTGGTTTCTTTCATCTTTGAAGAAATTGTTGAGCATTCACTGGGAAGATGTGAATTACAAGTTATAAACATGAAAATCATGCCAGTGAACAAATTTAATAATCTGGGAAGTGTTTTAAGAGAAAACGGAACAAATTCCAATACTTACGAATTAAAATAGTCAAATTACCACAAGTGTTTGTTGAAAGGTTTTATTTTTACTTTTAAATGACAATGCTAAATGGTGTTTCCAATATTATTATGTGTTTCCTTTTAAAAATGTTCTGTTTTTGACAATGGGAAAATTTAACAGCTTCATTATATCATTGATTTGTATTCTTAATTTAGTTGGACTTGTTGAGGCGATGTGTGTTTTATACTTGGAATAGTTATTTATGACGATTTTGTTATGCCTTTTTTTTTTATAATCGTGTCGTTCCAAGCAAGGGATGTGTCAGGAAGTGGGTAAGAGAAGTATGAATGTGGCCATAAAATGAGGGATCAATTTATATATTGATTGTAATGTAGAATTGATCCCCCACTTTATACCCACATTATAATAGATAAGAATTTTTTTTATAATCATATTTCCCAAGCAATGCATTTTACTGCTATTGTTGTGCAAGGGGTTACATAAAAGGAATGTTATGAGAAAGAGTGACAGGTTACAGGGTGTGTCAGGAAGTGGGTAAGAGAAGGATGACTGTGGCCATAAATTAAGGGATCAATTTATATATTGATTGTAATGTAGAATGGATACCCCACGTTATATCCACATTATAATAGATAGGAATTTTTTTATAATCATATTGCTCAAGCAAGGCATTTTACTGCCACTGTTGTGCAGGGGGTTATATAGGAGGAATGTTATGAAAAACAGTGACAGGTTACGGAGGGTGTCAGGAACAAAGTATGAGAAGGATGAGAATGCTGTTGAGAGTGGGATGGACGGAGAAAAGAGCATGAGAGTGCGCTGATGAAGTAATGTTTTATTATGAGTTTATTTTATGAACATTATTCAGGATTTTTTAACCTGCTGGTTCTTCAATATGGCAGCGAATTCTAAACAATATCATCGAAGATGAAGGAAAAACTTGAAGCAACTGAAATGTGATTCTACAGAAGCATACTTGATATAAAGTGGGGAATCAATTCCATATTACAATCAATATATAAACTGACCCCTCATTTTTTGGCCACAGTAGTTTCTATATATTAATGCACAAGGATTCATTCCAGGAGCTGAGAAGAGTATTAAGAGACAGGAAACTTTCACTAGAAACAAAGAAGAGACTACTGGATTGCTATGTGATGTCAGTTCTTCAATATGGCAGTGAATGCTGGACAATATCATCGAAGATGAAGGAAAATCTTGAAGCAACTGAAATGCAATTCTACAGAAGCATACTGGATATAAAGTGGGGTATCAATTCCATATTGCAATCAATATATAAACTGACACCTCACTTTGTGGTCACAGCAGTTTCTATATATTTATACACAAGGATTCATTCCAGGAGCTGAGTCGAGTATTAAGAGACAGGAAATTTTCACTAGAAACAAAGAAGAGACTACTGGATTGCTATGTGATGTCAGTTCTTCAATATGGCAATGAATGCTGGACAATATCATCGAAGATGAAGGAAAAACTTGAAGCAACTGAAATGTGGTTCTACAGAAGGCTGCTGAGGATATCATGGATCCAGCATGTGAGCAATGTTAAGGTTTTGGAAAGGATGGAAACGAAAAGGAAATTAATATTGAGCATCAGGAAGAAACAACTAAAGTTCCTGGGATATGCAATGAGGAAGAAGGGCTTAGAGAATCTGATACTAACAGGCCAGGTAGAGGGAATAAGAGACAGAAAAAAGGCCTGGTCAGGTGGATGACAGAACAGGGTTGCGTGGTGTTAGAGGAGAAAGCTTACTAAGAGCTACCAGGGATAGGGAGATGTGTAAGGCCATGATCGCCTACGTCCTGAAAAGACAAGACACGTAGAAGAAGAAAAGAACCAGACATGAATTTACTAAATAACACATGTGAACCTCTGGAAAAAAAAGTTTTGCCCAATTTGAATTAAAATATTATTATTATAATGTGGATATAAAGTGAGGGATCTATTCTACATCACAATCGATATATAAATTAATCCCCCACTTTATGACCACAATCAACATTCTCTTAACCACTACCTCACACCCCCTATATAACCTGTCACTCTTTCTCATAACTTTCCTCCTATGTAACCCCCTCAAAACAGTGGCAGTCAAATGCCTCGCTTGGGGTGATATGATTATTATAAAAAAAATATTCTATACTATTATAATGTGGATATAAAGTGGGGGATGAATTCTACATCACAATCGATATATAAATTAATCCCCCACTTTATGACGACAATCAACATTCTCTTAACCACTACCTCACACCCCCTATATAACCAGTCACTCTTTCTCATAACTTTCTTCCTATGTAACCCCCTCAAAACAGTGGCAGTCAAATGCCTCGCTTGGGGTGATATGATTATTATAAAAAATATTCTATACTATTATAATGTGGATATAAATTGGGGGATGAATTCTACATCACAATCGATATATAAATTAATCCCCCACTTTATGACCACAATCAACATTCTCTTAACCACTACCTCACACCCCCTATATAACCTGTCACTCTTTCTCATAACTTTCCTCCTATGTAACCCCCTCAAAACAGTGGCAGTCAAATGCCTCGCTTGGGGTGATATGATTATTATAAAAAAAATATTCTATACTATTATAATGTGGATATAAAGTGGGGGATGAATTCTACATCACAATCGATATATAAATTAATCCCCCACTTTATGACCACAATCAACATTCTCTTAACCACTACCTCACACCCCCTATATAACCTGTCACTCTTTCTCATAACTTTCCTCCTATGTAACCCCCTCAAAACAGTGGCAGTCAAATGCCTCGCTTGGGGTGATATGATTATTATAAAAAAAAATTCATACTATTATAATGTAGATATAAAGTGGGGGATGAATTCTACATCACAATCGATATATATATTAATCCCCCACTTTATGACCATAATCAACCTTCTTTAACCACTACCTCACACCCCCTATATAACCAGTCACTCTTTCTCATAACTTTCCTCCTATGTAAACCCTGAAAAACAGTGGCAGTAAAATGACTTGCTTGGGGCGATATGATTATTTAAAAAATATTCTATACTATTATAATGTGGATATAAAGTGGGGGTCAATTCTACATCACAATAATATATAAACTGATCGCTCACTCTCACCCACTTCCTGACACCCCATATAAACAGTCATTCTTTCTCATAACTTTCTTCCTGTGTAACACCCTGCAAAACTGGCAGTAAAATGCCTTGCTTGGGGAGATTATAAGTTTATAAGACAAAAAACTAAAACAAAAAAAAGCAACATATTCTTTAAGTTTATCATGTTTATGAATTTGCTTCTGAACCTTTGGGTAAACATATCCGTCAGAAAGTTCTCTGTGGATTTCGTAGTAATCTTCGAGTCACAAAAAAAAATGTCATGCCAAATGCTAATTGTTGGAGTATTGCATGTTCACTGTAGAATTCTTCACTCTTGATCATTCCAAGAATGAAAGGCTATTAAAATTCACTTTCTTTTTGCTTGCCTGATATTTTTTTTTATCCGAATTCAAGACAGTATCCTTCACCTCTGACTTAAGAACAGAAATAAGAAACATTGATAGATAACTAAAAAATTCTAAATATCTCCAGAAAAACCCATTAGTATAGTTGTTAAAATTGACTAATATCATTTTTTTTTTTAGCTTATCAACATTTTGCAGATAATTTAAATCCATAATATCTTTTTAATCTTTTTTGTCTTTTTCGTGTTGGAATGAAAAACCAAACAAACAAACAAACAAGCTGACATTCCATTGCACTATTTTATCTTAAATGTCACCAGGGACCGCAACTGTAGGATGATTGAAGTGGTGACAACGGCAGCTTAAAATTAGCTGAATAAATGATCAGTTAGGAACGAGAACACGACTAGCCAAAATGTAATTCCAACCGAAATCACTCTGTTTTCTTTTGCTATAACAACATTAGAAAAAGTATAAAAATTATCCTTTCGCAGCTGTAGGTTAAATAAAAATGCTGAATGATTTTAAATAGCAAAGCCTAATTGAAATATGCAGCTCGAAAAACAAATTAAAACAGTCTAAAGCCAAGCTACCGCGGGTTATCTCTACATGGACACACCATTCAATATGATTGGACAGTCTAAAATAACTCTAAACTCTTTATGGGTTTTAAGACACAAGACGATATATTACCTGATGGGTTGGCATCTTACGAATTCTCAGGTGAGAACATTTTATTGTCATTTTTGCACCTACCTGCAAACACGGGAGAATTACTCTCTCTGTAAAATCGTTGATTATTCTTCTTCGGGTTTCGTTAATTTTTGATGAGCATTGGGCGTGTCGATCTGAGGATCATAGATTCTATATTCACGCTAGGACCTGAGACACTCTCAGATTATATTCTCTCTGGGTGAAATACATCATTTAGACGATGTATCTCACACCAAGGATACCCTAAGACTGCGAGGTGTTAATATGTAGGGATAGCTATTGAGACATAGTAATTATACGGATCTGGTGGCTACAAAAACATGTCAGGATAAATCATTGATGGAACTGTCTTCTGTCATTGAAACCGACTGTAAAGTCTATTCTAGTAACGTCTGAGGCCGGTCTTATATTACGACATCTTGGTCAACGTATAGCACTCAGCTAAAATTTGCTTGTTTTTATCACAAGTTTTCTCGAATACGTGTGGGCCCATATTCATATCGATATGCCGTCTATAATGAGAGCAACATATATATCTTTGTACATACTATTGAGTATCTTAAATTAAGACATAAGAAAAAACAAAAACAAAATAATCTTAACCGTAGAGAGCGTTTAGAGGGATATATATATATATATATATATATATATCTGCTACCGAAATACACTATATGCTACCGAAATACACAATATATATATATATATATATATATATATATATATTGTGTATTTCGGTAGCAGATTTCTTTAGACATGTGAGATTAAATAAATTGCAAACAGTTTGTCTCCTTATTTTTAATAAAATCCGTTCATACTCACGGATAATCTTTCCCGTATAATAATTGAAAGATATCAGAAATGAGCTGTAACGTTGACAATGGTTATTATCATTAATTTCTCAAGATACCCAAGTACTTTCAACCTCTTTCCGTGATCATCTTCAGGGGTGTGAGTTATGGTAACAAAAAATCACTGCCAACCTTTGTTGCTAAAAAATACTGTAATTTTTTTTTTCTGCTTTAAATATAACCTTTGACAAATTGCTAGCATTCATTAAACGTGAAAATTATCCAAAATGGAATCTTTTTATATGTTTTAATGATATAATTTTTTCACGCTTTGACACGTGCGTAACCATGATATTACAATTTAGTTGTATGTAAAACTAACCTTGGCGCTTCTCTTCTATCCTCTGATTTTTAATATTCCTGGTTACTTTCCCCTCTTTAGAAAGGACTTCAATGTCCATATGCATGGAATTGGCGTTTGTGTTAGTGTACTTCTCCCTCAGGCTAGGGTGATTTCCTTGAGTCATCAGACCATTTCTACATTTGTCCCTCCCTCCCTCTCTCTCTCTCTCTCTCTCTACTAAGCTAGGTTAGCTAACTTTTCTTTCTCTATAGCTCCTCTTCATCTCCTGACTGTTCCGTACTTGACAAATGTGGATTAGGCCATTTCCTCTCATCCGTTCGCTCATACAATTGTGGTTGGAGATTCCAATTCCCGGCACGCCAAGGGCCTAGAAAACTCACATATTTTGCTTCTGTCCATACCTTGAACTTTTCAATCACTCTATCCCTTATACAAGTGGCTTACGGCCTATCACGTTGAATACACCAGTTCTTGCTCGATCACCGAAGTTAAGCAAAATTGAGCCTGGTCAGTACTTCAGATGGGTGGTTGCTTGGGAAGACCAGGTGCTGTAAGACTTTAGTGACGGATGTGCGTGCTTACGGCCGTATCACGTTGAATACACCGGTTCTCGCTCGATCACCGAAGCAATGTTGAGTCTGGTCAGTACTTAGATGGGTGACCGCTTGGGAATACCAGGTGCTGTAAGCGTTTAGTGACGGATGTGCGTTGTGGTGCAGTGGATATCGGCTCGGAAAGAGAAATCGGTGAGCCGAGTTCGAATTCCAGTTGAATACCCTGAATTCACTTAAGCACTGGTCACCTTGGGAAAGGTATTAATCCGTCCCTTCCCTCCAGTGATAGGTTAAATAACAAGGGTAAGATTGGGGACCCTGCCCTTAAAAACAAATCCCGATGAATTTTGTTACTCGAAAAGAAAAAGTATGACTAGACACAAAACTTATATAAAAACAACAATAAATTGTTGAAAGAAAAAGGTATTACCAGTGTTGAAAGAAAAAGGTATTACCGGCAATGAATAAAAAAATTAATTTGGTTATAAATGACCCGCCGAGGTTGATATGCCATAAAAACAAACCAACCAACCAACCTTATGCAAGTGGTGGACTTCTCAAAGCGTTTCTCTAACAGCCCGAATTAAGCTGGCTCACTGCTAGATCTCTGTTTCACTTCTATCCCTGACTCTTACCTTGCCATACAGCTTTGCTCTCTTAGAAACTCGAATCATGCTGTGGTTTCCGTTAATATTTATTTCCATTCCTGTCTCCCCCAAACTAAACCAGCTAAACAAGAATCACTTTCTCGAGCATCCGTGGTATCCGTACCAACTTTTGCAGCCTTGAAGTCTTCCTCCAATTCTTCCTCCATTTTATCTGACTACCGGGCACACCGGGCACGGATCCCGGTCGATCCATGCAATGATAGAGAAAATTCCGGGCAAGGAAAAATGTCTTCGTCAGAAATCAAACTAAACAATTCACCAAGAAAGAGAGAAAGAAAGAGAGAAAGAAAGAAAAACGAAGAAAACATCCGAATGAACGCAGTAGAAATCTGTTTGTTTATTTGTTAATTTTTGGAGAAAAGAGTGGTTATCCTCAAAAAGTCCGAACCCGATTTATTGGAGCAGCCGAAAAAAATCCGAAAAAATCATAGTTTCTGGAAACAGATGAAACTGATGACGTCATAACATTGTCAACTACTAAATCCGGGCAATTTCTTCTATGCCGGGTGTTATTTTAGCATCAGCTACGGCTCTGCTTCCAAGTAAACTCACCTGGCATTTCAGCGCTCTATAAAATTAACCTTGAACGTTCTTTTTAGTTCCTCTGATTTCTATATCATTATTTACCTCCACTACTTTAGAAAAAATCTTCAATTCCCACATGAATTGTGTTGGCGTTTATGCCAGCGAAACTTTCCCTCTAGCGAGGGTGATTTCTCCTCAATCTACATATCATTCCATCTACATATCAATCAATCTACATATCATTCAATCTACATATCATTCCATCTACATATCATTCAATCCATATATCATTCAATGTACATATCATTCCATCTACATATCATTCAATCCATATATCATTCAATCTACATATCATTCCATCTACATATCATTCAATCTACATATCATTCAATCTACATATCATTCAATCTACATATCATTCAATCCATATATCATTCAATCTACATATCATTCCATCCATATATCATTCAATCTACATAGCATTCCATCTACATATCATTCCATCTACATATCATTCAATCCATATATCATTCAATCTATATATCATTCCATCTACATATTCCATCTACATATCATTCAATCCATATATCATTCAATCTACATATCATTCCATCTACATACCATTCCATCTATATATCATTCCATCTACATATCATTCCATCTACATACCATTCCATCTACATATCATTCAATCTACATATCATTCAATCTACATATCATTCCATCCATATATCATTCAATCTACATAGCATTCCATCTACATATCATTCCATCTACATATCATTCAATCTACATATCATTCAATCTACATATCATTCAATCCATATATCATTCAATCTACATATCATTCCATCCATATATGATTCAATCTACATAGCATTCCATCTACATATCATTCAATCTACATATCATTCAATCTACATATCATTCCATCTACAAATCATTCAATCTACATACAATTCAATCTACATATCATTCAATCTACATACCATTCCATCTACATACCATTCCATTTACATATCATTCCATCTACATATCATTCAATCTACATATCATTCCATCTGCATATCATTCCATCTACATATCATTCAATGTACATATCATTCCATCTACATATCATTCAATGTACATATCATTCCATCTACATATCATTTAATCTACATATCATTATATATACATATCATTCCATCTACATATCATTCAATCTACATATCATTCCATCTACATATCATTCAATGTACATATCATTCAATGTACATATCATTCCATCTACATATCATTCAATCTACATATCATTCCATCTACATATCATTCAATGTACATATCATTCTATATACATATCATTCCATCTACATATCATTCAATGTACATCTCATTCCATCTACATATCATTCAATCTACATATCATTATATATACATATCATTCCATCTACATATCATTCAATGTACATATCATTCCATCTACATATCATTCCATCTACATATCATTCAATGTACATATCATTCAATGTACATATCATTCCATCTACATATCATTCAATGTACATATCATTCCATCTACATATCATTCAATGTACATATCATTCTATATACATATCATTCCATCTACATATCATTCAGTCTACATATCATTCCATCTACATGTCATTCAATCAACATATCACTCTATCTACATATCAAACTACATATCATTCAATCTGCATATCATTCCATCTACATATCATTCAATGTACATATCATTCCATCTACATATCATTCAATGTACATATCATTCCATCTACATATCATTCAATGTACATATCATTCTATATACATATCATTCCATCTACATATCATTCAATGTACATCTCATTCCATCTACATATCATTCAATCTACATATCATTATATATACATATCATTCCATCTACATATCATTCAATGTACATATCATTCCATCTACATATCATTCCATCTACATATCATTCAATGTACATATCATTCAATGTACATATCATTCCATCTACATATCATTCAATGTACATATCATTCCATCTACATATCATTCAATGTACATATCATTCTATATACATATCATTCCATCTACATATCATTCAGTCTACATATCATTCCATCTACATCCCATTCAATCAACATATCACTCTATCTACATATCAAACTACATATCATTCAATCTGCATATCATTCCATCTACATATCATTCAATGTACATATCATTCCATCTACATATCATTCAATCTACACATCATTCCATCTACATTTCACTCAATCTACATATCTTTCAATCGACATATCATGTATCTCCGTCCCTCTCTACGAAGCTCGCTTTGCTCTGTTTCTTTCTCTACTGCTCCTATTCATTTTTTTTTACTGTTCCATACTTGACAGCATTCCGAACAATAGAGAAGTTGTGGAGGAATATCCTGTCTTACCCAGGAATGGATATGGCACGGGTTATAAAAGACCGGGGTGAGAACGAACTCCAGGGAGCACTCGAGAGAGATTGAGTGTGATCGTGACTATACCAGATTCTTCGTCATTACACGGGAGTGATCGAGATTATTCGTCATTATACGAGAGAAACCGAGAGCCATCGGCTTTAGACGAGAGTTAGACGTCACTAGACGGAAGTCTTCTTCTCCAGACAGTCGCATACAGAGACCTTTGCCTTCTTAATTGTTATTCTTGTTAACTGTTCATTGGTGTATTGTATTTGGTTTATTGTACTGAGGTATAATAAATCTCTATTTATATATCCTCAGTGTTAAGAGTTATTTCTTGCACTATTTTTTCTCTGATTATCCCCTCCTTGGATACAACAATAGATAAAGCTATTTCCTCTCATCCCTTCACTCATATATTTCTGTTTGGAGACTTTAATGCCTACCACCACAAGAGGCTTGAAAACTCGGCCACAGACATTTCTGGTGTCCATACGATGAACTTTTCAATCACTGAATCCCTTATGCAAGCGCTCAATTTCTTCACACTTTTCTTAAACAACCAAATGAACCTGGCTCAATTCTAGATCTCTGTTTCACTTCTATGCCTGACTCTTACGATGTCATGCGGCTCTGCTCTCTTAAAACCTCGGATCATGCCGTGGTTTCCGTTAATATTTCCTTCCATTCCCGTCTCCCCAGGAACCTCCGACCAGCAGAATATGTTACTGATACCAAAGATGGGTGTCGTTCTACGAATTTCTTGTGTGACGTTAGTTGGAACACTATTTAAAGGGAGTATCTGAGGACTCTTCTTGAGTTAAAGCTGGCATCAATGCGGTCATTTCAGCCAGGATGTTACGAGTTAAACATTATTCGTCCTCCTGGTGATTCTTTCATGCTCGGCCGCTATTGCCCACAGGAATCACTTTATTCGGCTTTATCGGAGCCACGCGTCTGACTATAATAAGCGGTTATTGGCCTCTGATTTTAATGAGTGCAAGAGGATCCTAAATGATTTTAAGCTGTTTCTATCTCTGACTCTTGCCATGTCATACAGCTTTGCCCTCTTGGAAACTCTGATATTACTGTGGTTGCCGTTAATATTTGCTTCTACTTTCTTTCCTCCAAGAATAATCAAAGCAGCAGGATATCTTGCTGCTACTAAAGAGCGGACTGGGAGTCGTTCCTCCAACTAACAGGACAAAAGACCTGCTGAGCAACAGGATGTATAAAAAATGGTAAACTCATACTAGAAAAAGAAAAACATACTTTAGAGATGGGATGTGTATATTGGTGATCTCTTCCACGACATTAGAGAGAAACGAACAATACACAAAAATACGGATGAACCAGAAATATCAAAAGGCGAAGTGGAATCAACAATGGCCAAACTGAAGAGAAATAAAGCAGCAGGAACAGACTGGATTGTAATAGAGATGTTGACGCCTATATGAGACTTTGGCGTAGACGGGCACAGAGAAATAATAAACAAACTCTACAACAGCGACAATATACCTGAGCGCCTAAGCAGATTCATTTTCATAGCACTGCCTAAGAAGCCAGGTACAAAGGAATGTGAACTCCACCGAACAATCAGCTTAATGAGCCACATAACAAAACTCATCATCCGGATTCTGATGAACAGAGCGTGCAGCAGTCAGCTCAGAGAAAGGGAAACAACAGTGTGGCTTTGTTGAAGATACCGGAACATAGAATGCGATATTCATACTCAGAAATCTAAAAAAACAATAGAAAATCAGAAGGAACTCTATCTGCCCTTTATAGACTACGCAAAGGCATTTGACAAAGTAAGGCTCAAAGACTTGATAGAGATGCTCAACGACCTCGATATTTTGGAAAAGTGGTTATAATAATCAAGAATATATATTGGCAGCAAACCGCTTGCGTACAGATAGGAAGTGAATTCAGCAGGCATAGAAAAATAGAAAGTAGCATTTTTTTTAATCATCTCAGCCCAAGCAAAGCATTCTACTGACATGTTGCGCAGGGGTTACATAGGGGAAAGTGATGAAAAAGAGTGGTTAGATATAGGAAATGTCAGGAGGAGGGTAATAGACGGATGAGGATACCGAGGATGGGGGTGGAGTAGATGAAAAAAGAGACTGAGAGAATGGATGCGAGTTAATGTGATAGGAGATGTCTATTGAGCTTACATTTAAATTCCTGGAGATTGTAGCTGTCGGGGAAGCTAGAAGGGAATTCCACAGGCGGGAAGTGCGTGAAAAGAAGCTGTTAGAGTAGAATGACAAGGATGTGTTTTCTCAACCGATCTATTCAACTTATACAGCGAAACAATTCTGAGAGAAATAAAACCTTTAACAATATTCGTCATTGGCGGCCACAATATCAACAATGTAAGATATGCAGATGTCACAGTGCTGATAGCAGACAAGGAAATGAGAATGCAGGATCTCCTACAGAAGGTAGCAAGAGAAAGCGAGAAGAAAGGACTAAGCATAAACTTCAGCAAAAAAAAAAAACAAAAAAACATCAGAATACCAACTACTGGTTAGAGAATTTAAAAATAAAATCAAGTAAAGAAATTTAAATACCTGGGAAGTGAGCTGAGAGAGGATGGAATGTACGACATGTAGATCCAAAGACGCATTAACATGGTCAAGCATACATTTCAAAAGCTAACCAGAGTGCCTAAAGATCTTATTGGAAACAGTGTGTTAGATTGCTACATGATATCTGTTCTCTTTTATGCCAATAAATGTTGGACGATTTCTTCAAAGATGAAGGAGAGGGTTGAGACAGCAGAAATGTGGTTCTACAGAAGGATGCTGAGGATACCATTGACTGAGTAAGTGACTAACAACGAGGTGTTGGAGAGAATGGAAACGAGGAGCCAACATATTTAATATAAGGGAGAGACAGACGAGGTTTCTGAAACATGTAATGAGGAAAGTGGGCTTGGAAAATCTAATACTCACAGAACGGATAGAGAGAAAGGGAGACAAGGGAAAGCAGCTCGAGACCTTCGTGTTAGGTCTAAGCAAATGGATAATAGGGTGGGGTTCGGGAGAGATACCAAGAGGAGGAATTTTGAGAGCGACAAGAGACAGAGCCAAGTGGAAGTCCTTGATTGCCTACGTTCTAAAGAGACACGGAACATGAAGAAAATAAGAAGTGAATAATATACATATACATATACATAATCATATAATTATGAATTAAAAGTACATTGCGATATGGAAATTTCTATGTTTCGAGATTTCTATCTCGTCATCAGGCAATGTTGGATGTTGGTGGTGAAAATGATTTAAATTTAAATACAAAAAAAAATCGGTTTACTATTTATGCATGTGGTAAGATATAAAATTTACGCGTGTTTTTTTTTAACTAATCAGAATAAAGATTCACTTTGAAGTTTCTATTATTTTGATAAGTTAACAGTAGGTTGTCATTAGCTTCTCTCGTAGACTGGTTGTCATCCAAGTTTATAGAATCCAATCTGGCCTATTATTTAACCCATAAATGGAGGGAAGAGACTGGTTAATACCTTCCCCAAGGGTATTTGTGCATAAGTGAATGCAAGGAATTCAACTGAAATTCGAACTCGGCTTCCCGATTTGTCGTTCCGAGTGGACATCCACTGCAACACAATGCACATCCAGACCAAATATGGCAACGATGTTCAAAGGACGCGTTCTAGAAGCTGAGTAAATTATTAAGACACAGGAAAATTTTAATAGAAACAAAGAAAATGATGCTGGATTGCTATGTGATGTCAGTTTTTCAACACGGCAGTGAATGCTGGACAATATCATCGAAAATGAGGACAAAACTGGAAGCAGCGGAAATATGGTTCTACTGAAGGATGCTGGATATAAAGTGGGGGGTCAATTCCATATTACAATCAATATATAAACTGACCCCTCACTTTGTGGCCACAGCAGTTTCTATACATTTATATTCCTGAGATCCAAAAGCACAAGGATGCATTCCAGAAGCTAAGTAAAGTACTAACACAAAGGAAAATTTAACTAGAAACAAAAAAATAATGCTGGATTGCTATGTGATTTCAGTTTTTCAATACGACAGTGAATCGTGGACAATATCATCGAAAATGAGGACAAAACTGGAAGCAGCGGAATTGTGGTTCTACAGAAGGATGCTGCGGATATCGTGGACTGAGCATGCAAGCAACGATGAGATGTTGGAAAGAATTGCAACAAAAAGGAAATTGATGCTGAGCATCAGGAAGAGATAACTGAAGTTCCTGGGACATGCAATGAGGAAGGAGAGCCTGGAGAACCTGATACTGACTGGCCAGATAGAAGGAAAAAGAGACAGAGGAAGTCAGAGGGTAACATATTTGAAGGTCATGAGCAGGTGGATGACGGAACGGGGATTGCGGTGTGTAACAGAAGCAAACATACTAAGAGCCACCAGGGATAAGGAGACGTGAAGAATCATGATTGCATACGTCCTAAAGGAACATAGAAGCAGAAGAAATATGCAACATGCACTCTGACAAGAAACATGTTCTGGCCTCACTTATTCATCCAATTTTCCTGTAGATATAGCTATTGATTCAATGTACTCCCTTAATTTCATAACATAAACCTGAAGCCAGGGAAGCGGGCTGTGTTGGTCTTAAGGGATCTAGTGTCAGGCAGAAAAGTTCTCCATGCTGGTCAATTTAAAAAAAAAATTTTTTTATAAGCGTTTCACCCCGAGCAAGGCAAGTCACTGACACTACTGCGTAGTGGGCTACATAGAGTGGAGAAAGGATGATTAAATATAGGAAATGTCAGAGGGTGGGTGATAGGCGGGTAAGGATACCGAGAATGAGGGTTGGGTGAATGAGAGTGTTCTGAGAATATTTGGGAGTTAGAATGATAGGAGGTGTCTATTGACCCTACATTTAAACACCTGGAGATTGTAGCTTTCGGGAAAGCAGAAATGAGAGCAATTTTGTGTTGTTGGCCTTAATATTTGCTCTGGATTGATTCAGGAAAACCAGCCTTCTTACTGGTCAAATTTTTGTTTCTCCATCGTATCATCAGTCAGTTAAGTGGCACGCTTGTCTGTCTCCCGGCTTTTAACATGTAAATGAATATAATGACCTTGTTGAAATTCGAACTCGGTTCTCCAATTCCTCAATACGAGCCGTGATCCATTACCCCAATATTCCTCCTCCTTCAACGACACATAAAGAAACACGTAAAATATTATCTAATCTAAACATATTTATAAATGGAACTTTGTCTGTGTGTGTATGTGTGTGTGTGTCTGTGTATGTGTCCGTTACCTATAGACTCCGAAACGCCTGAACCGATTTTCTTGAAAATTTACACAGTTGTACTATAAGCGTCTGCAAGTGTTCTTAGCATTAAGAAATATGAAAATTTCATTGGACTGTTAAGTCATATATATCCTTCTATATGGCAGTGAGTACGAAAGAATGAGAGAATGGATGCGAGTTCGTGAGATAGATGTTTATTGACCTTACATTTAAACAGCTGGAGATTGTAGCTGTCGGGGAAGCAAGTATATGGAAGGGAATTCCACAGGCGGGAGGTGCGTGAAAAGAAGCTGTTAGAGTAGAAGTTGCGGTTACAATTTATCGGTTTTACTGTAAAAGGGTGGGGCCTAGTTGCTAATCTAGTAGCTCGTGCAAATTCATACCTAGGGGGAACTTGTGATCTAAGTTCATTGGATCAGAAGCCGTGAATAGAATATTTATAGAAGAGTCACAGGGAAGCCACGTACTGCCAAATAAAATGATAGATCTACACTTTTTTGTAAATGGAACTTTTTCTCTGTGTGTGTGTATATGTGTGTTTGTGTACGTTACCTATAAACTCCGAAACGGCTGAACCAATTGTCTTGAAAATGTACACAGTTGTAGTATAAGCGTCTGCGAGTGTTTTTAGCTAGGTTTTGTGTCGATGTACCCCCGATAAATATCAAAAATCGATAATCGAAAAAATCGGGTTATAGAAGGAGTGGTCCGCTTATAATCAAATTTGATACACTCATAGACAAAGACATAAGAAAAGATATTCAGAGGTTGTAAGGTTGCAGTTCTTACAATAGTGCAGAAATTCAATAATATATATATATATATATATATATATATATATATATATATATAAAAGGCAAGATGTTTGTGTGTGTGTCTGTTTATCTGCCTGTATGACTGTATTTTTTCAGCCCTTTTATTTTAGTTTTTGCTTCGTGTTTGGCTCTAAGTAGGTATAATTGTAGTTCTTAATCTCAGCCATGATACCATTTACTCAGAGGGCTTACTTAGCCTTCAAAATTCAGTTTAAAATTTGACTTGCATCCATTCATTTTTCTTCCAGTCTACAGTTTCGCTTTAACTGGAAATAACTATTGCTTTTTAGCCTTTCGTGCCAACGTCCAAGGAGTCTGAGCTCCAGGCCCATGGATTAGTTTTAAAGCTTTCATTACAACTCAAGCAGCGCCGATCTATACTGCTAGTATATATATATATATATATATATATATATATATATATAATTCCAAGTGAAGAGGACTCAAGTTTTTTTTTTTATATTTTGAGTGCTCTGGCATTTATTTTATTATAAACAGTGCTCAATATAATTAGTATTATAGAATTTGATATAATATAATTATATGGTTATGTCAATTTTATATTATATTATATATATATATATATATATATATATATATATATATATATATATATACTAGGTGCGATTGGTAAATTATCGCAATAATTTTATTATTTGAAATATTATTTAGGCTGAGTCTGAGCTCCAGGACCATGGATTAGTTTTAAAGCTTTCATTACACCCGAGCAACGCCGGGCTATACTGCTAGTTTTACATAAATACATCACAGTATCTGTTTCTAACGATATTATTTTCTGTCTGTTAATAGTGAGTTTACTTAATTTAGTACTTATCCTCGACACCATCGGTTGTCTTTTTCTGATTGAATCTTTTTCTTTGAATTCCCGCTTTTCTTTAAATTATTTCATGGCTCCCATGTTTAGTTTATAATATTCTCAGCATCGACCTTTAGAAACACGTATCTTTTGTTGTGTGTTTCTTTTAGATTTGTAAGTTCATTTTTTTCTCTAAGAGTGCGAACAGTGCACGGAAGATAATGTTGACTGACAAGTGGAAGCCATTTAGATTAATTTTGTTTGTTTTTTGTTTGTTCTTAGCAGACATTTATTGCCAATTTATTGGTAAGCTTTCAAACCGTTTTACTCTGAATTATTTTCTTAATTGATTTCTTCAAAGTGGATAATTGCGTTGTGTCCGTTGGCAAAAGGCCTGCAGCGATGAAGCTGTTCTTTTGAAGATGATGCCAATCGTTGAACAGATCACAATGTTAGTTTCTGTTCTTCTATTGATCATTTTGATTAGGTAGTTTTGCATGGAGTAATGGTTAACGAGTCTACTTTGTTTGGCCATTCGTATTGAGTTGGGTCCTCAATGGATGCTCCATAGAAAATTCGACATTAATTCAACAATGTGATAAAATCAATCAGCCAACAAGACATGACATGTTGCGAGAACTGAGTGACCATCAATAGTCACATAAACAGGCACAATGATATTTTAAAAATGTATGTTGTTGTTTTTTTTTTTTTATTAATAAATGTATATATTTTTCACTGGAGATTGATTGGGTTAGGGTTAGGGTTGGGGAGAAGGTGATAAGGTTCGATAAACTCAGAAGGCGATGAGGCTGTTTAAGGGACTCTAAAATATATTGCAATTTTAATCATTCGAAAACTACTAGAGAACGTGTTATCTCTGTTCTTTCTTGTCATTAATGTTACAAGTGTTTGTTGCTAAGCATATATCGCTTTCTGTAAGGTTTGATTCTAAGCAAACTTTGACTCTTTACCGTTTAAATTATCGATTCACACAAACTCTGTACACAATGATACTCTGTGGGTCTTCATTCAATATTGCTAGTGTGCTTAAACTTTTTGTACTCTTTCTTTGTGTGGGGTCGTGCAGTGGGTGTCGGCTCGGAACGAGAAATCAGAGAGCCGAGTTCGAATTTCAGTTATATTAGTTGCATTCACCCCTTAGGAAAGCTATTAATCCGTCAATTCTCCCTCCAGCTATGGGTTAAATAACAGAACGGATTGTGTTCTATAGCATCGGTTGGTAGCCAGTCTACCATCAGAAATAATGGCAATCTACCGCGGGAAAATTTTTTGCCCAGTCTTTTATGTCTCTTTCGAGACATGATCGCCAGACGTATATCCCGTATGACACTTAACTGACTGACTGAATATAACAGAAATATAAGTAAAACTTCTACTTGGCCTAAAGTGCGTGATCGGTTTTCTATTGTTATGAAGTAATAAACTGACCACCCTAATAATTAATACTTATTAACATAATAATATAATTCGTCTCTTATTCCTTCAGCTATATATTAGATAGCAGGACACATTGGATTCTATAACCTAGGATGGCACACAGTCTATGCAGAAAGTAATGGCAATCTACAAAGGGAAAATCTACCAAGTCAACCATGTCTCTTTCGAGACATGATTGCCCAAGCGTGTATCACGTATGCCATTTGACTGTCTGACTCTTTCCCACAGAATTTAAGCTGTCTCTTGACGATAGTATTTTCATTAACTGGAGCAGTATTGAAAAAATACAAATAAACTTTAGGGAGTGTAGTGAAGCCTGGGAAGCAATAGCATTAATTTACGGCTGGGTTCGGTTTAAGATTTTATTTAGGGCTCAACGTTCTACATATAGAATTGTTCCACTTGACAATAATGTTGTGGACTAAAGTCTTGGTCCGTGGATTTGGTGACATAGTAATTTTGAAGTCCTATCCCTGGTGGAATAAATAAGAATTCACCTATGTATTCCCAGGTATGGGCAATACACCAATGACCGCCAGAAGGGTATGACAGCCGAAAGGTTGTGATGACAACAGCAAAAATAATGACAACAAATAATAATGTAAATTATATTTATTTCTGACTAGCAGTATAGCCTGGCGTTGCTCGGGTGTAATGAAAGCTTTAAAACTAATCCATGGTCCTGGAGCTCAGACTCTTTAGACGTTGGCACGAAAGACTAAAAAGCAATAGTTGTTTCCAGTTAAAGCGAAAACGTAGACTGAAAGAAAGAAGAATGGATGTAAGTCCAATTTTGATTTCCTGGTATCGATATCAAATATGTCTTTTTCGTCGTAAACTGAATTTTGAAGGCTAAATAAGTCATCTGAGTAAATGATATCATGGCTGAGACTAAGAACTACAGTTATACCTACTAAGAGCCAAACACGAAGCAAAAACTAAAATAAAAGGGCTGAAAAATGTACAGACATACAGGCAGATAAACAGACATACACACAACCATCTTGCTTTATATATATATATATATATATATATATATTATCGATTTTCTGCACTATTGTAAGAACTGCAACCTTGAACCTTCTGGATAACGTTTCTTATGTCTTTGTCTATGAGTGTATCCAATTTGATTAAAATCGGACCACTCTTTCTATGACACTATTTTTTCGATTGTCATTTTCGATTTTCGATATTTATCGGAGGTACCTCGACACAAAACCTAGCTAAGAACACTCACAGACGCTTATAGTACAAATGTGTAAAATTTTAAGAAAATCGATGCAGCCGTTTCGGAGTCTATATGTAATGGACACACACACACAGAGACACGCACACAGAAACACACACAGACACACACACACACACACACACACACACACACACACACACACAATGTTCCATTTATAAATAAGTTTAGATTATTGTTTGTATTCTTCTAAGACGTATCGTTTTTTCCTTTTTCATTTTTCGTTTTTTCCATAAATAAATACACCTGTTGGTGAAACAATGTCTCCAGCGTTTTTATTTCGGGATTAGTTAAACTGGCTGTCACAATTCATGCGATAGCACAAGGACTTAAACTTGGTTTTCATTTTGCCATGGATATTTTTATACAAACATCACACAATAAGTCCTGGGTCTGACATATAGATGTTAGAACTAATAAAAAATTCATATGATTTTTATGATGTACTAACCTTCATATAATAGGTGATGAAATTTGTGTCCAGTCGGATTATTTGTTTAGAAATTACAGTTATTTAAGTGAAGCTATTATTGTAAATTTTCAAAATAATAGAAAAATCTGAATTTCGTGTGTTGATAAAGCATTACTTTCTAGTGGGGAAAAATACTGTTCAAGCAAAGCAGTGGATTGATAAGTGGTATTCGGAGTCTGCTTCGTCAGAAACAACCGTTAAGAGTTGGTTTGCTAACTTTAAACGCAGTCGTACAGACACAAATGATGCTCAATGCTGAGGTAGCTCAGCTGGTTCGGCAGCTGTCCCGCCACCCATCTAAAAAAATCCACAAATTCCTTTTAGCCGATCGTAAATTGAAGTTCCGTTAGATATACACCATTTTGCAAGAACATTTGTCAATAAAAAAGCTGTGTTCAAAGTGGGTGCCGCGTTTGCTCACAATCGATCAAAAATAACAACGCGTCGACGATTCAGGCTTTATTTACAACTGTTTCAACGCAACAATAAGAAGTTTTTGCGTAAATACATGACAATGGAAGAAACATGGATTCACCACTTTACTCCAGAGTCAAATCTGCAGTCAGCTGAGCGGACAGCAGCAGGCGAAAGCTATCCGCAGCGACCAAAGACGCAAACATTAGCAGGTAAGGTTTTCGCTTCCGTATTTTTCATGCGTCAGGGATTTTGTGCATAGATTCCCTTGAGAAAGAAAGAACCATCAATATCGAATATTACATAGCGTTATTGGTGTGTTTGAAGGGAGAAATTGCCAAAAAACGGCCACAAATGAAAAAGAAAAAGTGATTTTTTATCAAGACAACGAAACGTGTCACAAGTCGATCGGCACTATGGAATAAAACTACGTGAATTTCACTTCGAATTTCTTCCGCACAAACCCTATTCTCTAGATCTCCCCCTCCCCAAGCAACTGCTGGCTGTTTGCAGACCTCAAAAGAATGCTCCAGGGAAAGAGATTTGACTCAAATGAAAAGTGATATCGGAAACTAAGGCGTATTTTGAGGCCAAAGGCAAATCGTTCTACACAAATGCATTGAATTGTTAGAAAAGCGTTGGAATCAGCGTATCACCCTAGGAAGAGATTATAATGATGAATAAGGTAAAATTTTGCCTAAAAGTTATTGTTTTATTACTTAAGTTCGGGGTTTATTGAATAATGTGTTATAATCGAGACTAGCATAATCTGAAACTACGTAACACGAGGTATACCTGTAGAGTCAAATAGAGTTGTGGTATTGCACCCAAATACCGTTACCTATATATACCCTAATGATTCAAGTATACTCTTATGCAGATCAATTATGTAAAGTAGAAAAAGATATGGACAGAGAAGCAAACATTAGGGAACGTCTCTGTGGAACGCTTGTATCTTTAGAGACTGCTTCTTAACAACTACCTACGCGGATTTACCCGTTAAAAAAAATTTATATTTAAGATCTTTTTCAGTGATTCCGTATTTAGAGAGTTTGTGTAGTCACCATTTATGACACATTTTCAAATGCCTTTAAAATTTCTATATAAACATCCTTAGTTTTATCTGTTGTCTCGTTCCTTACTTATTCTGTGAATAGCGGTAGTTAGGATATCAGCATTGGATCAAACCAATAGAAATCGTACTGTTTATCGAACAGGTATGTTGTCTCGATTGAGATAATCAACAATTTTCTTGTTGATTATAACCACAATATGTCTGCTAATGACACTGATGAGCCTGATTGGTATATAAAATTAGAAGATTTAACACCTAAAATACTTAATTAAAACCACGCTTGATACTTTTCACATACTTGAGAAGTTCTTTTTTTCAGCAGTGTTTAAATAATATTGCTAAGATCTGGGATATCTCCAGGTTAATATTCCTTGGATTTTATCTGAATCTGTAGCATTCTTAGGGTCTATATTTTTTGAAAGCCATCAGATTTTTCCGGGTTTTATTAAAATAAAACTAAAGTTTTGCTCGGTGAGACAGAGGGAATCGTGATGAGCAAGTCGGCTTTCGTGGATTAAAACATTTTTCTACTGATCACCAGGGATGATGTGAAGTGTCGTGCTCTGAAGAGATCAATGAGGTTCTTCTGATGGCTTGTTGCCTCAAGAAAACGGACGTGTTTTTTTCAATATCTGTGTTAGATCGTAAGAAGTCGTAACTGTATTTGGTTTGTTCACAAATTTGTTCGAGTTGACTAGTCGCAATTTTTGATGAATATTGAAGTCACGACAAATATAAAAGCTAAATGAGGGATTATGGAAAATGGTGCAGAGTGTAAATGAAAGTAGTACTGAGGACAAATGCCACGCAGAAACTAATATACGGCGGTTACGTGACCCAGTGATTTTGGCCTCTATCTTATGGCAGTTCATTCTTAAAATGATCCGTGATGCGGCGATTTGATTTTCATGTTTAGCTATTAGTGAGTAGCCTCTAATTGCCTATCCCCGCAGTGAGAGAGAGGTATCAATACTCTGTTAATCTCCCTACATTTTTGTTGGATATTTGTGTATAGGTATTTTATTTTACTTTTGAGTGTTTGTGCCGTAACTTATTTTTCAAGTTAGTTGTGTTCAGGTTAAAAATCACCTGTAGATGACTTGGTAGCATAACAGATACACTCACAGAAAATGCGTTCATCAACAAACTGTATTAAATCGACCGGAGATATAACCCCAACTGTGTCCTTCACCATATCACCAAGAGTCCAAACGATGGCTACTATAAAGTCCTGAACCTATGCCAGTATAACATTCACGATATTATACACTTGCTGATAGGTTAGCCTCTTTGGAAGTTTATCAAAAATACAGATACCTGACTACCAGGTGGGTAAGACAAAAGTGTAGAAGAATTTTACTTTCAGCGCCCATAATGAAAAGAAAATTATCCAGGAATGAAGATACAGGTTTACTTTTGTGGACTTGAGTACGTGAGTTCGAGTCTTCGTCGCGAATTTGTTGTGAAATCCGGATGAGGAACCGCCAAAATAATGAACAACAAAAACCGGTATGGAGATAGGAATTAGGTTATATTGAACGTAATATACAAACTGAAAAGCGGGTTAGTCAAATCAGGAATAATATTAGTAGAAATAAATATATACAAAAAGGAGAGATCCCACGACATTTACACAGAAATCAAGGCAAAAGAAATTCACTTCGAGTTTAAAATATCTTACGAGATTGTAACCACAAATAAAAAATTGAGATAAATATCCTTATGTCAGATTAAATTAATTGCAATTATTATGTTTGCTTACTTTAAATAAAATCCGTTCATACTCACGGATAATCTTTCGCGTATTACAATCAAAAGATGTCAGAAATGAATGTAACGTTGACAGATGTTATTTCCATTGATTTCTTAATTTTTTTCATGCTTTAACACGTGCATGACCATGACATTAAAACATATAAAAAGATTTTATTTTGGATAAGTTTCACGTTCTAATGAACGCTAGCAATTTGCCAGCCGTTATATTTGAAGCAAAAAATGTATACAGCAATTTTTAGCAACAGAGTTTTCCGGTTAGATTTGTTACCATAACTCACACCCCTGAAGATGACCTCGGAACGAGGTTAAAAGTATTTGGCTACCTTGCGAAATGAATGAAAATAGCATCTGCCAACGTTACAGCTCATTTTTGACATCTTTTGATTGTTATACGCGAAAGATTATCTGTGAGTATGAACGGATTTTATTAAATATAAGCAAACATAGTGTTTGAAATTTATTTAATCTGACATGTTTAAAAGAAAATTTGCTGCTTAAATGCACACACACACACACACACACACACACACACACACACACACACACACATATACACACATATATATATATAGTAATATTTTGATAATATGTTTAAAATAAAAACATAGTTTACTGCTTCACAAGAGCCGTTATTATTAGCACCTCGTCAGGTAGTGAAATATTTTTTTACTGTAAGGAAGTATTATATATATATAAGCTTAGAAAACATCATAAATCTTTACCAAATGTAGACATTTAAGCTGGAAGGATATTTGTGGGCGATTCTCAGCTAACCAATAAGAAAATTAGGTCAGGATTGGAGAAAATTGATTGTAAGAGAAAAGGGAGATATACTTAAAATGATATAAGACGCAGACATTTTTATGTCAGTGATGAAATGAATTAAGATACTTAGGTTGAAATATTGCAAATCTGAAAGATTATCGCGTGTCATTGTGAAATGGTAACTGAATGTTCTTTAAGTTAGTATTCAAGTTAAAATAATGGACAATAATGGACAATAATGGACCCAAAGTCTGATAATATAAGTAGAAAGAGCATAAATTCCTAAAATTAATTGAAAAAAAAATCATTTACCGGAGTTATAGTGTGATGGTGCCCTATCTACATTGGAATGAACCCTTCCTCCTTCATAAATACTAACCTACGAGACTTCCTGGAAGACAGTCGAGACGCAGTGTAATTTGACAGTTCGAACGAATAATTCTATCTGCTGACTAATAACACACTTATTTTTGTATATCTGCTCTGTTATTCCAATACACTGAAAGAAATTCACACCCGGAGGTTTACCAGCAAGAAGAAGATATAAAATAATATCAGATAGAATAATGGGTAAGAGATTTTAAAAGAGAGAGAGTATATTTTGTTAGAAGGTTGTCGTCTAGGCATTGATACGGAGGGGAAAATAAAAAAAAGAGAGAGTGTGAAAAGGATTCAAGCCACGATAATTAAGAATGACTTTTAGATTACATCTATGTTAAGAAAACAAAAGTTAAAAATAAAGCGTGTTTTTTTTCTGTTAGTATTATCTGAATTCTTTAAAATTTGATTGATATGGGAATTGATAATATTGTTCATAATTATGGGATATTATTGATAATATTGTTCATAATTATGGGATATTATTGATAATATTGTTCATAATTATGGGATATTATTGATAATATTGTTCATAATTATGGGATATTATTGATAATATTGTTCATAATTATGGCATATTATTGATAATATTGTTCATAATTATTTGAATTGATAATATTGTCTATAATTATGGATAATATAATTATCGATAATATTGACCATAATTATGGGAATTGATTATATTGTCTATATAATAGCTAACTTAAAGATTTTCAGGGAAACTAAGAAAGTCTAAAACAAGGCTCTCCAGAAAAGCGCTTTCAAGAATAAATTTCTAAAATGAAAAACTGTTTATTAAATATGAACTATTTAATAATAAAAAAAACGTAGAGAAAGGAAAGTGATATGGATTAACCCCCATTCTGTAGACTATTTAATATTAATATAGGAAAATATTTTCTGAAACTAATAAGTAAACATTTCAACAACCACAATCTACTACACAAAATCTTTAAAAGAAAAACTCTCAAAATTAGCTACGCCTGCCCTCCAAATATGTACAATACCATCAATTCCCATAACAATCAAATTTTAAAGAATTTAGACAATACCAACACAAAAACATGAATTTAAAATTCTTAGGTGTCCTCGATTGAATCCAACGGAGTATATGTAATGTGATCGATCCCGACTTGGCAACTAGGATACAGTCGCTTTCTCACCAACGCAGTGTGACTTCCATGTGTCTCTTCTACAAATACTTTCACGGCTTCTGCTCCGATGAACTTAGCTCATCCGTACCCCCTATATACGAATTTCCTCGAGCCACAAGATTAGCAACTAGGTTCCACCCTTTTACTGTGAAACCAATAAAATGTAAACGCAAATTCTACCCCACAGCTTCTTTTCTCGCATTTCCCGCCTGTGAAATTCTCTTCCGCATACTTGCTTTCCTGACAGTTACAATCTCCAAGAATTTAAATGCAAAGTCAATAGTCATCTCCTGTCTCATTAACTTTCGTCCTCTCTCTCATGCTTTTTCTTCGTCCACCCCACTCTCATCAGTACTCTCTTCCCTCTCCTACTCTCTTCCTGACACCCCCTGCAACCTCTCACTCCTCATAACCAACCTCTCACTCCTCATAACATTCCTACCATGTAATCCCCTGCACAACAGTGGCAGTAAAATGCCTTGCTTGGGGAGATACGATTATATATATATATATATATATATATATATATATATATATATATATATAAAGAAACAGTCCGGCGGAAGGTAGATATAGAGCTACCCTGGTAATCTAAGTCCAAATCCTCCCCAAATAACAACAGGAAAAATTACTATACCTATATTGGTATTTCTGCAGGTCAATTTAAACAATGTTACTAAACTCACAAACAAACATTTTCTAACCGACATCTAAGATTTCAGACATCTCTTTCCCGAATATTTTGGGAAATAAAAGGGGGCCTAAACCCGATAGTATATTGCAAACTGATAGGTTCAGCCCGCACCCCCAAAACCGTTTGTAATCTACTTTTAGTTGAAAAAATTGAATAATAATGTATCCTAAACAAAATCTAATTTTAAATATACGTAAAGAATTTATAATAGCGTCACGAATATAAATTTTCGCAATTTTAATTTTAAATTATAATATAAAATCCCTCATAAAGTAACCTAAGATTAATCTGTCTGATAGAATCTTTTCGTCCCTCTTCCTATTCACTAGATTATTAATTTAAACGAGCATATAGATCCAACTTTTTAACCCTCACATTTTCTCAGCCCATGAGTGTAGATAGCAACTAAATACAAATTCTAAGTTTATTTTTCGAAGACCCGAATACTTCTCTACATAAGATTTTCACTTTAAACTTTTCTATTTTCATCTATCCTTTATCTATTTCATTCATATCAACAACCAATTTACTGATATAATGAGATAACGTAAGAGAATCTATGATCTACACTACAGTTGCATATATTATTCATCAAAATCCCCTTTTTTCACACCCGCTAATATAATATTTTCTTTTTTGCTACTCCTCTTCAGTAGTAAAATTAAAAGTAATTTTATTCTTACACTTGCAAGACAATATTAATTCAACCGGAAAAAAATTTGAAAAAATACAATATTTAATTTTTATTTTGAAAAAGAAAAAATGCTTTTTATCTTTTTATTTTGTTTTACTTTTTCTTTTTATTTTGGAAAAATGTTTAATTTGTTTTATTACAATAAAATTAAACAATAAAATACTTATTAAAATGAAAAATGTTTTATTTTATTTTTATTTATTTTAAAAAATATTTCCTTTTTATTTAAAAAAAAATACAGTATTTCCCTTTCTGTTCATCCCCTTGTATTCAAGTAGTAGAATTTAAAGTAATTTTTTCGTTACAATAAGAGTATATTATTTTTAAAGGAAAAATTTTGGCTGAGCCGAATATTCGATCATGTTAACTTCTTCGTTATTTTTTTCCCGTTTTTCTTTCTTTCTTTTCTTTGTCTTTTTTCATTTGATGTTTCCTTCTTTTATGTGCCATGTCCCTTCAGGACGTAGGCGATCATGGCTTTCCACATCTCCCTATCCTTGGTGGCTCTTAGCACGCTTTCTCCTATTACATCACACAACCCTTATTCTGTCATCCACTAGCTCAAGACAATAAATCTAGATTATAAATGTATAGAAACTAGCGTGACCTCGAAATGGGGGATCAGTTTACATATTAATTATAATATAGAATTGACCCCCCATTTTATATCTATATTATAATTTCTTATAAACAGTTGGCATATATTCTTCTTCTATGTGCCATGTCCCTTCAGGACGTAGACGATCATGGGCTTCCACATCTCCCTATCTCTGGTGGCTCTTAGCACGCTTTCTCCTATTACACCATGAAACCCTCGTTCCGTCATCCACCTGATCAAGTCCTTCAAATATATTATTCGTTGCTTTCCCCTGTCTCCTTTTCCCTATATCTGGCCTCTTAGTATCAGGTTCTCCAAGCTCTCCTTCCTCACTTCATGTCCCAGGAACTTTAGCTGTCTCATCATGGTGCTCAGTATTAATTTCCTTTTCGTTTCCTTCCTTTCCAAAACCTCATCATTGGTCACAAGTTCGATCCATGATATTGGCACATTTCAGTATCTTTCAAGTTTTTCCTTTATCTTCGATGATATTGTCCAGCATTCACTGCCATATTGAAGAACTGATATCCCATAGCAATCCAGCACTCTCTTCTTTGTTTTTAGCGAAATTGTGCTGTTTCTTAATACTCTTCTCAGCTCCTGGAATGCATCCTTGTGCTTTTGGATCTCAGGAATATAAATGTATAGAAAGTACTGTGAACACAAAGTAAGGGGTCAGTTTATATATTGACTGTAATATAGAACTGATCCCCCACTTTATATCTAGTAGAACCACATTTCAGCTGCTTCAAGTTTTTCCTTCATTTTCGATGATATTGTTCAATATTCACTGCCTTATTGAAGAATTGACATCACATAGCAATTCAGAACTCTCTTCTTTGTTTCTATCGAAATTGTCCTGTTTCTTATACTTTACTCAACTCTTGGAATGCTTCGTTCGCCATGCCAATACCCCTTCGGGTCTCTCTGTCGCTTTCCTTTCGACGGCTGTCTGGCAGGGTTTTTCTTTCTCTTTTCTCCAACCATCCCTCCTTTGAGTCTTTCTTTGTCTACCCCATTGTTTTCTTTTCCCACCTCTATCCGTCTTCCCTTTCCCTCACTTTCCTGTAACACGCTTTATTTTTAACATTTGATTTCTTAACATAGATGTAATCTAAAGTCATTTTCAAGGATCGTGTTTTGAATCCTTTTTACCGTCTCTCTTTTCTTTTCCCCTTCTTCCTTACTGTCGTGCTGTACAACACAGAAGATTGTGCGTTGTATGTAAGTACAAATGTCGGTCGCTTAGGTTCGACGTACTAGTGAGAACTTTGTATTATCACGTCGTAACGCAGAGTAACTTGCAAGATCGCTGACTCGTATTTTCTCCCTGATTACGCACTACACTGTTACTTATATTGCCAGAATGGTGGGGCTTCAGCAAGGAGTCCGAATACTTAGTACACAGGTTGTTGTGAGGGGTCCGTAACGAATTCGAAGACTTAAATGCCAATTTGATATGAAGGAAGAAGTCTGCAGTGAATTCGAATCCTCGTCGCCAAATTGTTGTGGAGTACAACATAGAAGTTTGTGCGTTGTATGTAAGTACAAATGTCATTCCCTTAGTTTCGACGTACTCGTGGGAACTTTGTATTATCACGTAGTAACCCAGAGTAACTTGCCAGGACGCTGATTTGTATTTCCCCCCTGGTTACTCGCTACACTGTTACTTATATTAGGAGGGAGAGTCCACTATCCCTAAACAGGTAAGTTCATCATAAAACACTATCAACATCTGAATACAGGTCTCATCAACCAATATTTTGCAGCTGAATTTTGTAATCCCTTCAATCAATTATATCAGCTTGTAATTCCTATAAAGATGAAGGATTAGTTGAATAAACATTGCTTTTAGCATGTTCCCATAAAAAGAAATCCGATCGAGTCAAATATGGTGATCGTAAAGGCCAATGGGCCACCTCTTTCAGGGATTTTTCACTTAAAATTGCCTAATTTGTAGCGCGCATCGACTAACTGCACCATCTTGTGAAGATACTTTATCCACTATCAATTTTAATTCGAACTTAGAAATAATGTCATTTGCAGTATTTCTAAATAGCGATCACCATTACTAGCTGTTGTGGAGTACAACAGAGAAGATTGTGCGTTGAATGTAAGTACAAAGGTCGGTCCTTTGTGTTCGACGAACTGGTGGGAAATTTATAATATCACGTCGTAACGCAGAGTAACTTGCCAAGTCGCTGACTCGTATTTTCTTCCTGAATGTTCGCTACACAGTAACTTATATTATGAGGGAGAATCCACTATCCCTAAACACCTATCCCCTCGTATCAATGTCTAAACAACAACCTTCTAACAGAATCCCCCTCTCTTTTAACAATCCTTCCATTATTCTTTCTTGTTTTATCTTATTTTTTCTTTTTGCAGGTAAACTTCGGGTATGAATTTCTTTTTTACTGTACTTCCGGTAAAAGAATTTTAAATAGTATTTGTATAATAAATGAATTTTCCCACTGAAGAAGTGAGGATTTTCCTCGGTAAAATGGCCACAGAGCATATATCAGGCAAGTGCCATACGTGATACACATTTTGGGCGATCATGTCTCAAAGGAGACATGACTGACTGGGCGGAAGATTATCCTGCAGTAGGTTGCCATTGCTTTCTGTGGTAGACTGGTTGCCGGCCAAGGCTATAGAACCCAATCTGTCCTGTTATTTAACCCATAACTGCAGGGAAGAGACCGATTAATACCTTTCGCAAAGGTATTTGTGCGTAAGTGAATTAAACTCTGATTAGAACTCAGCTACCCGATTTGTCATTCCGAGTCGTTATCAACTGCACCAAAACACATATCCGCACGGCATATATAATTTTCCGATTTATATATATATTAGTCATCCACATACAAGCCTATCTCGCTGTATCACAGCTCATCAGTGTCACTAGACACATGCACTTATATGAAACTGGCAGTATAGCCCGGCATTGCTCGGGTGTAATGAAAGTTTTAAAACTAATCCATGCTCCTGGAGCTCAGACTCTTTGGACGTTGGCACGAAAGACTAAAAACAATAGTTGTTTTCAGTTAAAGCGAAACCGTAGACTGAAAGAAAAATGAATGGATGTAAGTCAAATTTTGAAGTTTGGTGAGAATCGGATAAAAATTGTGGATTTGTATAAAGGACATACAGACAGAGAAACAGACACACACACAAACATCTTGCCTTTTATACATATATATTATCGATTTTCTGCACTATTATAATAACTGCAACCTTGAAACTTGTGAATATCATTTCTTATGTCTTTGTCTATGAGTGTATGAAATTTGATGAAAATCGGACCACTCCTTCTATAACCCGATTTTTTCGATTATCAATTTTCCATACTTATCGGGGGTACTTCAACACAAGACCTAGCTAAGAACACTCGCAGACGCTGATAGTACAACTGTGTAAATTTTCAAGAAAATCTGTTCAGCCGTTTCAGAGTCTATAGGTAACGGATACACACACACAGACACAGACACACACACAGACAAATTTCCATTTATGAATAAGTTTCGATTATTTGTTTGAACATTATTTTTGATCGATATTCGTATTTAAGTTGATATTCTGTTTATAATCAAACAGTATTATATATTTATTTCTACCGACCTGTTTATTTTACAATAAATTTTTGTTACGAAAATGTGTGTCATTCGGTATGATTCGAACCTGCGACCCCTATCCACATAGGAGAATCCACCAATTGACTTGGCGCGTCTTATACCTCTCGACCACGAATGACGAACAGTCTAAACGAAGTCACATCAAGCCTATATAACACAATATTAAAAACAAGATTATCATAAATAATCAGGCCTGTAGAAATAAATATATAATACTGTTTGATTATAAACAGAATATCTACTCAAATACGAGTATCCATCAAAAATAATGTTCAAACAGATCATTTCATATATATATATATATATATATATATATAGCAGATTGACGAAGATTAACGAAACTGGTTCTAAACAACCGACAATTTAAAATGATTTGTTTAAACATTATTCTTGATTGATACTCGTATTTAAGCAGATATACTGTTTTATAATCAAACAATATTATATATTTATTTCTACCGGCCTGATTATTTACAATAAATTTTTGTGACGAAAATATGTCATTCGGCAGGATTCGAAACTGCGACCCATATCTACATAGGGAAAGACACCATGTGATCTGGTGCGTGTTAGACCTCTCGACCACGAATGACGATCAGTCTAAATTATAAGCCTAATTTGACACATTTTCGTAATAAAAAATTATCGTAAATAATCAGGTCGGTAGAAATAAATATATAAGACTGTGTGATTATAAACAGAATATCTACTTAAATACGAGTATCAATGAAGAATCATGTTTAAACAAATACTTTCAAATTGTCAGTTGTTTATAACCAATTTCGTTAATCTTTGTTAATTTCCGTAATATATATATATATATATATATATATATATAGAGAGAGAGAGAGAGAGAGAGAGAGAAATTAATTCAAACCTAGGGAAAATAATGTGTACCCAAGTATAAGTTTTTTTTTCAGTTTCCAATATTCTCTTATTAATATTGGGTTGCGAACCGGCGATATCTAATATAAATATCAGTACGCTACCGTAGCACGTGTAATAAAAAAAGGACAAGTTACATGGCAATAGCAAATAGGCATTTAATAAAACGAAAACAAGTACAATACATTAAGAATGTTTAAGTACGTCCCAAAAGAAGAAGAATGCTCATGTTGTCCAAATGAACGAGAATGATTTAAGCAAGACTAGATAAAAAACGACATACCGTTACGCCAGCAACTGCTCCTCGTGGCTATCCCCACTAAAGCCGGGAAGGGAACTGAACCCAGATAAAAAAAAGAGTTCCTCAAAAGGGAAGACAACTATTGTTCCCCTTAAGGGAAGACAACTATTGTCACCCTACAGCATTATTTTATCGGAAGTGAGTAGTCGAGTTGTTAGGACGTTAGTGTTCGAAGCATTCGACCTGGGTTCGAATCTTACCATAGTTGATTCTTCAAGGAGGTGATGTTTTCAGTATATCTGCTTTATCAACATGCGATACCGTTAGGAAATGTCTGAAAAACATACAACACTTGACTCGCCTAGAGTACCCACACCTGACTTGCCACCTAGAATTGAGGTCTGAGTAATGCCGATATTACCACGCTTGTGATATCTAACATTATTCAAGATTGACTCTCACAAAGCAAGTGGACGTGATAGAATTCCATCCATCGCCCTTCTTGAGAAAGAGTTTGAAACAGGAAATGTCTAGCCACCCTTGTAGACAGGCATACTAGTATTAGTATTGTGTAGCAAATATGAATATTATTTTTGATGAAAACATTTAATAAGTGAATGTAATATAAATTGATTACAATTAAAATTACTTGTAAATTGTAACTTACCTTTACCGTTTGCAAGGTCCGTTTTATCAGAAATTTACAAATTCAACAAATCTTCCCGTCCAGATATGCGTAAAGTGCTTTGTGAGACTGAAAATAAAAAGAAACAATTTTCAATAATTTATAAATTTCAATAAAAATTATACAAAGTAGTCCTGGGAAATATAATCTGAGTGTTATTCTTTCGAGAAGATACAAATACCGCACCTAATTTAATTACTAGCTGGGCAAAAAAATCTTTGAAGGGTTACCAATTTATATATTAATACCGTAGTATTTTTCTGTGTGACTTTCTAGAAAGGAGTATAAACGCACAGACAGAAACAAAAGATGAAATATTGGAGCGTAGGGCGACGTACAGACACACATGATGAATAAAAGAAGACGTCAGACAAGAAATACAAAGGAAATATATATATATATATAAATGGAACTTTGTCTGTGTGAGTGTGTCTGTGTGTGTGTATCCGTTACCTATAAACCCCGAAACGGCTGAACCGATTTTCTTGAAAATTTACCCAGTTGTACTATCAGCGTCTGCGAGTGTTCTTACCTAGGTTTTGTGTCGAGGTACCCCCAATAAATATCGAAAATCGATAATAAAAAGAATCGGGTTTGAGAAGGAGTGATCCGATTTTAATCAAATTTGATAGATTCATAGACAAAGACGTAAGAAACGATATTCAGAAGTTTTAAGGTTGCAGTTCTTACAATAGTGCAGAAAATTTTATATCGATGCAAGGAAATCGAAATTTGACTTACATCTATTCGTTTTTCTTTCAGTCTACGGTTTCGGTTTAACTGGAAACAATTATTGCTTTTTGGTCTTTCGTGCTAACGTCCAAAGAGTCTGAGCTCCAGGACCATGGATTAATTTTAAAGCTTTCATTACACCCGAGCAACGCCGGGCTATATTGCTAGTATATATATATATATATAAACAGAAAAAGTGTATTTATTTGTAGCGTTTTGGTAATTTAAATTATAATTTCAAGTCTTTCTTTGCTGTCTTCATCTTGATTCTTCTTCAACTCAAAAAATACTTTTCATGTGTTTATTAATGTTTATTTTATCCAAACGGTACGTTCAGTTCTCACTACGAATAACACAAGTTGTAATCTTTATATTGTAAAGCAGTAATGCCTACCTCGTTACCTACGTGTGTCACGCTTTTGTAGTAATGAATGAAATTAAGCGTATTTTGTGAATTCATTATTTTTCCGGAGAAAATCATTGTAATGGAAGAAAGAATGAGACAACAAAAACGGGCAACAAGAGAGCGTCAGAGAAGAAGATAACAATTATTTGTAGAAGAGAGACAAGCAATCGGTAAAAATAAGATCGAATGCAATCAAGGAGGAATGACGTGAACGAAGAAGAGAAAGAACTTTATATTTCAGATTGTTATTGCAATATTTTGGTAAAGTTGTTAAGTGCAAATAATAAAGGATTGAATAAGAAACTACCTACGGATATTTTATTGTCCCATCATTTATAATGTGCCGTATGGTGCAGTGGATATCGACTTGTAACGACAAATCTGGCATTGGAGTAGATAGATTAAACTATCGCCCGGTTCACACTCCACCGACATCTACTGAACAGGTGAAGAAGCTCATACCTTGTTTCCTGTTTAGGATGCGGTTTCCGGTTTTCTCTTTTCCAATCTTCTCACTTTTTTTTTCAATTGGAGTAGATAGTCTAAACTATCGCCCGGTTCACACTCCACCCACGTCTATTGAACAGGTGAAGAGGCTTATCCCTTGTTTCCTGTTCAGGTTGTGGTTTCCAGTTTTTCTCTTTTCCAATCTTCTCACTTTTTTCTTCAATTGGAGTAGATAGACTAAACTATCGCCCGGTTCACACTCCACCCACGTCTATTGAACAGGTGAAGAGGCTCATCCCTTGTTTCCTCTTTAGGATGCGGTTTCCGGTTTTCTCTTTTCCAATCTTCTCACTTTTTTTTTCAATTGTAGTAGATAGATTAAACTATCGCCCGGTTCACACTCCACCCACGTCTATTGAACAGGTGAAGAGGCTCATACCTTGTTTCCTGTTTAGGATGCGGTTTCTGGTTTTCTCTTTTCCAATCTTTTCACTCCTATGTAGCCCCCTGCACATCAGTGGCGTTACTGCCTTGCTCAGGGTGATATGATAAAAAAAAAAAAAGAATACCGAGTTCCAATTCCAGTTGAATTCCCTGCATTCACTTACGCACAAATACATTGGGAAAGATATTAATCCGTCTCTTCCCTACATTTATGGGTTAAATAAGAGGGCATACCTGGTTCTATAGCCTTGGCTGGCAACCAGTCTACCGCAGAAAGCAAAGGCAACCTACTGCGGGATATTCTTCGAGACATGATCGCCCAAGCGTGTATCACGTATGGCACTTAACTGACTGAATTTACCATGCGCTTATTCAGTCATTAATTGAAGAATTAGGTTAAATCAGAATATTAAAACCAGAAAACCCTGAAATCTACACGAATTAAACTGGTTTATATAATAGAGAAACATGATTTATGCACTGTTCCGAAAAGGTGAGAAAACAAAATGGTTATTAAATTTTGTATTTCTATTTCAGATTTCAGTTGCATTCGATTCTCCGGCATTAAGAACGTTCATTTGCAGTCTCTGGATTATAACAACAAAAAAAACCAAAACAAAAAAAAAACAAACAAACAAACAAACAAACAAACAAAAAACAATGCATTATTTACACTACATATATTTAGAGGGAAGTGCGTCGTAGTGCAGTGAATATCGACTCGGAACCAGTTTAATCCATTGTATTCACTTACACGCAAATACCCTTGGGAAAGGTATTAATCCATCTCTTCCTTCCAGTTATGGGTCAAATAACAGGACAGATTGGGTTCTGTAGCCTTGGCTGGCAACCAGTCTACTGCCGAAAGTAATAGCAACCTACTGCGGGATAATCTTCTTCCCAGTCAGTCATGTCTCTTTCGAGACATGATCGCCCAAACGTGTATCACGTATGGCACTTAACTGACTGACTAAATATAATAGTTGAAAACATGATTAAGTCTTGTACTGGGAACGAGAAACCGGGGAGCCGAGTTCGAATTACAGTTTAATCCATTGTATTCACTTACACGCAAATACCATTGGGAAAGGTATTAATCCGTCTCTTCCTTCCAGTTATGGGTCAAATAACAGGACAGATCGGGTTCTGTAGCCTTGGCTGGCAACCAGTCTACTGCCGAAAGTAATGGCAACCTACTGCAAGAAGATCTTTTACCGAAGTCAGTCATGTCTCGTGAGGTACATGATCGCCCAAGTATATATCACAAATGGAGCAACTGAATGACAATCGTACCCTGTTCAACCATTATATTTCCCACATATCTGCATTAAGTTTGCCTTTTATTTTGTAACCAACTAGCACAAGTGGCTCTCGGGTCTTATAAAAAGTAAACATCACTGTAAAATAAGATGATTATAACTATCAGCAATACACACAAACAAAGCATACACAAACATATACACATATATACACTACAGGCCATAATTATTAGTGTTTCAAAAAATGAGATTGGGAGTGTTATTTGGTATAAAGAATAAGGAGATGTGGAAGGCAATGATCGCCTATGTCTTTAAGAGGCACGGCAGATGGAGAAGAAGAAGTGTAATATAGCAATCTGGCCCCACCCGAGGAAGGTTGATGCAATCGATGGTGTTTCCCGTCGGTGAAGGGGTCGGAGAACGACAAGACAGGTGTTTGAGAAATACATCCTGTCGGGGCCTGGAGCGGATGTCGCAGGGTTATGAGTCAGGCTCGGTTGACCTTATTTCTGACAGCGGCGGAAATGACTACGGAGGCAAACAGAACAGGTGTCTCTTGGAATTACGTGACGTTGCGTGGGCGAGGCAAAACCGGAAGGAAAAGTCCCGGTTCTAGAAGACTATAAAAAGACCTTGACACACGGATTCGCCAGCAGAGAACGGCCAGTGGAAGCAGAGAGACACCACAGGCAAGACTACATTCCCGTCGACCCATTCTATGTGCGCTCTCACTCTTCCATTCTCTGTTCCACACGGGTTCGTCGTCAGGAATAAAAATATAACCTTATATTTTTATATATGCGTGTTCTCGTTGTTTGTCGTCGTACGGCGATATATAACAGAAGAAGAAGAAGAAAAAGAAACTAACCGTAACATGTGATTTGAGTCCCCCGTCAGCCGTAATGTTCAAACATTGGAAAATTCTTTCTAAATTTAATTCACAAACATTTCTAAAAATCAAAATAGCTTTTTTTTTTACTTTTATCCTTTTTATCCTTTTATCCTTCACTTTCTCTCCACCTATGTATCTGTAATCGCACCTGCATTCTCAGCTTTCTATTGCTCCTTTCTAACTAGTTTGTACTCCTCACTCTTTTCTAATTAATCTTTTTACAGTTATGTAGCCCCCGCTCATCAGTGGCATTTCTGCCTTGCTCGGGTTGAAATGATTAAATAAATAAATATATATATATATATATATATATATATACACTACCGGTCATATTTGTTGTCATTATATATATATGTATATATACACTATCGGTCATAATTATTAAGCCACCCCAGTGTTTTAAAAAAGTTATGTATTCCATACTATTTTTTAGTATTTATTGCCAAGTGAATAATTGTAAATGAAAATAGAATGGTCCTTTTCTTAATACTGCACAATAACATGTGCATCAAATGAATTTATAAATATTTAATAATTACCTATATTGCAGTTTCATCAATAAAAGAATGAAGAAAATTTAGGGGGAATCGGACGAGTTCATCTTTGCTTCCTTGCCTAGTAAAATTTTGCAAAGTAATAATAATAAAAGAACCATTCTATTTTCATTTGGCAATAAATACCAAAAATAATATGAAATACATCATTTCTTTTAAAAAGCTGGGGTTGCCTAATAATTGTGGCCGATAGTGTATGTGTATAAGTATGTGTTTATGTGTATAAGTATGTGCTTATGTGTGTGTCTCTCTATCTGAGTACGCATAAATAGAGCTGGGTAAGTATCAAATGAAACAGTAAATATCCGAGAAGCATAGAACAATATCTTTGTTTCTTGGATTTTTTTTTTTTTGCATATTGGTTCCAACAGTCTGGAATAAATATGCCATGTATGTCTTGTTAGAGTGTCATAATGTAGTTGCGTGAAAATTGGAACATTTCAGTGCGTCTTCAGTGAATGGAAATGGAAAAATATCAAACGTTATTCCAGTTTGTTACTTACGGGGAGGCAAATACATGTGGGTTTCTTTCAGATTTATTTATTTATGTATTTTAGCAACACAATATAGGCCAAAGACAAAAATATAGTCCATCCAATTTTTAGGCACGATTTCCTCGAAGGGATATATATTGATGTAATATATATATATATATATATATATATATATATATATATATATATATATATAAGAAAACAAAATTTCGATGTTCAAATTCTTTGAATAACCATTACTACGAGAATAATCTCGCCTCTTTAGCGATGAAAATATTTATTCCATCAAATTCAAATGACAAAAGCTTTTATACCGGCAGAAGTCAAAAAAGATTTCCATCACAGAAAAATAAAGAGGGGTGGGATTAATAATTTTTGAATTTAAAGAAGTAAACAAGGAAGCAGAGAGATACCTATGTCTGTTTTTAGAAGACACCCCTCTCCCTTATCTGTGTTGAGAGTTTAAAAGTTGAAAATTAGCCATGACTGGGCGAATTGAAGTGATAGGGGGGGGAATGAAAGGCAAAGAGAAAAAGAAAAGGAAATGAAGTGAAGGAAAAAGAAAAAGGAAAAGAAAAAAGAAAATGTGGGCAAGGGGGGGGTGGTTGACAGGGAAGTAAGCTAAGAAAAAAAAACAAAGGGAAAAATCTTTTTCCATAGAAACAAAGGGAACTGTAATCAGTCCTGTTGAAACAAATGAAACAAATAAATGGGACAAATTTTATAAAAAATAATTTTGATATACAAATCTAAATTTAAATATAAATCTTAAATTTTAGATATAAATTAAAAAAAATAAAAAATAAAATAAAATAAAAATAAAAATATTAACTTTAAGTGTAGATTTCAAAGGAATCCAATTCTACAAGTACACACATACATATATAAACACACACACACACACACACACACACGTACACGTACACGTACACGTACACGTGCGCGCGCGCACATGTAATGGGAGTTTTGAGATTTACCTACCTGCTTATCCTTTTGGATATATATATATATATATATATATATATATATATATATATATATATACATTCAGTAATTAATTAGAGCACTCTGGCTGTTGGGCGCTTATAATGATAATATACACGCTAAAAGGTCTGCCTTCTTCTAGCGAGCACCCATAGCCCAGAGATAGAATCGCCGACTGACGACGATTCAGTCCGGTTTCAATCCTGGGTTAAAAGCAATCGGAGTCTAACCGTACTGATGAGCTGTTATGCAGCGAAAAAGATCTGTCTGCAGATGACTACATATATATATTAGAATAAATTTCGAAACACCTGATCTGGGTAATTGTCTACTTCGGCTGACGAAGATGTCAGTTGTCTGTCATATCCCACATGGACTGAGTTCTCGAAAAAGAAACTCAATCTATACCGGGTTTGACACGATAGAAGACTGCCATCTTTGTCTGCCAAAACAGATTATTCCCCGGATGAAATGATTCACAATTCATTGTTTAATAAATATTTACTCTGTAATTAATTTTTTTTTTTTTTGCGGATTTTTAAAAATATTTTATAATTTTTAATATTAATTTTTAATATTTTATTAATTTTTAATATTATATTACTATATATTATCATATTATATTAGATATTATTATATTACTAAATATTATTATATTACTAGATGTAAATTATATTACTAGATGTTATTATATTACTAGATATTACTAGATATTATCATATTACTAGATATTCTTATATTATAATTTTTATTATTATATTACTAGACTATTTATGAAGAAAATTTTTCTTAATACGGATTGTTTACCGTACCATATATATATATATATATATATTTTTTTTTTAATCATTTCACCCCAAGCAAGGCAGAAACGCCACTGATGTGCAGGGGGTTACATAAATGTAGAAAGATTAATTAGAAAAGAGTGAGGAGTACAAGCTAGTTAGAAAGGAACAATAGAAAGCTGAGAAAGCAGGTGCAATGACAGATACATGGGCGGAGAGAAAGTGAAGATTATACAGGGGAGGGGAGAGAGCTAGAGTCCAGTGGTTAGTAGATGAGTATTAACTTTGCTTTTAAATTTCTGGAGGTCGTAGCCGTCAGGAAAGCAAGAATACGGGAGTGAGTTCCACAGGCGGGAAGTGCGAGAGAGGAAGCTGCAGGAGTAGAATTGTCGTCTGCATTTGGCTAACCTGACTGTGAATGGGTGGGACCCAGTTGCCAGTCTGGTTGCACGGGTAAACACCTGTTGAGGAGGCATCAGTGACTTAAGCTCATCCGAGCAGAAGCCATGAAAGTATTTATAGAAGAGACAGAGGGAGGCCACATTTCGACGATGGGAAAGTGGCTGCAGTCGAGTCGCCAGATCAGTACCTATCACATTACAGACTCTCCTTTGGAGCTTGTCAAGAACATTGAGGAGAACGGCAGGGGCACCTGACCATAAATGGCAGCAGTATTCCATGCACGGACGGATGGTTGACTTGTATATATGCAGGATGGATTCAGGTGGAAAAAACATCCTGGATCGACATAGTGACCCAATCTTCTTAGCAGTAGATTTTGCTATGGATTCAATATAGTGGTTCCATTTGAGGTCTGAGGACAGGGTAAGTCCGAGGAGGCGTAGTGTATTACTCTCCGGGAGAATCATCTTGTCCATGCTTATGGGAGGCAGAAGAGGTTGCCTGTAATGGTTGACAGACAACAGCTTGGTCTTAGAGGAATTGAAGTTGACAAGCCACTTCTTGCCCCAGTTCACCACAGAGTGTAGATCCCGCTCAAGGTCAGCAGCGAGATTATGTCTGTCCGCCACGACAGGTTTCTTACTGGAGCGGGAGTATATTGTAGTGTCATCTGCGTAGATGCCTACTTGGGACTTGATCTCATCTGGGAGGTCGTTGATGAAAATAAGGAAGAGCGTCGGGCCCAGGATAGAGCCTTGTGGGACACCAGCATTCGTGCTGTAGGACGAAGAGGCACGCCCATTCAGAACGACCTTCATATATATATATATATATATATATATATTGTTTACTGTACTATATATATATATATATATATATATATATATATATATAAATTAATTAAAATATTTTTGAGATTTCATTTCGCTCAATGTCGATTTCAGTGAGAAAATTCTCGCTTCATGATCAAGTATCTAAAAACAAAATTTATTACTTCAAATATGCTAGAAAATTTCTATACCGGAAGAAGCCCAAACACATATCCATACACAGGAACTTGGGCAAGGATTAAGAAGAGAAGAATATTTTACTCAAATTTATCAGCAGGAAAAAAAGCGAAAAAGCACAAACAGAAAATAGTCACTCAATATTAGAGGACTTTACATTACGTCTGTATGAAAGAAAAGTTGAAAATTAAACCGTGTTACAGGGATAGAAGTGGTAGGCGAAAAGGAGAGAAAAGATATAGATAGACTAAACTATTGCAGGGTTCACACTCCACCCACGTCTATTGAACAGGTGAAGAGGCTCATCCCTTGTTTCCTGTTTAGGATGTGGTTTCCGGATTTTCTCTTTCTATCTCAGTGTGTTCATTATCTATCTATCTATCTATCTATCTATCTATCTATCTATCTATCTATCTCAGTCCGTTCTTATCTATCTATCTATCTATCTATCTATCTATCTATCTATCTCAGTCTGTTTATGTCCGTCGATCTCTTTATTTTATTCTGTTCACATCTATCTATCTATCTATCTATCTATCTATCTATCTATCTATCTATTTCAGTCCGTTTTTATCTATCTATCTATCTATCTATCTATCTATCTATCTCGTCTGTTCATATCTATCTTATTAGTTAATATAATAAAAAAATGGAAACAGTTCTTTTAAAATTTGATTATAAATCGGTTTTTGTTTTCTTCAGATTATAATGTCCTTGATTTGTATTATTTATTAAAGGAATTAAAAGTTTCTCAAATTAAATAATGTCATAGCTATATTGCATTTTTTTATTTTACTGTTGGGAGCAGATTTTCGGAAATAAAGGGAAATATTTTCATAAAAATAATAGATGATTGACATAGTTTTGCATTTAATTAAAAAAAAAACAATTTTCGAAACAAAATTTAATTTTTAAAAAAAATTATGAATTTGCGTAGAGGGTGGGTAACAGGTGTAAGAAAATGATTGTACTGAGAAACAATAATTTAAAAATAATTTCATTCACTTGCGAATAATTCCTGAAAGTTTAATTTAAATCTGATAATTATTTGAATTTTGCAAGAATTTCCAAAATAAAGTGTTTTTCATTGAAAAAAAAGTGAGTAATATTACGTTTTCCATTTTAAACTCTTGTAACGATTTGGTTACCCGCCAAATAAAACCAAAAAAGATTTTCTTATAAAAATTTCGAACATGTTAGAAGGGAATAAGAAATTTAAAAAATAATAAAAAATACTTTAATCTTTCTTTTTATTAATAACATACACATTTTTTTATGATCATATCGCACCAAACAAGACAGTTTACTGCCACTGGTGTGCAGGCGGTTACATAGGAGAAAGAGTCACAGGTTATAGGGGATGTCAGGAAGCGGGGAAGAGAGGGCTGAGAATACTGATGAGAGTGGAGTGGATGGAGAAAAGAGCATAAGAGAGAGGATGAAAGTTAGTGAGATAGAAGATGACTACTTACTTTACATTTAAATTCCTAGAGATTGTAGCTATCGGGGAAGCAAGTAAATGGAAGGGAAGTCCACAAGTGGGAAGTGCGAGAAAAGAAGCTGAGAGAGTAGAATTTTTGCGCTTATTTTGCGTTTACACTTTATTGGTTTCACAGTAAACAGGTGTGACCTAGTTGCGAATCTTGTTGCCCGAGTAACGGGAGCTAAGTTCATCGGAGCAGCAGCCATGAAAGTATTTGTAGAAAAGACACAGGGAAGCCACATTGCGCCGTTCAGAAAGTGATTGTATCTGAGCTGCCAAGTCGGGATGGATCACATTACAGATTCTCCGTTAGATGTTGTCAAGGGCCCCTTGGTGGATAGCAGATGCACCCGACCAGTTATGGCAGCGGTATTCAATGCACGGGCGGATGGTAGATTTATATATGTGCAGGATGGTTTCAGAAGGGAAAAATTTCCAGGCCCTACACAGAGAAGCGACCTTCTTAGAATTTAGCTATGGACTCTATATAGAGGTTCGAGTTGAGGTGTGTTGTGAGAGTTAACCTGAGAAGTCGTAGTGTTTTGCTTTCATGGAGACTTGCCTGGTGAATAGAAACGATTGTTCTGTGATGGGTAATATATAGCAACTTCGTTTTGTAATTATTAAAATTTGTGTTTTTCTTAAATTTGGGTTTTTTTTTATTCATACTATGCTGTTTTTTCAGCGATTTAGTGGAGGTACCCCCACAAAAGAAACTCTTTTGCTCAAATATTCTTAATATGCATCTCTCTAATGACTTCTGCAAAAAAAAGTGTCAAAGTAGAAATAATTTTCTTTCTTGAATTGAACATTTACACGGTTTTTTTTTTGAACTCTCATTAAAATCAGTCAATATTTGTTTCTCACGGTAATTGCATTGAATCAACAAATATCCAATTGTCCTCGTTTTACTTCCAATATCAAAGTCGACAAGATTCATCCTCAAATACAAGAATGATAACGAAACAATTTATTGTGTTTGGTTTTCTCTACGAACCATCTCTACCCAGCAGAGCTCACTCATTGAACCTCTTAAGATTGGTTTAATCTCTAAGGCATTATTATAATCCTATTTAAAGAATTACATCTGTATCACCTATTCACTTTGTCTCTGAAGATAAGCAGTCGTTTCTGTAGTCGCAAATTTTATATTATTTACACTGTTCGGACTGTTGTTCTTATGTTTACTGCCAAATTTCCGACGTTTCGGCCGCTCTACGCTCCGGTCTTCAAAATTTAGAACCGAAACCTATATTTCGATCACTGGCGCATATAATTCTCATTCCATTTGCGATGCCACTTCCGGATACCCTTTAACTGAACACTTTGTTATTTGTTCACCACTGCTGTAGCCAGGTATTTAACTCACAACTCTTTGAGTTAAGTCACTAGAACTAACTATCACCTATATCTACACTTTACATGGCCCAGTGGATATATCGATATATACCTGGTTACATCAGTGGGAAACAAATAACCTATTCATTTGGGTTAAAGGGAGATAACTACAGAACTTCCGGAAGTGGCTTCTCACAGGGAATGAGAATCATACATCTCAGTGATTAAAATAAACGGTTCGGTTCGAAATTCCTAGCACCTGAAGAAGACCGCAGTGTACAACCCCCGAAACGACATAAATATGGCAATAAATATGAGGACAACGGTCACAACAATGTAAATACTACATCATCTCAGAAGTATAGAGAAATACGAAAATTTATGTTTGTATTTGAAAATAATACTAATAAAAATTAACATACCAGTGAGTTAATATCATTCATATTTTATTGTAAACTACTTTTACTTTAATTGATGTAAAATTAGCAAATCGTCCTACACTGAAATATCCTGGATATGACGATATACCACATCCGACAGCAAGTCCATTGATTTGGAGGTCTTGAGGAGCGTGGAAACACCTCTTGTTGTTCAAACCTGGCACAGGTTGGTTGCATATGTTAGGTGACTAGCAATGGACAAAGTTAAAAACCAGCCTGTGGTTAGAACAAAATGAAAGTAAAAATGTACATTTTGGAGTAAAAGCAACAGAAATTTATTTAAAAATATTCACCGGAATACATTATTGAAAAAGAATATTACCAGTAATCAGTTAAAAGACATACGTGATACACGCTTGGACGATCATGTCTCTTTAGAGACATGACTGACTGGGCAGTAGATTATCCCACAGTAGATTACCATTACTCTCTGCGGTAGACTAATTGCCAGCCAAGGCTATAGAACACAATCTGTTATGTTATTTAACCCTTACTGGAAGGAACACACGGATTAATACCTTTACTAAGAGTATTTACGCGTAAGTGAATACAAGGAATTCAACTGGAATTCGAACTCGGCTCTCTGATTTCTCGTTCTGAGCCGATATCCACTGCACCACAATGCACATCCGCAGCAGAAATGTATTACTGGTAATACATTTCTGAACAAAACTTATTACCAGCAATACATTCTTAAAAAATATTGTCAGAAATAGTTTTTGGAAAAGACAAAAATATTACAGACAGTGTACTTGAATCTCGACAAAAACTCTATTTACAAAAATACGCCAATAAAACATGGTGGAAAAATTGATTTATTAAAAAAATTCGTTTCTAAAAATCTGGAAGGCATTTATTTACTCATTACCGTGAAAAAAGAAAAAAATCAAGACCCTGATAGTTTATCTTACGGTCATATCACGTTGAATACACCGGTTCCTGTTCGATCACCGATGTTAAGCAACGTTGAGCCTGGTCAGTATTTAGATGGGTGACTGCTTGGGAATAGCAGGTGTTGTAAGCGTTTAGTGGCGGATGTGCGTTGTGGTGCAGTGGATATCGGCTCGGAAATGTAAATCGGTGAGCCGACTTCGAATTCCAGTCGGACCCTCCGCATTCACTTACGCACTGGTAGCCTTGGGAAAGGTATTAATCCGTCCCTTCCCTCCAGTTATGGGTTAAATAACAGGGTAGGATTTGAGACCCTCCCCTTCAACAAATCCCAATGAAACTTCCTCCTTCGGGGAGGAAGCCGGCTCAACCCGACTAGGGTGAATGCGGCTTACGTACATACAGATTGTGTCCTTACAAAGAATATGGGAGAATATGCCTCTCGGATTTGAGTTTAGTAGGGTTGAGTCACCCCGGTCTAATACTTGGCATTCCGACTGACACGTAACACTCTTGAAGTAGTTTTCCGTTTAATTTGTATGTTTCACTAATACCTGAGTTCGTGTTTTTCTTCCGGACCTATTCTGCGTTCACAATAATAATTTACTGAGACTGAGAGGTCATAAAACAAAACAACCAAACCACAGGAAAACTAACTTGAAACTAGGTTTTATTTTTATTTTTTTATTTTTTTATAATCGTTTCACCCCGAGCAAGGCATTCCACTACCACTATTGTGCAGGGGGTTACATAGGGGGAGGAAGTGATGAGAAAGGATGGTTAGATATAGGAAATGTCAGAAGGAGGGTGATAGAGGGGTAAGGATACCGAGAATGAGGGTTGGGTAGATGGTGAGAGTGTTGGGAGAAGAGATGCAAGTTAGTGTGATAGGAGGTGTATATTGAGCTTACAGTTAAACTCGTGGAGATTGTAGCTGTCGGGGAAGCAGGTATGTGAAAGGGAATTCCACAGGCGGGAAGCGCGAGAAAAGAAGCTGTTGGAGTAGAAATTACGGTTATATCATATCTGTTTAACTGTAAAAGTGTGGGACCTAGTTGCTAATTTAGTATCTCGTGTAAATTCGTACCTAGGCGGCACCAATGATCTAAGTTCATTGGACCAGAAGCTATGAAACTATTTATAGAAGAGGCACAGGGAAGCCACGTCACGCCTGTGAGAGAGTGAATGCAGCCTGTCTGCCCAGTCAGTATCGATTACGTTACAGATTCTTCGTTGTATTTTGTCAAGAAACCAGAGGAGAGTAGCAGGGGCACCCGACCAGATGTGGCAGCAGTATTCAGTACACGGGTGGATGGTAGATTTATATATGTGCAGGATAGATTCAGACGGGAAAAAATTCCGAGCCCTGCACAGAGAACCGACTTTCATAAATTCACCGAACCTATTTTTGTTGTCTGCCAAATATCTTGTGATCGGATCACCGTACTCTTTTACTGTTCCCTTTATCTCTCCTGGAAGACACTGTCTAGCAACAAGACTTTGTACCGTGCCCGTCAAGCTGGGGAACCCAGTCCTGGTTGTCAGACAATTCATGCGAACACACCATCCCTTCGGTCAGTTAAGTGCCATACGTGATACATGCTTGGGCGATCATGTCTCGAAAGAGACATTACTGACTGGGTAGAAATTTATCCCGCAGTAGGTTGCCATTACTTTCTGCGGTAGACTGGTTGCCAACCAAGGCAATATAACCCAATCTGTCCTATTATTTGACTCATAGATAGGGAGGGAAGAGATGTATTATATTATTAGGTAGTTAGTTGTGGGGGATCGGTTTCTTATTGTTATGGAGTAATAAACTGAACCCCCAATTTATGACCAGTAGTAGCCTTAAACATTATTCCAACTATTATATTCAGTCAGTCAGTTAAGTGCCATACGTGATACACGCTTGGGCGATCATGTCTCGAAAGAGACATGACTGACTGGGCAGAAGATTATCCCGCAATAGGTTTTCATTACATTCTGCGGTAGACTGGTCGCTAACCAAGGCCATGGAACCCAATCTGTATTGTTATTTAAGCCATAACTGGTGGGAAGAGATAGATTAATACCTTTCTCAAGGGTATTTGTGCGTAAGTGAATGCAAGGAATTCAACTTTAATTCGAACTCAGCTCCAAGATTTGTCATTCCGAGTCGATATCCACTGCACCACAATGCACATCACCCCTTACATTGGCAAAACTAACTCCTCACACTGTAAACATATGGCTGTGAAACGATTTGAGTGGAAGAACACTACTGCTTGCGTCACGAGACACTTCTAGAATTCTCTCGAACTATCTCGAATCAGAAGTTATTTATTTAATTATTTATTTTTTTAAATTATTTTTTTATTCATTTATTTATTTATTTAGAGAATCGAATTCCCGGCCTAATTACAGCTACCACTAATCAATCGTATTTGCCTGTGAAAGCCTGGTGTACTTCAACCGCGCTGATCTTTATCACTGAAGGGTCGACTTTAAAAGCTTTTTACGTAATAACATCTGTTGTTTGGCGACTTGAAGTTCGGTGAGTTAACATTTCTAATGTTGCTAAAATTCCTTTTTCCTTTTTCCTGTTTTCTTTTTCTTTTTCTTTTTTTAAAGAACCTAATATAATTTCTAGCTGAATTCATCATTGCATTCACTTACGCGGAAATACCCTTGGGAAAGGTATTAATCATCCGTCTCTTACTTCCAGTTATGGGTTAAATAACAGGACAGATTGGGTTCTATAGCCTTTGTCGGCAAACAATCTACCGCAGAAAGAAAGAAATGGCAACCTACTGAGGGATAATCTTCTGCCCAGTCAGTCATGTCACTTTCGAGACATGATCGCCCAAGCGTGTATCACGTATGGCACTTAACTGACTGACTGAATATAATAGTTGGAATAATGTTTAAGGCTACTACTGGTCATAAATTGGGGGTTCAGTTTATTACTCCATAACAATAAGAAACCGATCCCCCACTAATTACTACATAATAATATAATACATTTCTTTCCCCTCTAGCTATGAGTCAAATAACAGGACAGATTGGGTTCTATAGCCTTTGTCGGCAACCAGTCTAACGCAGAAAGAAATGGCAACCTACTGAGGGATAATCTTCTGCCCAGTCAGTCATGTCACTTTCGAGACATGATCGCCCAAGCGTGTATCACGTATGGCACTTAACTGACTGACTGAAAATAATAGTTGGAATAATGATTAAGGCTACTACTGGTCATAAAGTAGGGGATCAGTTTATTACTTCATAACAATAAGAAACCGATCCCCCACTAATTACTACATAATAATATAATACATTTCTTTCCCCTCTAGCTATGAGTCAAATAACAGGACAGATTGGGTTCTATAGCCTTTGTCGGCAACCAGAAAGAAATGGCAACCTACTGAGGGATAATCTTCTGCCCAGTCAGTCATGTCTCTTTCGAGACATGATCGCCCAAGCGTGTATCACGTATGGCACTTAACCGACTGAATATAATTCTGTTCCAAAGTTTATCGCATGCAACCGATTTGCATAAAAAGGGTATTAGGTGAAAATGGGAATGAAGTAGAATCATGTCGGTATTCAACTCGCTGTGGTTTTCGTGCTTCGAAAATTTAATTTTTGGGAAAATCTCATGTTTTCTGCTCATGGTGTTTGATCAGAAACAATTTGATAGATTCTGCTATATATTTTTCGATATCTTTTTTTTAAGTTTTTATTTGTCTCTATATTAAAATTATGCTTTGCACCATTTTCCTGCATACACGTCCATAATTGCCGTATCATTTAGATAATCGTTTTTCTTTTCTGCTTACCTATATATATATATATATATATATATATATATATATATATATATATATATATATATATATACATGCCTATATCTACCTCGAAAGTTTATACTGTGTATTGGAATTCCTTTCACTAGACTTGAAACGAGTGTATGTCAAGAAACAATGCAATTTGTTTTATTAAGGAATAACAAAAACAGAAACATTTCGTACGTCAAGACATAACTATTCACCACGAGTTCGCATGCCTACTTTTCGATTTACTCACCTACTGTTTCAAAGGCAATGTTCCACCAAATAATTTAATGTACCCTAACTTCGCAAAACTAAACTTGCTGCTTTTGTAATCATTTTCTATAGTAGTTTTCCTTTCCTCATAATTTTTGTCCCTCGATATTTTCTTTGGTGCAAATAAATGAAATTTTAAGGTGTAAGGTCAGTTGTTTTTGAAGAAGGAAAATTGCTGAATGCAACTGGTTACGTTAGCAACCAATTGTGTTTAGCGAAGCTGAATTCTTTTTCATCTTCTATGTGCCTTGTCCTTTCAGAACGTAGGTATTTATGGCTTTCCAGGTCTCCCTATCCCTGGTGGCTCTTATCACGCTTTCTCTTGTAACGTCTCGCAGCCCCCGTTCTGTCATTCACCTGCTCAGGACCTTCAAATATGTCATTTGCTGCTTTCCGCTGCCTCTTTTCCTCTATATGGTCTGTTAGTATCAGGTTCTCCAAGCCCTTCTTCCTCAGTGCATGCTCCAAAAACTTTAGTTGACTCTTCCTAATACTCAATATTAATTTCTTTTCGTTTCCATTCTTTCCAACACCTCATCATTGTTCACATGCTCGGTCCATGATATTCGCAGTATGCTTCTGTAGAACCACATTTTAGTTGCTTCAAATTTGTCCTTAATCTTTGATGATATTGTCCAGCATTCACTGCCATATTGAAGAACCGACATCACATAGCATTCCAGTACTCTCTTCTTTGTTTCTAGCGAAATTGTCCTGTTTCTTAATACTTTACTCAACTTCTGGAATGCATCCTTGTGCATAAATGTATAGAAACTGCTGTGACCCCAAAGTGAGGGGGTCAGTTTATATATTGATTGTAATATGGAATTGATCCCTCACTTTATATCCAGTATGCTTCTGTAGAACCACATTTCAGTTGCTTCAAATTTGTCCTTAATCTTTGATGATATTGTCCAGCATTCACTGCCATATTGAAGAACTGACATCACATAGCAATCTATTACTCTTTGTTTCTAGCAAAATTTTCGTGTCGCTTAATACTTTACTCAGCTTCTGGAACGCGTCTTTCGCGATTCCAATTCGCAATAGGATCTCTGCGTCGCATTTTGCGTCTTCTCATAAATAACCGTCCTTAAAATGTGGCAATCTTCTAAGCGTAACTAACATGTAGAACATGTAAATAACATGTAGAACATGTAAATAACATGTAGAACATGCTGAAAGTGTGGGCAATCCATGAAGGATCGAACTCCTTATCCAGTATTAATTGCTTTAGCAAGACGGGATTACATAATGTCTCTATGACTGAATGAATGCGTTTCAAATTTATGCAAATAAAAGAATCTGGCACACATTTAAATACATAATGCCTGGCTCATTGATTGAACTCAAAATTTCTATATCACTAAATTCACGAAAGAACTATTAAATCAACCTGGCTATTGCCGCTCTTGTGGGTACTCAGTTTTCTTGTTCGTACTGTCAGACAAAGATTTCCCGTAGACACCGTATACGTGGAGTCAGTTTCTCGTCTATTTACCTCAAACGAGGTAAATAGACGAGAGGCAGAGCCTCGGCTGTGTTCCTCTCTTCCCCATGGCAGAGATTCCGACAAGAATAGACAGTGTCTGTTGTCTCTGAATAATTATATTCGTCGCCTACGTTTTTATACCCTCTCTACTTCTTACTCATATGTAACATTACCAGTCCGATGAAGCTTTTCAAAGGGGACAAAATATATTTTCCTTTGTCATTCATTTGTCTGACATCGCATAAACTACATAAGATATGTTCAATAAAAAGAAAAATAATTTTGGCGATATTTTTTATGCTTTAGTTTGAAAAATTCTTTAAATAAAAATCAATGTACTAAATGTTTGGGTTACGGCCTATCACGTTGAATACACCGGTTCTCACCCGATCCACCGAAGTTAAGCAACGTTGAGCCTGGTCAGTACTTAGATGGGTGGCTGCTTGGGAATACCAGGTGCTGTAAGCGTTTAGTGACGGATGTGCGTTGTGCTGCAGTGGATATCGGCTCGGAAAGAGAAATCGGTGAGCCGAGTTCGAATTCTAGTTGAATACCATTCATTCACTTAAGCACTGGTAACCTTGGGAAAGGTATTAATCCGTCCCTTCCCTCCAGTTATGGGTTAAATGACAAGGGTAGAACTTGGGGACCCTGTCCTTAAAAAAAAATCCCAATGAATCTTGATACTCGAAAAGAAAAAAGTATTACTAGACACAAAACTTATATATATATATATATATATAAAAAAGCAATAAATTGTTGAAAGATAAAAGGTATTACCAGCAATAAATAAATAAAATTTAGTCGGCAATAAATGACCCGCCGAGGTTGATTTGCCATAAAAACAACCAACTAAATAAAAATGCTTAATTAAATTTTATTTTAATTATTCCAAGAAATGTCTTTTGTAATGCCTTTTCTTTTTGTCCTCGAAGAATTAAAACAAGAAATACAGTTAGCGTCTTTGCTTTGGTTCATTTTGTTCTTTTTGTTCCCTGCTATTTTTGGCATTATTTTTGGTAATTCATCAGACATGAAAATCCAAGAATCAATCTGCAAATGCCCTCTATACGTTCATTTCATATTAAAGCCATAAAAAGTATTTGTAATTTTCCTTTCTTTCGAAACTTAACTATATATTTTTCTCTTTTACATTCTAAAAAAAAAAATTGTTCCAGATCAAAAGTTACAAAACTGCTGACTTTGTATGAATAAAAAAAAAATTATATGGCTGTAGTCATCACATAACAAACTCAGAAGTTTGATTAGATTGGACAAGATAATCTATGGAGTTTATTCTCCTGTAAGCATCTTAAAGGCTGACATAACTTTCGATATTCAACTAAAAACAAAATTTTGCTTCATTTGTCTTAAATTTTAAATATATATTTTTAATGATATGGCTACAGATCGGTAAAAAGTTCCCACGCTTTTACTGTTAGATCAACCAAATGCGTGCGGCGATTCTACTCCATCAGCTTCTTTTCTCACGCTTCCCGCCTGTGGAACACTCTTCCATATACTTGCTTTCCTGATGGCTATAATCTCCAGGAATTTAAATGCAAAGTCAATTCCCATCTCTTATTCGCTTAACTCCTGCCCTGTCTACTGTTATATATCGCCGTACGACGACAAAACAACAAACACGCATATATAAAAATATAAGGTTATATTTTTATTAATGACGACGAACCGTGTGGAATAGAGAACAGGAGAGTGAGAGCGCACATAGAATGGGTCGACGGGAGTGTAGTTTTTGCCTGTGGTGTCCCTCTGCTTCCACTGGCCGTTCTCTGCTGGCGAATCCGTGTGTCGAGGTCTTTATATAGTCTTCTAGAACCGGGACTTTCCTTCCGGTTTTGCCTCGCCCACGCAACGCCCACGTAATTCCAAGAGACACCTGTTCTGTTTGCCTCCGTAGTCATTTCCGCCGCTGTCGGAAATAAGGTCAAACGACATCCGCTCCGGCCTCGACAGGATGTATTTCACAAACACCTGTCTTGTCGTTCGCCGACCCCTTCACCGACGGGAAACACCATCGCTTGCATCACTTCCTCGGGTGGGGCCAGATTGTTATATTACACTACATCACACCGTGTATCTTGTTCTTTTCCTTTCCCTCTACCTTCGCAACTGTCTTCACTCCTGTGTTCACATCCTTCTCTTGCCCTTTCTATTTAACCCAATGTAGCTGGTTCGTCATTGTCTTCACTCTCCTCCTGTATAAAACTTTACCTCTCTTATTGTTATCGTGAAACACGCCTATTCCTCGGATAAGGGACTCTCAATCCTATATTAATAAGAGTTAACAGGAAATTAACACAAGAAGTTCTTGGGAAGTTCTTAGAAGTTCTAGAGAGTTCTTTGAAGTTCTATTGGAGTTTAACAGAACTACTAGGCAGTTTATATTAGTCGGCAGTTAGCCGAATACTAAGGAGTCAGCTTTCAGTGGAAGATTACCAAGTTCCTAACATTTTGGGTTCGTTTAGTCGATTAGCAGCCGACATTGCACGATTATAACTTTCAGTGCGAAGACTACTCCGCAACACTTATGTAGCCCCCTGCACATCAGTGGCGGTACCGCCTTGCTTGGGTTGAAATGATTGAAAAATTTTAGATTTTTATGTTATTTAGTAGCGTTTGATAATGGAGAACAGACATTTAAAATATCAAAGATTACCATTCCACAGATTCTGTATTTGATGAATTTCCATTTAAGAGGATAATAGTAAAAATTTTTAAAACAGACCTTGTTAGGATGCATTGGCTGATTGTTTGTGTAACCTTATATCAACCCCTTATGGGTCATATAATGTCACTGCATAAATTTATTTGGAACTTTGAATTAATAATGATATAATGTTATTGGTTTTCACAGTTGAATACATGGTATATGATACTCAGATTTCGTGCATATACATGTATATTTTCTAAACATATACTGCTAAATATGAGAGACAATGTATGTCTATTATGTGTAATCATGAGCCGTTCTAAACATCGCATTTTGGCTTTAATTTCAGTTGAAAATAAAAACAAAAATTTTCCAACATTTGGATAATTTTTTTATTAAGTTCGTACTAAGCTTTCGGCTCACGTGAGTCAACTTCAGTGAGGTTACAAGGACGTTAGCATAAAAAAAAATCTACCACCAAAGACGATTTGATCTTGTGTTGACATAAAACTTTGCTAAGAAACGATAACAATTACCAAAAATAGCAAATGCAGTTCGTCAATTTGTAATGCGGTTCTATGACGTCACACCACGTGAGAGCTCGAAATGATAACAGAACCAAATATTTAAATGCAATGTCATGTGTTATGACCAGATTTAAACGTGATTTTATTAAGTGTGCGTTGTTTGGATTTAATATAGATGGCCTCTAATATCTGAAGGTTCTTTTTACTGTTTGTATGAGTGAAAATTATTTTATTGTTGACTAAAATCTCTGAAGATGACTCACGTGAGCCGAAAGCTTATTACCAACTTAATATAAAATTATCCAAATGTTGTATGTTTAGAACGGCTCATGATTAAGCATAATAGACATTCATTGTCACTGATATTTAACAGTATATGTTTAGAAAATTATTTGCTGCCTCGATACACTAAATGCATGTACGTGTAGATAAAATTACTACAGGCGACGGTGAATTTTTATGTTGTAGTTTTGTTGAAGTTAAATTTTTTAAATAAATTTCATTTTTTAAAGAAATTACAGGATATTAAAGATAGACTAAACTACCGGTTCACACTCCACCCACGTCTATTGAACAGTCGAAGAGACTCATTCTTTGTTCCCTGTTTAGGGTGTGGTTTCCGGCTTTCTCTTTTCTAATCTTTTCACTCTTACGTAACCCCCTGCGCATCAGTGGCGTTACCCCCTTGTTCGGGGTGATATGATAAAAAAATTCATTTTATTTGGTTGATTTTGCTTAGTGGCATATAAAAATTTATTGGTTCGTTAATGCTGAACACAATTTTATAGATTCAGCTAAATATATTTTGATCGCCATTGTATGTCTTCGCTAACAGATAAAATGTATTGTTTGTCATTTTGTTATAGATATATATTGTTTATATTTCTACTCTTAATAGGTATTTTTATATTTTCATAATCTTTCCTTTGGTGTTTTACTATTTGCCCATAGGTGGATCCCTAACAGTCCTTGCCATTCCCGGTCAGGGTAAGCCTAAGAACAATAAAAATTAACAGGTTATTCTACACGCCTCAAAATATTCAAGCTGTCGATCAGAGGCTTTGGCACTGTATGTAGTCTATCGTCATACCTAGGGTTACCATAGTAATTGTAGATGATTTTACATAAAGATATTGAGCATAATATTGACAGAAAATGTGAGCAATAATAAAGTTTTAGAGTAAATGGTACCATACTCATACTTAACATAAAAAGGAACAGTTGAAATATCTAGGTCACATAATGAGAAAAGTAGGTTTGGAAAATTTGACACTCATAGGGCATATTAAACGTAAGAGGGACAGAGGAAAGCAGTAGGCAACCTATCTAACGAGCCTGGGTAAATGGATGGCAGAGCAGATTTATTATGAGCTACAAAGAACATGTAATTGTCGAGAGCCATGATCTAGAACGTCTTGAAAAGATATGAAACTTAGAAAAGGAAGAATTATAGTATAAGAAGAGCATCTTTCATCAGACTCCATTGACTGGGGTTACATATTCATAAAGAACAGTTGTAATACTCTACCTTGTTTGTCATGGAACCATTCTCAATGTCTGCAGGATGGTATTTTACAAGTATGATAAAAAGAAACAAACACAAACCTCCACGCTATTTTATTGCTCTTTAACCACTGAATGTCGTAGTGAAAAGACCTGTTCTTCGTCTTCTTCTATGTGTCCTGTCCCTTCAAGACGTAAGCGATCATGGTTCTCCACGTATCCCTATCTCTTGTGGCTCTTAGTATGTTTGCTTCTGTTACACCTCGCAACCCTAGTTACGTCACCCACCTGATCAGGCCCCTCAGATATGTTATCCGCTGCCTTCCTCTGTCTCTCTTTCCTTCTATCTGGCCAGTCAGTACCAGGTTCTCCAGGCTCTCCTTCCTCATTGCGTGTCCCAGGAACTTCAGTTGTCTCTTCCTGATGCTCAGTATTAATTTCCTTTTTGTTGCCATTCTTTCCAACACCTCATCGTTGCTTGCATGCTCAGTCCACGATATCCGCAGCATCCTTCTGTAGAACTACATTTCCGCTGCTTCAAGTTTTGTCCTCATTTTCGATGATATTGTCCAACATTCACTGAAGACGTGTTACATATCCAATTTAGAGACTTTTTCAGTTGCCATACCATTACCATTTGTAGAACCGGTAACAACGGCTAAAAAACCATTGCATATTTGGCTAAGTAGCCTTGTCAACTACTTGCTGAAGAATGAAATTGCTCTCCTTTTCTGGATTATTTTACTGTTTTGGATAAATATAAATAAAATATTGTCTATAAATATGAAATAAAAAAGTTTATCTGTCTAGGCAAGCTATTTTTCTGCGGTAGATTGCCATTACTTTCTGCTGTAGATCGTTTAACAAACAAAGCTATAGAACTTAATCTGTCCTGTTATTTAACCCATTGCATATTTGGCTAAGTAGCCTTGGCAATTACTTGTGAAGAATGAAATTGCTCTCCTATTCTGAATAACTTTACTGTTGTCGATGAATATAAATAAAAACTTTTCTATAAATATAAAATAAAAAAGTCTATCTGGTTAGGCAGGATATTTTTCTGCAGTAGATTGCCATTACTTTCTGCTGTAGGTCGTTTAACAACCAAGACTATAGAATTTAATCTGTCCTGCTATTTAGCCCATAGCTTGAGGAAAAGAGACGGATTAATAACTTTTCAAAGATTATTTACGTGTAAGTGAATTCAACAAATTCAACAAGCATTCGAACTTTTCTCTTTAATTAATATTTCTTTTTAACCAGTGTAATTTCACGGCTACCGGCTTGTGTATTGGAGAGTTTTAACAAAAGAAACATGTCCTCCGGCAGAACTCAAACTGCATCCAAATTTTAAGAGAAACTAGAATTAAAATTACATTTTCTTTATAACATTTCTCGAATACAAGAACGTTTACGGCCAGAAAACATTAAATCATTAATTACCGCAGAATCAACGGAGTTCAACAACGTTGAGAATGGTCAGTACCTAGATGGGTGAGCGCCTAGGGATAACATATGCAGTAAGCTTACATTTGTGGGGGGCATAGTGGATAATGGCTTAAAATTGGTAATCTGTGAGGCGATTTCTAATTTCGGTTTAGATACCTTGGGCACAAATATCCTTGTGAAAGCATGAATAAATTTATTCTCCCCAGCTACGGGATCATTAGTAAAACTTGTATTACTAAACTATTATTATCATCAAGTGTAAAATAAAAGTGTCTACAAATTATTCAAATTTCTGCATTAAATAACTGTTATGGTGACTAACTCATACAACACATCAACACTTCCGAAATATATTTAAGCAATAGAGTAGATAGTAGATTGGAGTAGAGTAGATAGACTAAACTATCTCCCGGTTCACACTCCACCCACGTCTATTGAACGGGTGAAGAGGCTCATCCCTTGTTTCCTGTTTAGGATGTTGTTTCCGGCTTTCTCTTTTCCAATCTTTTACTCTTTCCCAATCTTTTACTCTTTTTTTTTCAATTCGAGTAGATAGATTAAACTATCACCCGGTTCACACTCCACCCACGTCTATTGAACAGGTGAAGAGGCTCATCCCTTGTTTCCTGTTTAGGATGTGGTTTCCGGCTTTCTCTTTTCCAATCTTTTACTCTTTCCCAATCTTTTACTCTTTTTTTTTTCATTTGGAGTAGATAGACTAAACTATCACCCGGTTCACACTCCACCCACGTCTATTGAACGGGTGAAGAGGCTCATCCCTTGTTTCCTGTTTAGGATGTGGTTTCCGTCTTTATCTTTTCCAATCTTTTACTCTTTCCCAATCTTTTACTCTTTTTTTCCAATTGGAGTAGATAGACTAAACTATCACCCGGTTCACGCTCCACCCACGTCTATTGAACGGGTGAAGAGGCTCATCCCTTGTTTCCTGTTTAGGATGTGGTTTCCGCTTTATCTTTTCTAATCTTTTCACTCTTACGTAGCCCCCTGCACATCAGTGGCGTTACCGCCTTACTCGGGCTGATATGATTAAAAAAAAAAGTTGTTCTACTTAGAAGAGAGTGAGAGCAGAAATTATTCCAGCAGATAACTCTGACAGCCGGACTAACAGTCACGCTAATAATCTCTCATTCGTATATGTTTTTACTATTGTCTTTGTTAAATATATTTGTTTAATTCTGTTGAATTCCTGTGTCTCTATTTCTGACCCCAACAAGGCCACAAACACTTGGCAATGAGGATTCCCACAGACCACGAGGATTCTTACGGACCACAATAACTTGTCGACGGAGATTCTTAAGGACCGTTGAGGACCCCAAAATGACTGCGTGGAAACTGTCAATATTGGTTCAACATTGTACGCGCCGAATTATATTTTTCATAACCATTAGTTTTATTTAATAGTATTTGGTAATACAGGAAAGAAACCAAACTGAAAAATGTGTAAGTTACACTGAACTTAAACGCAATCTACGAGAATTCATGTCTTTCGAGAAAAAAAATGTATCCGTGATTCTCGAAGTGAGTAAAAACTTAAAGTTATTCACTTTCAATTAATTGTTATTTCGTTACTGAGTGAGAAAGAAACTTCAGTTTTTTTTTTGTTAGTCAAAGAATATGTCAAGGCTGCCGAGCATCTCCATCAATTCTGTGGCGTATTTTGTCAAACGCTTTCGCATAATCAATAAAGCACAGATATAAACCCTTCTTCATTTGTATTGCTCTTTCAGAGAGCATCCTATGCTACTAATCAGAAAAACAATGGTTTAATTTGCTTTGTATGTTACCAGTGCAGCGATACACCTGTCATCATTAGACAGAGGGCTTCTTAGAACGAAATCAACCGTCAGGAAAGAGGGTACTTCGCAGTAGAGGTTAATAACCCCAATAATACGTTCTTTTGAAACGATCTTTTTTCACAAAAGCGATTTTTAATGTTTAACGATAACAACTCTTTACAACATAAAATCTTTATCTTTGCCTTGATAAAGTCCCTCAGAAGACGAAACGCTTCGGTTAAGATTATTTCTATTGTCTTTCTTTTGTTTTATTCATATTGACTTTTTACAGACGTACTCTATCTGAAATATATATATATATATATATATATATGAAAAAAAAAATATATATAGATATATTTCATATATATATATATATATATATATATATATATATATATATATATGGTTAAATAGAATAAAGACAAGAGGAAAACTGTATTTTAAATCGCCTACGCGTTTCGTCCTGTGATGAACTTTATCAAGGCAAAAAGACGAAATGAGCTTTATTCTAAATTACGTATCTATAAACAAACAGTGTTGGCAACCACAAAGACGCTTACAAATCATTTATATCATGTTTATAGATACGTAAATTAGAATAAAGCTCATTTCGTCTTTTTGCGTTGATAAAGTCGATCACAGGACGAAATGCGTAGACGATTTAAAATACATATATATAACAGAAATAGCTGTTGTTCTAACGAGACAAATTGGTCTCGGTATAAAAAGCTTAAAATGTAAACGTTTTGTTTAAAGTGTAGGTTTATTCTAATTATTATTATTAATATTAGTTATATTTTGTATAATGCATTTAATGTAATAATAATAATAATAATAATATATATATATATATATATATATATATATATATATATATATATAACTGTGTGTGTGCTTATCTATCAAATGACAATGTAAATAAAGATCAAAGAAAAACTTTCTTTAAAGAACTTTTCCAAACTCTGATGGCATTCAGAAAATCTGTCAGAGGATGAAAGATAAATGTCCCTTTTGTCTTTATTCATATTGTTATGTTACTTATTATGTTACTTATATACTGTATCTGAGATGTTTATACATATATATATATATATATATATATATATATATATATATATATATATATAGGTGTGTGTGCGTTCAACGGGAATAAAGACAAAATGAAAACCTTTCTTTATCTGCTCTTTCTGATAGAATTTATTAAGACAAATTTATGGATTATAGTTTGCTTCATATTTCAAAGTTGAGACTAGTGAAGACTTTGTGTCAGATTGTCTAGTCTTAATAAGTGAAAGGTTACAAAGACGGACCTCATATAATTTGGAAGCATATTCATTAATTTCAGGAGAAGTGATATGAACATTATCCTGAAAGAGTCACTGGATTATTTTAATTCATCATTATTTGCTACTTTATTATTCATACTGAGAGGCATATAAATGCTAGTTGAGTAGCCATAATGGTTAGGAAATTGTTAATGTAATCGATAGCATTCGTGTTGGGTTCGTTACATTCGCAAATTCAAATATATCAAATTCTTCACCCTCAGTCATGCGTCAAATAGAACATAATGGGTTGGTTCGTAATTTTCGTTGACTGCCTGTCCAAGAAAATGCCAACTCTGATGTCAAAATCGTTTGTAACCACGACGAAACCCATTTTATTCAGTTAAGAAAATGATCGTGCAGTTCACAATGACGCTATACCCAAGAATTCGGTCAGTCTCGTTTTAAAACTATTCAAGACAACAACTAAAAAGTAACTTCTCATAGAAATGGTAGGACTAGAAGATGTAATTTATCTGTCAAAGAATATGACAATTAAATATTCGGAGTTAATCCGATACCGAGATTCGAAGGTGCATTGGAACAGAGAAAAATGTCTTCAAAAAACTAAACAATGTATTAAGAAACAGGAAGATTTCGTTAGAAAACAAAAAAACAAAACAAACAAAAACAATACCACTAATATTTTAACAGAGAATGGAAAAGCGAAATCCGAATGTGCACTGGAATAGCGAAAAATGCTTTCAAAAACCTAAGCAAAGTATTAAGAAACGTAATTTTTTTGTTAGTAACTGAAAAAAGCGTTCGTAAATATTATTTGCAGATGTGCGTTATGGTGCAGTGAATATCGACTTGGAACGACAAATTGGGGAGCCGAGTTCGAATTCTAGTTGAATTCCTTGCATTCATTTATGCACAAATAACCTTGGGAAAGGTATTAATCCGTCTCTTCCCTCCAATTATGGGTTAAATAATAGTATAGAGTGGGTTCTATAGTCTTGGCTAGCAACCAGTCTACCGCAGAAGGCAATGGCAACCTACTGCGAGATAATCTTCTGCCCAGTCAGTCATGTCTCGAAAGAGACATGATCACCCAAAGAAATAAATGTATACAAGTCTTGAAGTGAAGTCGTTGGAAAATAGTATATCCGTGTATATTATTCTAGCTGAGTGGAGCTCAGAGCTACTCTGACTTCTGATCCGCTAGTCTCTAGGTAACTTCGGTATCTTTCGGTAACTTACGTATCAGTTCCGGTATTCGCCGATAACTCGCACGGATCTCTACGAATACACTCAACTTACAACTACCCAACTCTCTATGGCAGGAGCATATGTATACTTAGTCGAGTCCATCATATACAAAAAGTGGAAATCCCACAACAACAAAGAAATAAATTATTTTTATGGAGACAGGCACAGGTTACAACTGTTAAAACAGCAAGGCATGAACAGAAAGAAAAGTAGGGTATCTAAACTTCCTTATAAAATAGTTTTCAGTGAGTATTTTTAAGCGCCTCTTGGTGGAATTCCCTACCGCATGCTTGCTTCCCCGACAGCTACAACCTCCAGGAGTTTAAATGGAAGGTCAATAGACACCTAACACACTAACTCACACCCACTCTCTCCAACTGTCTTCCTATGTACATCCTAAGTCGTCTATTACCCTCCTTCTGATATTTCCTATACCCAATCCCTGTATGTAACCCCCTGCGCTATAGTGGAAGTGGAATACATTGCTTGGGGTGAAACGATTAAAAAAAAAAAAAGGAGTTGTATATAGTGGACATATATTTGTTGTATAATGATATTTTCCCTTACTTCCCCAACGGAGAGAGATGTAACACAAGGTCTGTTTTTGATGTGGGGAACCCGGACGCGTACGAGCGAACAAAGGTAAAAAAATTACCCAGGCCCCGCAACTGCCGGTCGCGTTGGTCCAGGTGACGAACACCTGCTCCACCTCTCTGATGCACTGGGGTGGCGCGGCCGCGGGACACTCTTCTCCGTGACCCGGCATCTCACAATATAATTTTTCTCAGTTGTATATCTGTCCTCGGACAGATCTACAACTAAGCCGCACTCTGTCTTTGGGGACGGAGACGCAACTGAGAGATGATTAAAGCTGCCCACCCGACACAAAATATGCCAGGTGAGTATTGCTAATAACATATTCAGGATGATGTCCAGTCCTGCAATATTTGACTACGGTAGGCTTACTGGTATTGCTCAGAAGTTCGCATTATTCCCCAAAAATATTAAAACAAACCGAAAAAACAGGTTTTTTATTAAAATATCAAGGCTCGTATTATATATAAAATAGGCCGATACATGCGAAAAGTATAAGAATATCCCTATGGTAACGAAGCTAAAATACGTAGAATAATGCCTCTTGGCACAGGTTTACAGTGACTTATGTTGCACGTACACACTAAATTATAATGTTCTTGGTCACCTCCGTTGTTTATACCAGTGTTTGGAAGGAAAGTGTCAAGAATGTGGTTGTCTCATTACACCAGATAATTCTGAACCATTACCAGGGTTTTGGAGCAGTCTTTTACCAAAGTTCAACATTTGCTAAGCATCATGTTAGCCAAATCTTGGTATATTTTCCTCTTCAAAGATCAAAGTACACATGAAAGCAACGATATTTCAAAACGTTCTAGGTACTGAGTATGTCGGTAAACTGCATCCTGTAGCAAAGCCTCTGATTGGGATCTTTTAAGGAACAAGGAACCACCTCTTAATTGCTGTTGTTTTCAGGTCCACCATGATCCGGAGTCGTAGGATCTGTTAGGGTCCCAGCTATGGGTAAATAATTAACACCCAAAACTGGAGTCAAAACACTATAAACGTATAAAAAAAACTTTTATAAAAATATATACATAAAAATGAATTTTATAGAAAGTTATATATTATTGAATGAAAAATATTACCAACAATAAATTTTTGTAAGAAAAAAAGTTATTGGCATAGCACATTTTTAAAGGAAAACATTATTAACAGCAATACATTTTTGAATATAATACTAGAAGACATCTTCAGTTTTTTAAAATAAAAAAAAAATTAAGTGAAAAATCTTCATCAAAATCTGATTAAATCAACATTCTCACTATAACCGAACATTTGAAAATACCTTAAACCCTTAACGTTTGGCATTAAATAACACATAAAGATTGATATGACGTTAAACAAAACTCTAACCCAAACCCAAACCGTTCTAAAGAATGCTATGCTATTCCAATGAAGCATATTAAATATCAAATAAGCTGGAGTTTTCATTTTATGACAAAAGAGCCGATACTTATTCTTATCAGACGGTAACCGTTTCCTCATTTGAACGTTTTCTCTGTGAAACGCTCATCTTGTTTCCTGTTTTCTTGTCAAACATTGAAATTTTGAGATCAATTATAATCTTCAGTCGCTTTGATCCCTATTCCTTTATTGCCCTCTCCTTTTTTTTTTTACTCACAATAAAAACTAGTACTTTAGGGAACTTATCACCTTGCATGATGGGAAAACGATAAAAAGTATTAATAAACATAACTTTTGTAAGCATAGGTACAATTTCTATCTTCTGAATGTTTGAAAAAAATAAATATCAGCCAATATATATGTCATAGTGGCATCACCCATTCAACGGGTTGAACTTTTCCTACAACTACATATACTTCCCATCACAAGAGGAGAGCAGATCAGAGATCAAGAGCTCAGAGAGCTCAGAGAGGGTGAGAGATCAGAGTGAGAGATCCGCAGAAGATTAGCATAAGCAGATAAACGGAGAGCGATAGGCAGAGATAGTCAAGTCTGATACCGTAAAACCATTGCGAGTCCCAGTTATAGTGTTACTTCCTAACCCATATTTATTCGTTCTACTAACAGATTTCTATGTATTGTATTTTGCTGTGTTAATATATATATCGTTATTTTCTATTTTGGTTGTTGTATTATTTCTTGCTCGACTTCTTAACCAGGTCCATGACGACATATTATAAGAAAGTGAAAGAACAGGTCGATTAAAACCCATTTTTCAAGCATTTATTTTATAAAAAGTGCTTGATGCAAAGTAGAGCTTAATATTCTAATTTTTTCTTACAATGATTTATAAAAGCATAATATCACTACACGAAAATTTTCCTGTTTCAACAAAATAATACTGTTCTTTTTCTGGTGATAGTTTAAAATAAATTGTGAAAATGATTTATTTCAAAAATATAAGACGAATTCATGGTTACTTAGAAACCGAAGAGGTAGTAGTAGTAGAAGGGGGATGGTAGAGAATATGCTTCTAGGTGTGTCAATATTGTTCAATTAAAACGAGAAATATGGAACAATGGAGTTGAAGAATTGGGTCGCAAAATAAACAGAATTGTCTGGTGTCAAGGCATGTCACTTTTTAATTTTGTTTGCGTAAGAGAGATAATCAGACCATACATTATTTAAATGGGTAGACAATTCTTTTTAACAGCAGGCTGAATTTTTTAATCTGATTTTTTTACTACTTCGTGAGTAAGGTGACTGGAATATTGAGATTAGAAGTAGAATTGAAATGTTATGATATACTAAAGCATATTGTAGTTAAGAAAACTAAATAAGTATTGTATTTAATTTTTTATTCATGAGATATATTAGAACATTAACTATTTCAACGGTAAATGGGTAGAACCTAGATGCTCATCTAGAAGCACTATTAAATTCATGTGGCTGGGCCACAAGAGAAAAAAAGCACGTTACTGTAGCTACTGTGAAAATATTTTTAGAAAACCCAGACAGAAACCACGTAACCTCGGTGAGAAAGTGAAGATGTCAAGTCAGGACCAATTACATTGCAGATCCTTCTTTTGATTTTGGTGAGAACCTCGAGATGAATAGCAGGAGCACACGACCAGTTATGGCAACAGTATTTAATGCACGGACGAATGGGAGATTAACAAATGTGCAAGATGTATTCTGACGTGAACATCGAGATGAATAGCAGGAGCACCCGACCAGATATGGCAACAGTATTTAATGCACGGACGAATGGTAGATTTGCAAATGTGCAAGATGTATTCTGACGTGAACATCGAGATGAATAGCAGAAGCACCCGACCAGATATGGCAACAGTATTTAATGCTCGGACGCATGGTAGATTGACAAATGTGCAAGATGTATTCTGACAAGAACATCGAGATGAATAGCAGGAGCACCCGACCAGATATGGCAACAGTATTTAATGCACGGACGAATGGTAGATTTACAAATGTGCAAGATGTATTCTGACGTGAACATCGAGATAAATAGCAGGAACACCCGACCATATATGGCAACAGAATTCAATGCACGGACGAATAGTAGATTTACAAATGTGCCAGATGTATTCTGACGTGAACATCGAGATAAATAGCAGGAACACCCGACCAGTTATGGCAGCAGTATTTAATGCACGGACGAATGGTAGATTTACAAATGTGCAAGATGTATTCTGACGTGAACATCGAGATAAAAAGCAGGAGCACCCGACCAGATATGGCAACAGTATTTAATGCACGGACGAATGGTAGATTAACAAATGTGCAAGATGTATTCTGACGTGAACATCGAGATAAATAGCAGGAGCACCCGACCAGATATGGCAACAGTATTTAATGCACGGACGAATGGTAGATTGACAAATGTGCAAGATGTATTCTGACGTGAACATCGAGATAAATAGCAGAAGCACCCGACCAGATATGGCAACAGTATTTAATGCACTGACGAAAAGGTAGATTTATAAAAGTAACAGGCGGAATCTGTTTCACCGGTAAAAAAGAAAAAAGAAAAACGAAAAAAAAAAAAAACGAAAAAAAAACAAACAAACAAACGAACGAAGGGTTTATACACTGAGCTGAGCATAGTAATGCCTTGTACAGTTAAAAAATGTAAGTCTCTCGATTATTAATGTATACACTGATATTGCACGACACACGTTTCACGCGCGTGCAGTATTATACGCATTTCACTAAATATAGATATTGGATAAATGGCTTCTTCATTTTTGTGCAAACTGCGTTGTTCCACTGCATCACTATACAAGATGGGATTTAGTGGAAGAACAATTTTAAACATCTTTAGAATACCGAGAGAAAAGAAATGTAAGATTGGCATGGAGCTCCTGATGACATTTTCTGAAATGCTTCCAATTCAGAGATGGTTATTAAAATAAATACTCTTCCCGTGCAGATTCTTTTAAAACATTGCCGGTTTTATACGAATGAGATTAAGATTAAGAGAAGTTACAGCTACGTAGAGATATGTAAATAAGCAGAGTAACGTAATACCTCTTCGTATAAACTTTATAATCACAGAGAAACTCGAAGACGCGGGCATACACGCACATGTAGAATTCTATATTAATGTTTTCTCCCTGATATCAAAAACTTATTGCAAAATCTGCTTCTCTTATAAACATTTCCATCAGTATTCCCCTGACTTTCAGTAATTTTACACTGCTAATATATATATATATATATAATAAAAGATTTTAGATTATTACAATGGTTAATACATATTTCACTGCGTTTAGAGGTGATTATAATAACATCTAAACAGGCTTGTATGTGAATGACCTATATATATATATATATATATATATATATATATATATATATATATATATAATAAAAGATTTTAGATTATTACAATGGGTAATACATATTTCACCGCATTTAGATGTGATTATAATAACATCTAAACAGGCTTATATGTGAATAACTAATATATATATATATACTCATGGGCATGTGGCCCTGTAGATAAAAGCCTTGGTTAGATCCCGTGACGTGACCCAAAGAGTTGAGTATTCAATACCAGGCTGTAGCAGAGACGAACAAGAAACACAGAGAGCTGAGATAAATGAAGATAACTAAGATATTGCGAAGGGGCATGAGTGATGGAACTAGAAAGATCTAACCCAGTAAAGGATATAAATGGTCCAGTTCAAAATTTTAAGGACATGAAAAGGTCAGAACGAAGAGCGGCCGAAACGTATTGAATATGGCAACAAAGATGAGGGCAACAATTCACACAATGTAAATAATTACACTAACTCTTCTAAGAAATATGAACGAATATTAGAAGTAAATATGTGAACATTTTTATACAAGACGAGTTTTAGAAAGTCAAAAAAATAAAAAAAATATTTCAATATATTAAACAATAGGCAAACAAAATCACTGCGAAAGCTAGGCTGATTACGAAATCTAAACATATTTATAAATAGAACTTTGTGTGGGTGTATATGTGTGTGTGTGTGTGTATGTGTGTGTGTGTGTGTGTGTGCCTGTATGTGTGTCCATTCCCTATAGACTCCGAAACGGCCGAACCGATTTTTTGGAAAATTTACACAGTTGTACTATAAGCGTCTGCGAGTGTTCTTATCTAGGTTTTGTGTCGAGGTACACCAGATAAATATCGAAAATCGATAATCGAAAAAATCTGGTTATAGAAGTAGTGGTCCGATTTTAATCAAATTTGATACACTCATACACAAAGATATAAGAAAAGATATTCCAAAGTTTCAATGTTGCAGTTCTTACAATAGTGCAGAAAATCGATAATATATATATATATATATATATATATATATATATATATATATATATAAGGCAAGATGTTTGTGTGTGTGTCTGTTTATCTGCCTGTATGTCTATTTTTTCAGCCCTTTTATTTTAGTTTTCGGGTTTGGCTCTAATAGGTATAATTGTAGTTTTTAGTCTCAGCCATGATACCATTTACTCAGAGGACTTATTTAGCCTTCAAAATTAAGTTTACGACGAAAAAAAACTTATTTGATATCGATACCAGGAAATCAAAATTGGTGTTACATCCATTCATTTTTCTTTCAATCTACGGTTTTGCTTTAACTGGAAACAACTATTGCTTTTTAGTCTTTCTTGCTAACGTCAAAGGAGTCTGAGCTCCATGGCCATGGATTAGTTTTCAAGCTTATATTACACCCAAGCAACGCTGAGCTATACTGCTAGCACTACATAAATAAACAAATTCTACAATCTAAAGTATTTCTAGTGTAGAAAATATATAGGACAAACACACACACACACACACACATATATATATATATATATATAGGACAAACAACAATGAAAATATAATTATCGAGAAAAGTTTAAAAGACTTGGAGATCATTCCTTATTTACCATATAATAAAATCATTAATACAGACTTTCTTCTTCTTCTATGTGCGTTGTCCTTTCAAGACGGAGGCGACCATGGCCTTTCCCATCTCCCTATCTTTAGTGGCTCCTAATATGCTAACATCTCGCAACCCACGTTCTGTCATCCATCTGCTAAAACCTTTCAAATATCTTATCCGCTGCTTTCCTCCGTGCCTTTTCCCCTCTATCTGGCCTGTGTGTATGAGGTTCTCCAAGCCCTCCTTCCTCATTGCATGTTCCAAGAACATCAGTGGTCTCTTCCTGATGCTCAATATTAATTTCCTTTTTGTTTCCATGCTTTCCAAAACTTCATCATTGCTCACATACTCAATCCATAGTATCCTCAGCATCCTTCTGTAGAACCACATTTCAGCTGCTTCAAGTCTTTTTTTGATATTTTCCTACATTCACTGCCATATTGAATAGTTGTCATCACATAGGAATCTCGTACTCTCTTTTTTTGTTTTTAGTGAAAGATTCTTGCCTCTTAATACTTTAATCAGCTTCTGGAACATGTCCTTTGCCATGCCAATTCGCCTGCGAATCTCTGTGTCGCACTTTCCGTATTCTGTTAGAAGACTTCCCAGGTTTTAAATTTTTGTATCTGCTTACTTCTAGTATCCCCCACCTGTATTTGGCGTTTTGGTTTGCTCTTTTTTTATGATGACCTTGCATTCGGTTTTTACTGACTTTATACCAGTACTAATACCTAAAGTATAAATTGACTACACGCATCAAGACCAAAAGTAATATATGCCATTACATTTAGGGATGTCTTGATAGAAAAATTGGCAAAAGAATTGTCAGTGCTGACAGACAATCACCTATTTTTGTCCGGATTCGTTTGCCAATTATAAAGAAATGCCAGAAAATTATAGCAGTGAGCAAATTATATTGGCAACATCTCTAAAGGACTGCCTGTAAGTTAACGAAGTAAAGTTAAGCGAATGACGGGGCGAACGGTTTAAGTGGTTTGTACTTTATTTTTCGCGTTGAGGGCGAGAGGTCCTATCCCGTTTTTAATACTAGGGACCACTGTCTTATAGATAAATTTTTATCCTGTTCATCTTCTTCTACTATGTGCCCTGTTCTTTCAGGACGTAGGTGATTATGGCTTTCCACGTCTCACTATCCTTGGTGGCTCTTAGCACGCTTTCTCCTATTACATCACACAACACTTATTCTGTCATCCACAAGCTCAAGACAATAAATCTAGATTATAAATGTATAGAAACTAGCGTGACCTCGAAATGGGGGATCAGTTTACATATTAATTATAATATAGAATTGATCCCCCATTTTATACCCACATTATAATTTCTTATAAACAGTTGGCATATATTCTTCTATGTGCCCTGTCCTTTCAGGACGTAGGCGATCATGGCTTTCCACATCTTCCTATCCTTGGTGTCTCTTAGCACGCTTTCTCCTATTACATCACACAACCCTTATTCTGTCATCCACTAGCTCAAGACAATAAATCTAGATTATAAATGTATGGAAACTAGCGTGACCTCGAAATGGGGGATCAGTTTACATATTAATTATAATATAGAATTGATCCCCCATTTTATACCTACATTATAATTTCTTAAAAACAGTCGGCATATATTCTTCTTCTATATGCCCTGTCCTTTCAGGACGTAGGCGATCATGGCTTTCCACGTCTCCCTATCCTTGGTGGCTCTTAGCACGCTTTCTCCTATTACATCACACAACCCTTATTCTGTCATCCACTCGCTCAAGACAATAAATCTAGATTATAAATGTACAGAAACTAGCTTGACCTCGAAATGGGGGATCAGTTTACATATTAATTATAATATAGAATTGATCCCCCATTTTATACCCACATTATAATTTCTTATAAACAGTTGGCATATATTCTTCTTCTATGTGCCCTGTTCTTTCAGGACGTAGGTGATTATGGCTTTCCACGTCTCACTATCCGTGGTGGCTCTTTGCACGCTTTCACCTGTTACACCACAAAACACTCGTTCTGTCATCCACCTGAGCAGGCCCTACAAATATGTTATCCACTGCTTTCCATTTTCTATTTTTTCCTCTATCTGACCTGTTAATACCAGGTTCTCCGAAGCCTCCTTTCTCATTGCATGTACCCAAAACTTTAGGACTTAGAATTTTCTCTATTAGTTTTTTAAACGAAATATATTAATTTTAATTTACAATGTTATATTGTTTTGTTATTTTTTATGTAAAATGATGCATTGTGTTCAGTTCCCCCTTCTCGTCTTGTTGCTGTCTGTTTGTCTCTTTCTCTTGGTCCTTCCACATTTCTTGAAACTGAAGATTGAATGGCTGAAGTTAAAAAAAATGACGAGAAAATGTAGTCTTTGAAATATACATGAAAATTTAAAAAAAAAATTCAAGCTTTTTTTGTTTATTGGTAACGAAATGCTAATCTTTAATTTTGCAGACGATCTTGTCTTTTGCTAGTTCAGATTATTTTAAAAAATCGTTTCACCTATGTTTTCAATTGTTTTGTCTTGATATTTCCCTTTCAGATTTTTTCTGTATTAGTTTCTAAAAGAAATAGATTAATTTTTAATTTAAAATGTAATATTGTTTTTTATGTAAGATATAGCATTGTGCTCAATTTCCTCTCCCCTCTTGTTGATTTGTCCTGTTACCTTCGTCAAAACAAAGTCATTAATTTAAATCTGTGCCACTGAGCTGACCTATTTTGCCAGAGTCAGGAAATCCACTTGCCTAAGCTGACTTTATTTGTTAAAACGCTGAGCGTCAAAACGATTTCTGTAATATTCTGTATTATTGACAGTAACAACTGATATCGCGACAAATGGTAACTACATTTTTAGAGTATCAATTTGAGGGACAATTTACCTAATTGCTGGATATGGAGAAAAAGTCGAAACATCTACCAATACAGTGAAATAGTCCTTAAAAATAAGTTTATTTTAAAGATACAAACCTTAGTTCATAAAATAATATTTCTTTTGGAAGCAAAACAAAGAAAAAACATTGATGTGTTTCACCGATTCTCAGTAGTGCATTTAAAGGTGCAAAAACAGAGAGGCTGGTGAACCTTCATGTTTTCTTTTATTTATTAAGCAATAAGGCCTAAGGATTTTCTAAAATAGATAATAGTTTCAAAGTCGAATCAGTTTAAATGGCGTCTTTTATCGCACCTGCGCTTTCGCTTCAGATACGTGAAACGAGTTTAAAGTTTCTTAAGTGTCGATTAGATTTTCTTATAGGTTAAAATTTCTCCAAGCAAGGTCACCTTCTAGTATACTCGAAAATAATTTATTGATTTTTCGTGTGAAGGTGTTTTGGAAAAGCGATTTCCGATTGCAAAATTATTTAATTTTAATTTCGTGTGGAAATATTTTTATTGATTTCTTCCATCATAATTCTCGATACATTTTGTTAAAAGGCCCTCTTCAAAATAAACTAAAAGAAGCTGAATGCGACAATTATTATACTATTAATAAGAAGAAATCATACATGTGTAGTTTGTCCATAAAATATTGCCAAAATTATGAAGACGAAGAAGAAATCAAAATTGGATGTAAGTCAAATTTTAATTTCCTGGTATCGATATCAAATAAATTTTTTCGTCGTAAACTGAATTTTGAAGGCTAAATAAGTCCTCTGAGTAAATGTTGTCATGGCTGAGACTAAGAACTACAATTATACCTATTAGAGCCAAACCCGAAAACTAAAATAAAAGGGCTGAAAAATAGACATACAGGCAGATAAACAGACACACACACAAACATCTTGCCTTATATTTATATATATTAATGATTGCCCGCACTATTGTAAGAACTGCAACATTGAAACTTCTGAATATCGTTTCTTATGTCTTTGTCTATCAGTGTATCAAATTTGATTAAAATCGGACCACTCCTTCTATAACCCGATTTTTTCGATTATCGATTTTCGATATTTATGAGATGTACCTCGACACAAAACCTAGCTAAGAACACTCACAGACGCTTATAGTACAACTGTAAATTTTTAAGAAAATCGGTTGGGCTGTTTCGGAGTCTATAGGTAACGGACACACAGACACATACACACACAGACACATACACACAGAGAGACAAAGTTCTATTTATATATAAGTTTATTTATATATATACGAACTGATTCCATCAGACCAACAAAAAAACCCATCTTGAATACACACACATATACAATCACTCAAACACACACACACGCGCCCTCTCTCTCTCTCTCTCACACACACACCATCAGCCAATAAAAAAACAACTAGAACACACATAGATACACACTCACACACACGCACACACGCACACGTACATACACGCACACACATACAGCAGCAGTGGATAAAGCCAGCCATTCATAGATGGACAACTAAAAGCACGGACAGTTTGAAGTTTTCTCTGCCATTCTGACGATGAGATTATAGTCTCGAAATATTAATATAAATAAACAGGTCATACAAACACCTCCCGACCTTCCTTGACTTCATTCAACGCATTGTGACAGCCTTGAAGACATAACACACACACACACACACACACACACACACACACACGCATATATAAAGATATATATATATATATATATATATATATAAGAAAATTGATGATACTGATGAGTGGTAGAGTAAATCACGGGGAATTTCAGGAGTCGATATTCTGAAGATACAATCTATCAGCTAAGTAACAAACCTTTTATTTATATTAATTTTTTCTTTCTCTTGATTAAAAGTATATAATTATATATATATATATATATATATATATATATACTATACGTAAATATATATATATATTTACGTATAGTATTTATAATATATATATATATATATATATATATATATATATATTTAAGTATAGTATTTATACTCACACCCTGTAAGAGTGGAAAGCTTTGCAAAACAGTAGCTACTCCGGCATATACGCATCGCTCATTCGATAATGAATTGGAGCACCCTAGCTATTGGGTGTGTTTATACGCGCTCAAAATCCCCCCCCCCCCCCCCGCCACTTCTACCGGACGCTTGTGGCCTGGTGGTAGAATCGCCGACTGACGCCGATTCGGTCGGGTTTCAATCCTGGATTAGGAAGCGAACGGAGTCTAAGCCGTACTGATGAGTTGTAATACAGCGAAACAGATCTGTCTGCCGATGACAATAATATATATATATATATATATATATATGCCGGGTGTTTGTCTGGGTGTTTTGAAAATTATTTTAAGATATATTGTGAACAAAACGAATTCTTAGGCCACGTGTTTCGTCCTCTGATAACGTCTCTCGGTGGACGAAACACAAGTAGATTTTCCTTTTGTCTTCTTACGTATATTTTATTTATTTTCTAAACATTAATTTTAATGTATTGCCCGTATTTGTTTAGATGCTCAGTTTTATAATTAAACGGTGTATTTGTGGGTCTCATACAGTGACACCCACACACACACATACATACGCATGGTCACGCGGCGTCTACGTGACAGTCGTAGTTCCCGCCAAAAACGAAGCCTTTAAAAACCGAAAACAGCACGTGATAGAGCAGTTAGGATTTCGTCCCGGGGCGAGGGCAGACAAGAACAGACATGCCTCCCTAACTCATACAAACACACGCGCACTAATTGCGGGTAGCAGTTAGTGGCGCAAATATTTTTTTATTCTCTTAATTTTCTTCTCTGACATTAACTTTCATTGAAACCGGACTCTACAACTTCTTATGCATGCTTTCTCAACCCTATGTAACCTTTTTCAATATATTGTTTTTCCGTTTACTTTCGCCTTCTTGTTCATTCATAAATCCTTGCTTCAAACCTGTAACGAATGTTACGTCGAGTCGACCGTTAAAATATAAATTAGTAAGTGGACGCCTATCATCCACTACAATGGTGACCCCGACGTGATATCGATTCGGCGTAATTCAGTCCAGCATCGTTGGAAATGGAACTCAGCATTCTTCTGTGTCTATCAACAAGAACTACTATTCAACGTCGTTATCTCCCAACTCTTTCTACAGGACTCCAAGATGGCGACCCCACACAGAATTTTTACAATCGCACACTAGACAGCACAACTGTCATCTCTCTCTCCCAGGTTTTCCAGAAAAAGAGTAACACAACGTCGACTTAAAGACGTTTCTTTCAGCATTCAACGCAATGTCACTCAACCACACACAACGTCGACTTAAAGACGCCTTTTTTCTCAACCAGAACACTGAGGAAATCGACAAGCCGAATTATTAATACTGGAGAATTGAGACCTCCAGAAAATTCGACATTAAATCTCGATATCTTTTTAGTTCTCTCAAACGCGTACACTCGGTATCAACAAGCCTCAATCAACCACTTTGCAAATCAAAGTTTATAACCAACTGTTAATTCTTCTAACACCAACATAAAAATCCACACGTACAGCAAAACACGGAAACACTTACAAACGCAAGAAACTCAACGTGGAGCATTGGAATAAATTAGAAGATCTTTAACAGACACATCAACTACCGAGAATTTTCCAGAGCATGCCGCATCCTGGCACTCTGATAGGGGACACTGCAGCAAAATCCCTACTCACGCGCATCGCATTCCAGACTCTTCTTCTTTTCAGCCTACGAGAGACAACCAAAAAAAATTCACCTTTCACAAATTTTTCTCATTTTTCCATTTCACCATGTGCTTTTTGAGAATCCAATATGGCTGACCAGCAGTCAGACGTTTCAGCAACCTCCTCCCACACCTATGAGCAACGTCTGTGCCCCCACCTTTTTTTTCAGCAACCAGCCCTCTCTGTCATTTTTGGCATGATTACTACTACTACTACAGGCATCATCATCAACGTAACCAAACCACCATCTATACGGACATATTGAAAAAAATATTTTTAATATTTGTTTCAATCTAGGGGGGCTATTTGTGGGTCTCATACAGTGACACCCACACACACACATACATACGCATGGTCACGCGGCGTCTACGTGACAGTCGTAGTTCCCGCCAAAAACGAAGCCTTTAAAAACCGAAAACAGCACGTGATAGAGCAGTTAGGATTTCGTCCCGGGGCGAGGGCAGACAAGAACAGACATGCCTCCCTAACTCATACAAACACACGCGCACTAATTGCGGGTAGCAGTTAGTGGCGCAAATATTTTTTTATTCTCTTAATTTTCTTCTCTGACATTAACATTCATTGAAACCGGACTCTACAACTTCTTATGCATGCTTTCTCAACCCTATGTAACCTTTTTCAATATATTGTTTTTCCGTTTACTTTCGCCTTCTTGTTCATTCATAAATCTTGATTCAAACCTGTAACGAATGTTACGTCGAGTCGACCGTTAAAATATAAATTAGTAAGTGGACGCCTATCATCCACTACATATTTATTTATTTCTACTGGCCTGAATAATCTAAAATGTTGTTCAGAAAATACGCGTGCTCCAGCAGGATAGGAGCCTGCGCTCTTTAGGTGAAAACATCGTTAGATCAAACGCGTCATAACCGCTCGACCACGCAGAACAGATGAAGAAACATATCTTACATAGGGACGCAGGTGATATCCTATTTAAATAATTGTTTTAAAACAGGCGGTGTATATCATAAATTAAATATATTATATGTTATTATGATATATAATAAGAATATTAATTTCCCGAAAATATTAATGAAAATTTATTTTACTAATCTGCACACCCTATTAAAATGAAGGGTTATTTGTACTTTCTGATCTGTTTGCTTATCCCAAAATTTAGTTTTGATTTGTCTATGGATGGCTAGGGAGTGATATAATTTTAAATATTTAAACAGTCACTGAAAATTCGCCGTACAATAAAATCTCAGAGAAAGTGTTTCTTAGATCAAAACATTGAGATCCGTACAATTCTCTGAGGTGAAAAAAAAATAGGCATTTTGTTATGCGGAAACACCCCTATTCCCCAGATAATAGACTCTCCTTCCTATATCAATAAAAGTTAACGGGACAAGTACTTGGGAAGTTAATAGAAGTTTTTAGGGGCACCTCGAGGTGGTGTAATGGTTAGCAAGATTGTCTCGCTAGAACTATTGCAATTATGTAGTGAGTTCGATCCTCACTGGGTGCCTCATACTTTCGGCCTTGTGCCACATCTAAGCTGCGCTTAGTAAATTACATAGTAGTAGTTGCCTCACTGTAACTGCCTTTACACTGTCAGTTCTCTGCCTTCGGGCAGGGGGCGCTCTCTGCTTCCGAGCAGAGAGCAGAAACCCAGTCGTGGTTCCGCCGAAGGGTAGAACCACGACTCGGGAAAAATAGACAGGCATTTTTTTGGCCCGGCTATATGGCCGGGAATACCCACTATAAAATGACCATGTGTCACATCCGGCCTTGCGTGGTAAGGCTAGTAAATACAGTAATAGAAGTTTTTAGACTTCTATTGAGTAGAACTACTAAGGCAATTTATATTAGTGGGAGGTTAGCCGAATACTAAGGAGTCAACTTTCAGTGGAAGATTACCAAGTTCCTAACATTTTGGGTACGTTAAATCGATTAGCAACCAACATAACACGATTATAACCTTCAGTGCAAAAGCTACTCCACAACACATTTACACCTATCAACAGCAATCTTATTTCTCTTTTCTTGTGATAAGTAAAGGACATTAAATGCATTAATTCAATATATTTGAAAGGAACATCTGTTGACAGTCAGGTTAGCCAAATGCAGACGACAATTCTACTCCTTCAGCTTCTTCTCTCGCACTTCCTGCCTGTGGAACTCGCTCCCGTATTCTTGCTTTCCTGACGGCTACAACCTCCAGAAATTTAAATGCAAAGTCAATACTCATCTACTAACCACTGGACTCTAGCTCTCTCCCCACCCCTGTACAACCTTCCCTTTCTCTCCACCTATGTATCTGTCATCGCATCTGCTTTCTCAGCTTTCTATTGTTCCTTTCTAACTAGTTTGTACACCTCACTCTTTTCTAATTAATCATTTTACATTTATGTAACCCTCTGCACATCAGTGGCGTTTCCGCCTTGCTCGGGGTGAAATGATAAAAAAAAAGGAAAAAAAAAAGATATTTTGGGTCGTAGTGTAGAAGATGGAATAATGTCACTATTGGAAGTCCTTCTCATTAACATAAAACTTTAACATTAACATTCTGATTGAATTTAATTACTTTTAGTTCCAGTTTTTTGTTAGAATATTTGTAAAAACAAAATAATGAAAATTTAAAACTTAATTAGTGTTTTCAAAGACTTTTCGCTTTTAATTTATAGATATTAAAAATGGGTAAAGTTTTCGAACTAAGTGATCTAGTCATATCATTTTCCAAGATATTACAGTTCTCCAGAGATGTTATTCAAATCGGAGCAGGAATTTTATAAAACAAAAAACGGTCAGATGTAGGAATGTTTTTCATTTCTCTCTTTTATAAATTACTAGCTGTATAGCCTGGCTTTGCTAGGGCTTTTTAGTGGTTATGTTGAAATGATAAGTTCAAGTGCTTATTCGAAGAGCTCCAGTATGTGGTTGCCGTGATGCATACGTTAAAAAATGCGAATATTATTTTTGTCATATTTGTAAAACAGGATTCATGCTTGGTAAATTTAGCCAATAAACGAAAATGATGTATGTACAATTGGAAGAATTGGGGTGGGCGTTACGGGAACCTTGTAATGTGATGCGATGACGCTCTGCTACAGAATAAATGGATACATTGTTCCTGCAACGTCGGAGGGGTTGGCACTTTGTAGAAAACGTGAAATGGTTATGGCATATGATAAGGTAGAAGTTACAAAAAATACCCGATTTTTGTTGAAATACCACTAAGCGTTTCAGAAAACTAAACGATCGCTAAAAGCAATATTTTCTATAGATTTTTGCCGCACCCTTTGTGTTAATTGTAATTTTTGTTTGCATATCCTGGCATCAGACCTTGATTTACCAGTGATACGATTTTGGTTGAGTTTGAGTGAAGCATCTTGGAGAAATGCATTATAAATACGCAGAAGTCCAACCAAATTTAAGTTTGTCGTTAGTGTTTGACGAACCCTATATACTGATTCAAAATTTTTTTTTGTATACACCAAGAGTTCGTACCTTGATCTACAAGATACCCGGCTTGGGCTGAATTAGCATAAGGCATTTCGGACGAAATAGATCGTAAATTGTAAGCGTTTCGACGATTTCCGCCGAACCCTGTAAATTGATCCAAAAACTTTTGCGTACATCAAAGGTTCATATTATGATCGACAAATGACTCAATTTTTTTTAAAAAATCAGACCAAGCATTTCAGAGGAGTAGGTTCCGTTAGAAGGAACACACACACACACACACACACACACACACACACACACATTCATTTATATACATACTTCTTTACCTTCTTCCTGACACCCTCTGTAACCTGTCACTCTTTCTCATAACTTTCCTCCTATGTAATCCCCTGCACAACAATGGCAGTAAAATGTCGCCAGAAACGCTCTTAATAATTGTCAAGCCGTCGAAGGGATCATTGGGCATCATCAGCCAGGATATGTGTTGTGGAGTAGTTTTCGCACTAAAAGTTATAATCGTGCTATGTCGGGTGCTAATCGACTTAACGCACCCAAAATGTTAGGAACTTGGTAATCTTCCACTGTAAGGTGACTCCTTATTATTCAGCTAACTGCCGACTAATATCAGCTGCCTTAGTCCAACTGTGTTCAAACTGAAACTAACTAATAGTTTTACTGAACTCCAATAGAACTCTAAGGAACTCTCTAGAACTTCCCAAGAACTTTTCGAGTTAACTTCCTATTGGCTCTTATTGATATAGGAGGGAGAGTCCATTATCTGAAGAATATGTGTGTTTCACCATAACAATATGGCATCAATAATCGATTTTTGATTTGATCTGACTCGGATACAGAAATAGATTTGTGTGAATTAATTAAATCTGAAGCATATTTCGGGTGTTACTCATAGTTTTTTATTTACACTAACAGTCTCCCTCTATTAGCGAGCTGTAAGAATAAAGTATGACAGTTACAGACATGTACGTTTTGAAGCGATATAAAAACTAAGTAATTTCTATAGAGTTTTTAACGATGGATTGTATTATTAAAAAATAAACCCTACTTCCAATTCAGATTACAACTTCAAATTACTTAGGACCAGGTATATTACATTTGAACAGCCTTTCCTCTTTAAGTTGAAATAGTAGCTTGACTGCAATCAGTTTGTTATTAAAAGTTATGCATATGTTTTGTCTTTTGACTGAACACTAAAGAGCGAGAAATGTTAGCTTCCTTCTAAAAATCTTCCCGATGTAATAAGATCCCAAGTAGGCATATACGCTGACGACACTACGGTTTACTCTCGCCTCAACCTAAAATCTGCCGAGGCCAACAAAGCAAACCTCGCTGCTGAGCTTGAAAAAGAATTCCAAGCGGTAATGGATTGTGGTAAGAAATGGCTGGTGAATTTTAATGCTCCCAAAACGAAACTGCTATCTATTAACCATCTCAGACACTCGCTTCTACCCCCCATTTGCATGTATCAAGCTAGTCTCCCTGAAAGCAAAACATTGCGCCTTCTGGGGTTAACTCTCACAACAGATGTCAAATGGAATGACTATATTGAATCTATAGCTAAATCCGCTGCTAAGAAGGTCGGTTCTCTTTGTAGGGCCAGGAAGTTTTTTCCCGTCTGAAACCATCCTGCACATATATAAATCTACCATCTGCTCTACCAATACTGCTAACATCGCTGGTCGAGTACCCCTGCTATCCACTTGTCACCGATATGACTAAAAAATTCTATTTCTCACGTTACGTTAAGTAATTTTTCGACTTGCTCTTTTTCTTTTCATTATAATATTTTTTTTCATATATAGTACGATAATTTATACTTATTGAAATATACATTTTAAAGTAGTAATAACATTTTGTCGTTTCCGTGGAATATCTAGATTTATCTAGAAAAATGTTCAAAACCATTTTTGATCTTTCGTTCAAGATTATTAAACAAAGTTTCTTACAATTCAGAATATTTCCAAGTTTTAATAATTCCATTCCAATCAAGAAAGTGACTAAGACGCCAAAAATTCCTTAAGGAAAGAAAATAATAAATGTGCAATAATGAAGAAAGCAGAAGAAACCATTTGACATTGCATTTCAATCAAGATCCACCATTTCTTGTTGCATAGATTCCGTAAGACTAGCGCATCTGTGACGGCTTTTTTATCATTTCCCCCCAACCAAGGCAACAGAGTTACTAAAACGCTTGGGGTTGTTGAGTGTGAGAGAATATGAGAAACAAAGAAAAATAATCGTTATTAAGGAGAGAGAACAATAATCAAGAAGTCAGAAGATAACGATTGACCTTCCTTTTAAATAAATATCCGCCATTGTCTAATGTATGAATTCTGAAAGGGTAGCACAAATACAAATACTTTTTAAAATAATTTCACCCCCCAAACAATACAAAAGAGTCAATAAGACGCAACGGGTTTATTAGGTGTGAGAGAAGAGGAGCAAAAAGATTATTAGGAAAAGAGAACAAACAAAACAAAAAAAAGAAAGAAACAAAAGTAACGAAGAAGACAGACGATGACAATTGAAATTGCATTATTTTTTTTTTTAGATCAACGTTGACTGGGAAGCAAAAACCTGAAGGAGAGTTCTTTAAGTATGGAGTCCGATCGAAGTAACTATTAGCATAGAACTTGCGGTTAAGTCTGGTTATTTTCATTTTAAAATAGTGAAAACTCGCGCCAACTAGAATAGCGTTTAAATTCATAAAGTCTCCTTACAAGAGGTAAAAGTTCACCCCCACAATCGCCATGAAACTATTTATAGAATATACACATGGAAGCAACGTTATAGCCGTCAGAATGTCATTGAAGCCGTGGCGCCATGACAGGACTAATATAATAGCATATTCTTCTTTCAGTTTTATGAATAACATCTAATTATATAGCAAGAATATTAGACCAGATGTGGCAGCAATATTCAAAGCAAGGATTTATGGTAGACTCATAAATATGTAAGACTAGCAGTATAGCTCGGCGTTGCTCGGGTGTAAAGAAAACTTTTATATATATATATTATCGATTTTCTGCACTATGTAAGAACTGCAAACTTTAAAATTCTGAATATCGTTTCTTATGTCTTTGTCTATCAGTGTATCAAATTTGATTAAAATCGGACCACTCTTTCTATAACTCGATTTTTTCGATTATCGATTTTCGATATTTATCAGGGGTACCTCGACACAAAACCTAGCTAAGAACACTCATTGACGCTTATAGTACAAGTGTGTAAATTTTCAAGAAAATCGGTTCAGCCATTTCGGAGTCTATAGGTAACGGATACGCACACACACACACACAGATACAGACACACACACAGACACACAAACACACATACACACACACACGCAGACAAAGTTCCATTTGTAAATAAGTTTAGATGTAAGATTTAAATGTAACTTGGCATAGAAAAACGAAAACGAGTGACACTTTTTAAATCGTCTATTTTTTTCTTCTTCTATGTCACGCATTGCTTTCCTCTTGTCTTTCTTTCCCTCTGTCTGTCCCGTGTGTATCTAGCTAAGAACACTCACGGACACTTATAGTACAAGTGTGTAAATTTTCAAGAAAATCGGTTCAGCCATTTCGGAGTCTATAGGTAACGGATACACACACACAGACAGAAAACACACACACACACACACACACACACACACACACACACACACACAAAGTTCCATTTATAAGTAAGTTTAGATTAGATTTAGATAGTGGCGAGGAAAATATTCTAGCACTAAACAGTGAATCGGTTTTCTTATCAGCAGACTTACCAATTGATATCCCGTAAAAATCAAATCAATCAATAAAACATTTTTATTATTATTGTGGGTGTTGTAATTATTTGAAAGACATTGGTGAATGCCAAAAACTGTTTAATGTTAATAGTGTGAATGGTTTTAAATATTCAGTCATTATTAATTGTTTTATTTACCGTTGAAAAGCGCGAAATTCATCAACTAGAAAAATGGCTGATGTCGTCTTTGCTAATTATTTTTATTGATATTACTATGGGCTACAGTAACAATAGCAGTGATATCTGTAGCATTGGTGGTAACATATTACTATCGCTAGCAGTGATGGTTACTAATTTTCAAGGTCGCAATTTTCCTTTCGATTGGGCAAAATAAAAGCAATAAAAATCGTATCTGTCAAATCAACGTTAATCGAAATCATTCTTCCATAAAACGAATTTTGAAAGGATAATTTCTTAACTAATTAGCTGTGACTATTTTTTTTAACCAATCAACTGCGAGTAATTACTTAAGACTTGATAAGCCAATGAAAATTCTCCATTTAAAAGACAATCGAATTCTAAATATTTTTTGCCTGTTTCTGCCAAAAATCTATCACGCAAAATGAGCAATTGTAATTTGGCTAACGTCAAAACGCATTATAAGCGTAGCTGTTATGCATTTCCAGCCAAAACATGTATATTGTATATAAATACATTATATATATATATATATATATATATATATATATATATATATACTATACAGTTTATGTATGTACATATACTATATATATATATATATATATATATATAATGCATATGTATATTGTATATAAATACATATATACTATATAAATACATATATATGTATATATATACATAAATGTTGGAAAAGTTTTTCTTTATTTTTAACTGAAATTAAAACCAAAATACGATGTTTAGAACGGCTCATGTTTAAACATAATAGACATTCATTGTCTGTTATGTTTAACAGTATATGTTTAGATAATATACATATATATGCATAGAATATTTGTACAGGATAGATAGATAGATAGATAGATAGATAGATAGATAGATAGATATGAACAGGCAGAGATAGATAGATAGATAACGCGGTAGAAAGCTGATCTTTATTACTTAAATGTCCAAAGTTGCATTAAAATTTCTACAATCGAGCTCGCTTGGAATTAGATGTGAAATTTTGTCTCTTCAGAAGTTGTTTGTTTCTGCATCCCCGCAGTAAACATAGAAAACTACTTATATATATATATATATATATAAAAGTAGTTTTCTATGTTTGCAGCAGTGGTGGTCCTACCTTGCTTGGGGTGAAATTATTATATAAGGTAGGACCACCACTGTTGCGCAGCGGGTTACAGTAAGAGAAAAAAAAGATTAAAAAACAGGGTACAAGAGATGCCTAAGAGAGGATGAGAGGTGGATGGAATTTAGGGGGGTAAAAGATGAGAAGTGACGTTACATTTAAACTTTTGGAAATTGTAACTATCAGAGAAGCAAAAGTACGGAAGGGAGTTCCACAGTGGGAAGTGTGAAAAAAGAAACAGTTAGAACAGAATTGGCGGTCACATTTGACTAGTTTGATGGCAAAAGCGTGGGACCAAAATACCAATCTTGCATCACGGGTAAATCCATGTGATCGGGGTACCAGGGAAAGAAGTAGAAACTGTAAAAATATTTATAGAAAAGAAAGAGGGCAGCCACATTCCGTCAGTGAGAATAGAGTCACTCAAACTGACGAAAGGCAATGTTCACCATACAAAAAATTAACAAACATGATGTCTTTTTAGACGTACGCACAATTGCGAATATATATTATCATCTGATGTCCGCATAGACGAACTAAGATTTTTATACATTTACATAAAGCAATATTTATGGTTTTTCAAATAGACTTGAAATCCGTTAATTTCTTTAAAATTCGGACAGACGCATCATCCTCCCTTGAATTCGGAACTTGGATTTAAAAGAGTCGAATGTACGTGATAGATAACTGACCAATGAAAATCTAACGACAAAAAGCAAAAATACTAGAATTTCTTTCCTTTCTTCCTCCTATCTTATTCTCTTACGAAACTTGAATAAAGGTGAGACATGTTAGATTTATAAATATTTCCTATTTGTTCTTTATCGTATCAAACATAATCTAGAACGTCTATCAAGAATGCGAGACGACAAGATTTTAACATAAAATCATAGATGATTCACTTCTGATAAACAACAAATGAACGTCGACCGAATCATACCGATTGTGTATGATTCATGCCTCTTCGTCAAATGCTCTTGCTATCGTAGATTTTTTTTATAATCATGTCGCCCCAAGTAAGGCATTTCACTGCCACTGATGTGCAGGGGGGTTACATAGGAGGAATGTTATGAGAAAGATTGACAGGTTACAGGGGATGTCAGGAAGAGGGTATGAGAAGGATGGAATTACTGATGAGAGTGGTGTGGACGGGGAAAAGAACATGAAAGAGTATGCAAGTTAGTGAGATAGGATATGGCTATTGACTTTACATTTACATTCTTGAAGATTGTAGCTGTCGGGAATGCAAGTAAGCGGAAGGGAATTCCACAGGCGGGAAGTGCAAGAAAAGAAGCTGGTGGAGTAGAATTTGCGTTTACAATTTATCGGTTTCACAGTAAAAGGGTGGGACCTAGTTGTTAATCTTGTTGCTCGAGGAAATTCATATACAGGGGGTACCAGCGAGCTAAGTTCATTGGAGTAGAAGCCGTGAAAGTATTTGTAGAAGAGACACAGGGAAGCCACACTGCGTCGGTGAGAAAGCGACTGTATTCTAGCTGCCAATCGGGATCTATCACATTTCAGATTCTTTGGATTTTGTCAAGTACCTCTAAGTGGATAGCAAGAGCACTCGATCTGATATGGCAGCAGTATTCAATGCACGAGTGGATGATAGATTTATATATGTGCAGGATTGTTTCAAACGGGAAAAAACTTCCTAGCCCTACACAGTGAACCGACCTTCTTAGCAGCGGATTTAGCTAAGGATTCTATATAGTTATAGAAGAGACACAGGGAAGCCACACTGCGTCGGTGAGAAAGTGACTGTATTCTAGCTGCCAAGTCGGGATCGATCACATTACAGATTCTCTGTTGGATTTTGTCAAGGACCCCTAGGTGGATAGCAAGAGCACTCGATCAGATATGGCAGCAGTATTCAATGCAAGGGCGGATGATAGATTTATATATGTGCAGGATTGTTTCAGACCGGAAAAACTTCCTGGCCCTGCACAGAGAACCGACCTTCTTAGCAGCGGATTTAGCTATGGATTCTATATAGTTATTTCACATGATGTCTGATGTGAGAGTTAACCCGAGGAGGCGCAGTGTTTTACTTTCAGTGAGATGAAATTACCTCGTCGATCTTCTTCTTCTTCTTCTTCTTCTTCTTCTTCTTCTTCTTCTATGTGCCCTGTCCATTCAGGACGTAGGCGATCATGATTCTCCAGGTCTCCCTATCCCTTGTGGCTCTTAGTATGTTTGCTCCTGTTACTCCTGGCAACCCCCGTTCCGTCATCCACCTGATCAGGCCCTGCAAATATGTTATCCGCTGCCTTCCTCTGTCTCTTTTTCCTTCTATCTGGCCAGTCAATATCAGGTTCTCCAGGGTCTCCTTCCTCATTGCATGTCCCAGGAACTTCAGTTGTCTCTTCCTGATGTTCAGTATTAATTTCCTTTTTGTTGCCATTCTTTCCAACACCTCATCGTTGCTTGCATGCTCAGTTCACGATATCCGCCACATCCTTCTGTAGAACCACATTTCCGCTGCTTCCAGTTTTGTCCTCATTTGCGATGATATTGTCCAGCATTCACTGCCGTATTGAAGAACTGACACAGGTGGGATCAAAACTTACTTGTTTTCTCTTGTTGCAACAACCGACATCTTACGGCCACGATTTTGCGCATGGGGATTTTAGGTAATCGCCTATAAGAACCCTTGAATTTTCTAAGGTTTTTGATTTTCCAGAATAACTTCCCTGGACGTATTAACAACAAATTAAACTGGGATTCGAACTCAGTTCTTGAAGTTCTACTCAGAAGCCGATATCCACTGCACCAGATAAGGAAAAATAATGAGAATTATCTAATTTGTTTTACCCTCTCTGCCACATTCAGTTAAGTGCCATACGTTTTAGGCGATCATGTCTTGAAAGAAACATGCTGACTGGGCAGAGGATTATCCTGCAGTAGGTAGCCATTGCTTTCTGCGGTAGACTTGTTGTCAGCCAAGGCTATAGAACCCAATATGTCCTATTATTTCACTCATGGCTAGTGGGGGAAGAGATGTATTATATTATTAAATAGTAATTTGTGGGGGATCAGTTTGTTACTTCATAACAATATAAAACTGATCCCCACTTTATGCCCAGTAGAAGCCTTAATCATGATTCCAACTATTATATTCAGTCAGTCAGTTAAGTGCCATACGTGATACACGCTTTGGGCGATCATGTCTCGAAAGAGACATGACTGGACAGAAGTTTATCCCGCAGTAGGTTGCCATTGCTTTCTGCGGTAGACTGGTTGCCAGCTAAGACTATAGAACCCTATCTATCCTATTATTTCACTCATAGCTAGAGGGGGAAGAGACGTATTATATGATTAAGTAGTAATAAGTGGGGGATAAGTTTATTACTTCATAACAATATAAAACTGATCTCCCACCTTAAGCCTAGTAGAAGCCTTAATCATGTTTCAAATATTATATTTAGTCAGTCAGTTAAGTGCCATATGTGATACACTGCTCAGTCAGTCATGTCTCGATAGTGCCATGACTGACTGAGCAGAAGAATATCCCGCAGTAGGTTGCCATTGCTTTCTGTGGTAGATTGAGAGTCAACGATATAAAACTCAATTTATCCTATTATTTAACCCATAACTGGAGGGAAAAAAGGATTAATACCTTTCCCAACGGTATTTGTGCGTAAGTGAATGCAAGGAATTGAACTGTAATTCGGACTCGGTACCGCGATTTGTCGCTCCGATTCGATATCCCCTGCACCACAACGAACATTCAGCAGACATTAAATATAAAAAGATTTTATGAAGAAAATTTCTGTAACGAAAACCAGATTCAGGAGTTCGTCTAAAGATATTTACTATCAAAATCTACGGAAATTTCCTCAAAAAGTAACGAAGTGCAGCCTGGTTTTCTCACTCCGAGGCGATATTTTCTGCACCACAACGAACATTCGCACTGATGATGAGTCGTTCGCATAAAACGTACAGTAAAGAATGACAAAAAAATAATAATATATTTTAGAATTTTACACTGCGATGAGTTATTTCGGCTTCGAGTAAATGTTAATGAATTTAATCCTATTGACCATAACTAATGACCAGTGTGGTTGATTTTTGACTGGAATTTATTACAACATTCGATATTGAATTATCTTACATCGGAGGGAACTTGGCAAAATCAACGAACCCATTAGTTATTAAGATATTTGACTTAATGTATGGCGTAATGAAGAGATTTATTTCCTCAGTCAAGTAAGATTGACATTAATTATAATTTCATGGGAATTGAACTTAGTTACAGTCTCAAGGAATTATCATGTTATCAATCGACATTTCTAGCACGTTCTATACGAATGAATTGAAATAAAATAGGGTGTTGTATCACTTAACTTTGCCTAATTAAATAAACATCTATCTATCTATCTATCTATCTATCTATCTATCTATCTATCTATCTACTATCTATCTATCTATCTATGCCTGTTCATATCTATCTATCTATCTATCTATCTATCTATCTATCTATCTATCTATCTATCTATCTATCTCTATCTATCTATCTATCTATCTATCTATCTATCTATCTCTGCCTGTTCATATCTATCTATCTATCTATCTATCTATCTATCTATCTATCTATCTATCTATCTCTGCCAGTTCATATCTATCTATCTATCTATCTATCTATCTATCTATCTATCTCTATCTATCTATCTATCTATCTATCTATCTATCTATCTATCTATCTATCTATCTATCTATCTATCTATCTCTGCCTGTTCATATCTATCTATCTATCTATCTATCTATCTATCTATCTATCTATCTATCTATCTATCTATCTATCTCTGCCTGTCTATCTATCTATCTATCTATCTATCTATCTATCTATCATCTATCTATCTATCTATGCCTGTTCATATCTATCTATCTATCTATCTATCTATCTATCTCTGCCTGTTCATATCTATCTATCTATCTATCTATCTATCTATCTATCTCTGTCTATCTATCTATCTATCTATCTATCTATCTATCTATCTATCTATCTCTGCCTGTTCATATCTATCTATCTATCTATCTATCTATCTATCTATCTATCTATCTCTGCCTGTCCATCTATCTATCTATCTATCTATCTATCTATCTATCTATCTCTGCCTGTTCATATCTATCTATCTATCTATCTATCTATCTATCTATCTATCTATCTATCTATCTATCTCTGCCTGTTCATATCTATCTATCTATCTATCTATCTATCTATCTATCTATCTATCTATCTCTGCCTGTTCATATCTATCTATCTATCTATCTATCTATCTATCTATCTATCTATCTATCTATCTATCTATCTATCTATCTTTGCCTGTTCATATCTATCTATCTATCTATCTATCTATCTATCTATCTATCTACTCTGACTGTACAAATATTCTATGCATATATATGTATATTTTCTAAACATATACTGTTAAACATAACAGACAATGAATGTCTATTATGTTTAAACATGAGCCGTTCTAAACATCGTATTTTGGCTTTAATTTCAGTTAAAAATAAAGAAAAAATTTTCCAACATTTATGTATATATATGCATATATATGTATATATATAGTATATATGTATTTATATACAATATACATATGCATTATATATATATATATATATATATATATATATATATGTGTGTGTGTGTGTGTGTGTACATACATAAACTGTAAAGTATATATATATATATATACAATTTTAGATTTTTCATAAATACCTTCGCCTAAATAGAAAATACTACACACTTAAACCTACCCATAAAAACCTTATTTAAATACAAAATATTCCGTACTGGAAAAATCAAAATTAAAAGGAAAAAACACCCCACCCCTATCACGTCCATCTAAGGAACCACAAGGAAGACAGCGTGGCCACTAGATAAAAGAGAATACATAAAATCTGTCTGGTAACAACAGACACTAGCTAACCACGCCACTGTCCTAAACATTCTTAAGGTCAACAAACAAGACGGGTTCCCTCATCACAAAAACACCCCACACACCCACACCCATCACTGACCAAGTAATCAACCCCCACACACCACGTTCTTCGAAATTCTAACCAAAAGATATACCCGACCAATAAAAACGTACATTCTAACAGATAATGCCATTAATCAACCATTTAGCATTAACACACAAAGTTCTTCAAAAGTATAACGTCAACATAAAAGAAATATTCCCTTTATTATCAATAACCCCAACCAACCCCACAACAACAATGAACCAAATATAAACAGCGGATGACTTCAGTTCTTGCCCATTCCTCCTGATGAGACGTTGGATACCCAATGTCGAAACAACCATATGATTGTAGAGGACATATTTTTTTTAATCATTTCACCCCGAGCAAGACAGAAATGCCACTGATGAACGGGGGGGGGGTTTACATAACTGTAAAAAGATTAATTAGAAAAGAGTGAGGAGTACAAACTAGTTAGAAAGGAGCAATAGAAAGCTGAGATAGCAGGTGCGTTGACAGATACATAGGTGGAGAGAAAGGGAAGAATATACAGGGGTGGGGAAAGAGCTAGAATCCAGTGGTTAATAGATGAGTATTGACATTGCATTTAAATTCCTGGAGGTTGTAGCCGTCAGGAAAGCAAGAATATGGGAGAGAGTTCCACAGGCGGGAAGTGCGAGAGAAGAAGCTGCAGGGTTAGAATTGTCGTCTGCATTTGGCTAACCTGACTGTGAATGGGTGAGACCCAGTTGCCATTCTGGTTGCACGAGTATACACCTGTTGAGGAGGCACCACTGGCTTAAGTTCTTTGGAGCAGAAGCCATGAAAGTATTTATAGAACAGACAAAGGGAGGCCACATTTCGACGGTGGGGAAGTGGCTGCAGTCGAGCCGCCAGATCAGTACCTATCACATTACAGACTCTCCTTTGGAGCCTGTCGGGGACACTGAGGAGAACGGCAGGGGCGCCTGACCATAAATGGCAGCAGTACTCCATGCACGGACGGATGGTTGACTTGTATATATGCAGGATGGATTCAGGCGGAAAAAACATCATAGATCAACATAGTGACCCAACCTTCTTAGCAGTAGATTTAGCTATGGATTCAATATAGTGGTTCCATTTGAGATCTGAGGATAGGGTAAGGCCGAGGAGGCGTAGTGTGTTGCTCTCAGGGAGAATCGCTTGGTCCATGCTTATGGGAGGCAGGAGATGTTGCCTGTGATGGTTGACATACAACAGCTTGGTCTTAGACGCATTGAAGTTGACAAGCCACTTCTTTCCCCAGTTCACCACAGTGTGTAGATCCCGTTCAAAGTCAGCAGCAAGATTATGTCTGTCCGCCACGACAGGTTTCTTACTGGTGCGGGAGTATATCTGGGAGGTCGTTGATGAAAATAAGGAAGAGCGTCGGGCCCAGGATAGAGCCCTGTGGGACACGAGCATTCGTGCTGTAGGATGAAGAGGCATGCCCATTCAAAATGACCTTCATTTTACGGTTATTTAAAAAAGATTGGATTAGATCAAGCAGGCGACCGGTAATACCGTAACCCCGTTTCTTGCATAGGAGGCCAGAGTGCCAAACCCTGTCAAACGCCTTGGAGATGTCCAGAGCAACCGCGCGAGCCTCGTCAGACTCATCAAGGGCCTGGAGAATGTACTCCGTTACGGTTTTTAGCAAGTCGGCTGTGAACCTGGCAAAGCGGAAGCCATATTGCCTGTCAGAGAAGAGTGTTTGGGCAGTAAGATGTTGAACTATTTCAGCATTGATTATGGCCTCGAATACTTTCCCAAATATCGGTAGAGGACTGATAGGATGATAGTTGGATGGGTCTGAGTGTTCACCACAATTCTTAAATACAGAAACGACTGAAGAGAACTTCCAGCATGCAGGAAAACAGGAAGCAGAAAGGCAGTAGTTAAACAGCTAAGAGAGCACAGGGGAAAGTTCAGGAGCACACCAATTAAGGACTATCACCGGAATTCCATCGTCTCCACTCACCTTATGGGGGTCGAGTTTTGAAATTACTCGGGATACTACTGTCGGGGTAATATATACGTCGTGCAGTTTGGCCTCAGTTCCCGATACGGAAGTCGGGTGTGTGTACTCCAGATGAGTCAAATGTGGAGTTGGATGAGAATCTGCGGGCAAAGCACTCAGCTTTGTCCGCAGATGACGTGAGAACCTGAAATTCATGGATTAAAGGAGGTATTGAGGATTTGCTATTGTTCAGCAATCGTTTGCAAATCCTCCAATAGTCCTTGGAGCCGAACTTGCAGTCAGCTATGCGCTGTCGCATTCTCTCAGCAAACAGCCGTTTGGCGTCATTTAGGTTTCTCTTACACTCATTGCGAGAAAAAATTATGTACATGTTTTAAAACACAGTTTATAGTATATATATATATATATATATATATATACATACAGTACTCTGCAAAAGTATTAGGATAAGAACTATTTTATCTTTTATGAGGCAACAAAATAAAGTTTAAAAACACGCCTCTTCTAACACTACCGGAGGTGCGCAAGAATATTAGAACAGGGGTGATTTTCCTAAAAACTCACAGAAATTCAAATGCTGGGTAAAAAGCCAAATAAATTGCTCATAAATATTAATTATTTAAAACTAGACGTAAAAGTATGTATTAAAAAGGAGTTATAATTAATCTTTCCTATTTTCTATTAAACAAGTTATTTTGAAACTACTATATTGAACATCTATTGGATATTTTGGATAAAAAATTAATAAATATAATGTTACTTCACAAGACACACTTTGGGAACAAATACAAGCTGCTTGGCAGGAGATACCATTAGATACATTGAAGAAGTTTGTGATGTCAATGCCTGACAGAATGTTATCAAAGCAAAGGCTATTGTACTAAATATTAAATTTATTTTGTAACAAGTATTTTTCTTGTTAAAGCATTTGTTAAATAAATCAATTAAAATTTCTTTTGATTAAATTGTTTATTTTCTGACAATATGTCTCATAAAAGATAAAATAGTTCTTGTCCTAATACTTTTGCACAGTACTGTCTGTATGTATATATATATATATATATATATTTAGTGTATTGAGACAGCATATAATTTTGTAAACATATACTGTTAAATATAAGAGACAATGAATGTCTATTATGCTTAATCATGAGCCGTTCTAAACGTCGTATTTGGGCTTTAATTTCAGATGAAAATAAAGACAAAAATTCTCCAACATTTGGATAATTTTTTATTAATTTGCTTAGAGGCAAACATGAGCCATCTTCAGAGAGGTTATTTAGATGGTAATACAATAACATCCATTATCACCGACGATTTTATTTTGTGCTGACATAAAACTCCGCTTGGCAATGGCAATAGTTACCAAAAATAACAAACGCAGTTCTCAAATTTGAAATGCGGTTCTATGATGTCTCACCACTTGATCGCGTGAAATGAGAACAAAACCATGTATTCAAATGCAATGTAATGTGTTATGACCGGATTTGAAGGTGATTTTATTGAGTGTTAGTTGTTTACATTTGATGTACATGGCCTCCAATATCTGAAGGTTCTGCTTTCTATGTGTATGAGTAAGGATCACCGTATTGTTGACCAAAATCTGTCTGATATTACCTACGTGCTTATGTTTTTCAGAGAAATGTTGTTTAATTGTACTCTGATCAGAAAGATGACATGTAAGTCTACGGGAGAGCGTGGTTATAGTAAAACCAATATATGTACTGGGTTTTTTATTAGTATCAGAGATGCAATCTCTGAATGGGCCTGTAAATTGGTACACTACATTAGTTTTTTTTAGAGAATATATTTTAGTGCCTGTAGGGTTATTATAGACTATGAGGTCAATTGTTTTGAATTTGTTATAATATATAATGAGTTCAATTTGATTATTACTATCCACTGGTTTAACATTTCTACGTATTATGTTTTTGAGAGTTTTTTCATGATTAAACATAATATACATTCATTGTCTCTTATATTTAACAGTATATGTTTAGAAAAAAATATATATGCAAAAACACATATCACCCAACATTTTCCGAACAGCGATATGCGGTAGGGAGGAATAACGCCTATTGTCTCGTAATTATTCATATTTGTCAAAATGTAATGTAAAAGTAAATCACCCAAGCCTATGTCACCCGCAAGATCAACTATTTGAGGCTTTGTAGTTATTATATGACTCAACAACGTTTTGATTTCGTAAAATCAACTCACCCATTGGTTATAGAGATATTTATTTGGATATTGTATGTGGTAATGAAAAGTTTTAATTTCTCGGTTAAGTAAAGATATTAAAACTGATTCAGCTATAATTTCCATATAATATTGCTTATTTGCGATATAAGGGATTATTCGTAGCCAGCTTCTAAGTTACGTTGGGCTAGGGGAGTATTTTAGTTAATTACATAGATATTAGTTTGAGTAATAATTAATTAACATTCATGGAATCCAATTGCAATGTCGAATGTCACATCCTAAGTGCGAATCGTACGTGGCAGTTGAGAATAAATTACGTGTACACTAAGATATGTTAACATTTAACGAAAGTACAAATCCCCCCAATCGACTCTCAAAACCGAACTTTTCGGTAGAAGACGAATATTTACACTGTGGTGGGATCGTCAGTCTAATATAGAGTTCATAAAACGTAATTAAACCTTAAATCCTGTGCGTTGAATATTGCTGCCATATCTGGTCGGATGCTCCTGCTATCCACCTAGGTGTCCTTGACAAAATCCAACGGAGAATCTATAATGTGATCGATCCCGACATGGCAGCTCAGATACATTCACTTTCTCACCGGCGCAATGTGGCTTCCCTGTGTCTCTTCTACAAATACTTTCACGGCTTCTGCTCCGATGAACTTAACTCACTGGTGCCCCCTATATATCAATGTACTCGATACAAAAGATTAGTAACTAGGTCTCATCCTTTTACTGTGAAACCAATAAACTGTAAACGCAAATTCTACTCCACCAGCTTCTTTTCTCGCACTTCCCGCCTGTAGAATTCCCTTCCGTTTACTTGCTTCCCCAACAGCTACAATCTCCAAGAATTTAAATATAAAGTCAATAGTCATCTACAATCTTGCTAACATGCATCCTCCCTCTCATGCTCCTTTCTCCGTCCACTCCACTCTGATCAGTATTCTTATCTTTCTATTCCTCAGTTCCTGACACCCCCTATAACCTGTGACTCTTTCTCATAATTTCCCTCCTATGTAACCTCCTGAAAAACAGTGGCAGTAAAATGCCTTGCTTGTGGCGATATGAATATAAAAAGAAAAGTTCTTTACTATTATAATGTGTTTATAAAGTGTGAGGATCAATTCTACATTGCAATCAATATAGAAACTGATCCCTCACTTTGTGACCATATTAATATTTCTCTAATACTCTATTCTCCGTTCACTCCACTCTCATCAGTATTCTCATCCTTCTCTTACCCACTTCCTGACACCCGCTATAACCTGCCACTCTTTTTCATAACTTTCCTCCTATGTAACCCCCTGCAACACAGTGTCAGTAAAATGCCTTGCTTGGGGCGATATGATTATAAAAACAAATTCTTATCTCTTAAAATATGGATATAAAGTGGGTGATCAATTCTACATTACAATCAGTAAATAAACTGATCCCTCACTTTATGGCCATTGTCATCCTCATTTTACCTGCTTCCGGACACCCTCTATAACCTGTCCCTCTTTTTCATAACTTTCCTCCTATGTAACCCCTTGCAAAACAGTGGCAGTAAAACGCCTTGCTTGGGGCGATATGATTATCAAAATAAATGCATTTTTATGCATCAATTTAAACTTTTTTGACCCGGGATTAATTGACGCTTATGAATAAAAAAATGACAACTCGTGGCGTCATACAGCAAAATTACCACAGGGAAAATAATTAGAATTAACTACTTTGTTCTACTCTTTCTGTCATATTCATCTTACATTAAACCAGATTCTGAAGTTCTTCGAATAGCAAAACCTACGGAATTATCTTCAAAATATAACAAAGAGCTGCCCAATAATGGACTAGAAATTGCTGTAAATAATGGCCGATATATAACTGAAAAAATATCATTGTACTTTAGTTTTTGAAGGATAATACTTGAAGGATATAATTAATAAAAATTGAATGAAGGTTGGTTCACTACAGTGTACGTGACATAGCCGTTCATAGTCATAAAAGAAAACGTTCTATCGCCAAGATGGATACGATACACAGAGAGTTTTTTTTTAACATCACCCCGAGCAAGGCGGTAACGCCACTGATGTGCAGGGGGCTACGTAAAAGTGAAAAGATTGGAAAAGAGAAAGCCGGAAACCACATCCTAAACAGGGAACAAGGGATGAGCCTCTTCACATGTTCAATAGACGTGGGTGGAGTGTGAACCGGACGATAATTTAGTCTTTCTACTTCTATTGAAAATAAAAGAAAAGAAAAGAGTAAAATGATTGGAAAAGAGAAAGCCGGAAACCACATCCTAAACAGGGAACAAGGGATGAGCCTCTTCACCTGTTCGATAAACGTGGGTGGAGTGTGAACCGGGCGATAATTTAGTCTATCTACTCCAATTGAAAAAAAAAAAAGAAAAGAGTGAAAAGATTGGAAAAGAGAAAGCCGGAAACCACAACCTAAACAGGGAACAAGGGATGAACCTCTTCACCTGTTCGATAAACGTTGGTGGAGTGTGAACCGGGCGATAATTTATTCTATCTACTCCAATGTGTGGCAGTATTCTCAGTATAATATCCGGTGATAAACGGATATACACAGAACAGTACAATAGATACAATAACAAATAAATCACAACTTACAACACATAACGGGTTTCGATCTCATTATTCAGCAAAGTAATCAGTCCAAATATTCCTCAAATAACACTTAAATATTCAGCTTCGAATGCTTCTATTTTTTTACATAAATAGAAATATTCCTCAAATAACACTTAAATATTCAGCTTCGAATGCTTCTATTTTTTTACATAAATAGAACATTTCGACCATGGGCTATTCCATCATTGACAGTACTATAGGGGTGTCAGCCACTCTACAACAGAACGTATCTTGTCTGAACATTTTCTATGGACGTAACAAATGAGAAGTGAAAGGTCTGAAATGTTTCTCAGTGATAAATTGACAACACTATAATTTTTAGTTCAATGGGTTCAAACTGTCACGTCTAACTCGACATAATTGCAGTTATTGTAATGAGATATCAGCTTCTCTAGATAGTTAGCCGTCTATCCAAAACTAAACAAAATGTAAATAACAACTTTTACAGAATCAAGCATAAAGGAAGTGCATCACCACGTTATAGTCTGTTTCTTTCCGAATACATGACTTATATTTTGATATATGTTTGCATACTGCTGGGTCAATACTTTACCACCTGTTTCTGCGAAAAAAATAAAATTATCTGTCTGAAAACAACGGCACATTTACCACCAGCAAAATTTTCTAACAACATCAATTATTTCGAAATACGACACATTTAAAACAAGTTGTATGTACTAAGAATGCCAGTAATTGTCTCCTAACAACGTCATTTAAAACCAACTGTATGTGTTAAAAATACCATAAACTGTCTCTTAACAACGACACTTTTACTACCAGCTGTGTTTTCTAAGAATAACATCAATTGTCTAACAGCAATACATATAATTGTCAGAGTTGTATGAGTAAGTTATCTATCCAATATTAGTACATGAATAAACTATTTGAGATACTTTAATAAAACCGTTTAGTAATAGAATTTCTGAAACTAATGCCTGTGAGTTGTTCAGATTCAGTTGTGATGCTTTCCTTTAAGGATTGCATCGATGATTTGAAAGCATCACCAATCGCCGATAACGATCATTTAATCGAACCCTCTCATCACATTCGAGCAAAAAAAGTGGCTACAGTTGTAAAAGTTCCATATCAGTTTAACCAAGCGTAACTTATTCAGTCATAGTTATTCAATATTTTTTTCTTTTGCGTTGTATAGCCCTGGGTGTGCATTGTGGTGCAGTCGATATCGGCTCGGAACGAGAAATTTGGGAGCCGAGTTCAAATTCCAGTCGAATTCCTTACATTACTTACGCGTAAATACCTTTGAGAAATGTATTAATCCGTCTCTTCTCTCCAGTTATGGGTTAGATAACAAGACAGATTGGGTTTTATAGCCTTGGCTGGTAACCAGTCTACCGCAGAAAGTAATGGCAACCTACTGCGCGATAATTCCAGTGTGTCCTGTCTCTTTCGAGATATGATCACCCAAGTATGGCACTTGATACGACTGACTGTATAGCCATGGCATATTAATGCAACAGTGTTAACAAATATACATAAAGAAGCGCTTTAATTTGGACGCCGATATGGAACTGGGCCTTGTATGGATAGTAGAAAATGTTCATTGGTCCAAAACATTACGTGTTCTCTTAAATAATCTAAACAATACAATTAGTCACTTAAACGTCGTCACGTTATACACGTATGGGCGATCATGTCTCAAAAGAGACATGACTGACTGAGCAGACGGTTGCCATCACTTTCTGCCGAAGACTGGTTGCCTACTAAGAATATAGAACCCAAGGTGTTTTGCTATTTTAACCTATAGATGAAGGGCAAGTGACGAAGTAACACTTTTCCCAAGGGTAATGCGTGTAAGTGAATGCAACGAATTCAATTAAAATTCGAACTCGGCTCTCTGATTTCTCGTTCTCAGTCAATATCGCCTGCACCACAACACAAATCCCCAAATACATGTGCCTAATTATCATTTGGAAGCAGCAGATTTAGGATGTACTTTGTGAAAGCAACAGGCCAGCAGCTGCAGTGTAATGTCTTCGGCTATGTTCCACTGAGGAACACTGCATCCGTTTTATGATATGGAAACTTGTCATGGACGAAAAATTCATTTACAGGAACAATATTCCGTAATGGCACTAACACATTTCACCAGAAACTTAAATTACATAACATTGAAAGACTTGAATAGCAATTATCTAAGGAACATAGTGAAGACATTAGCATGTCGTTCTGACAACTAAATTCTGCAAGTTTCAATACCATGCACCATTTATGAAATGTGCTGCTTTGTAGACGTTCCCATACGGCTCTAAATGTAAGGGGCTATTTTGCGGTCGTATGATGGGCGTAAAGCTGTTTGTCTGTTGTCATAAACCTTTGATATATCAATACACACTAACATTTTTTCTTTTTTTTTTTTTCAATAAAATGAGAATCAAGAGTAACTAAATGTATAGAGTTACAGTCGAGAAAATGATGATGTTAAATCAGGTGTGTGAATATGAAGATAATAAGAAATGAAGATCATAAGAGAAAGAGAGAAAGAGAGAGAAAAAGAGAAAAAGATAGAGAAAAAGAGAAGAGAAAAAGAGAGAATAAGAGAGAGCGAGAGTGAGAGAAAAAGAGAGTTAGAGAAAAAAGAGGGAGAAAAAGAGAGAAAGAGAGAAAGAGATAGAAAGAGAGAGAGAGAGTGAGATAAAAAGAGAGAGTGAGAGAAAGAGAGAGAGAGAGAAAATAATTACATCTTGGTCTGAAGAGGTCAAAAATGAAGTGCTCGTGAAAGCAACCCCACAGGAGTTTTTTGAAGAATGCTGAGCTTCTTTGAAAAAGATTCTGATTTATTACAGCACCCGCACGTCAAAGCTTACAGCAAATAGGATTTCCAAGTGGTCACCTAAGTTCAGAGAAAGCTCGACGTTGCTTAACCAGTATTTCAATGCCATACCGAGATCCGATGACGAATTGGCCCAGGATGCATTCCAAAAGCTGAGTAGATTATTGCGAGACAGGAAAATTGCGCTAGAAACAGATTACTAGACTGCTATGTAATATTAATTTTTCAATATGTCTGTAAATGCTTGACAATCTACTCAGATATAAAGGAGAGACTTGAAAAGGCTCAAAACAACCGAAATGTAGTTCTACAGAATTATGCTGAAGATAACACTGTCCGAACATATGATCAACGAAGAGGTTCTAGAGAGGACGGGAACGAAAAGGAAAAGGATAGAATGATATCACAGTCTAAACAAAGTCAATTCAAGCCTTATATAACAAAATGTTCGATTCTACGCAAATAACCATTTCTGCTTTAAAATGTATCGTAATTCCAGTTGAATACATTGTATTCACTTACGCGCAAATACCCTTGGGAAAGGTATTAATCCGTCTCTTCCTTCCAGTTATGGGTTAAATAGCAGGACAGATTGGGTTCTATAGTCTTGGTCGGCAACCAGTCTACCGCAGAAAGCAATGGCAAACTACTGCGGGATAATCTTCTGCCCAGTCAGTCATGTCTCTTTCGAGACATGATCGCCCAAGCGTGTATCACGTATGGTACTTAACTGACTGACTGAATGTCAACAAATGTAAACATGAAATGTTACGGAAAATCGTGGTGATTAACAAAACAGTTTTAACAACCGACATATTTAAATTATTTTTTCAACATGATTTTTTATCGATATTCGTATTTGAATAGATATTCTGTTTTTAAGCAAACATTATATTTTTATATTTATTTCTCCCGGCCTCATTATTTATGATAAATTTTCTTACGATAATGTGTGTCATTCGGCATTGAGAGAGTGAAAGAAAATATAAATTAAAAAACTTACTGTTTATTGCATTTGTTTTTATAAAAAGTGCTCAGTACAGAATAGAGATTGTTATGATATTGACTGTCGCGGATAAGAAATTAAGAATTAAAATCAACCTTCTTTTTCACTTTTACAAAAATTCATAATGACGAGTGAAATTCTGGTTTTTCCTAAATAGGATTGAGTACTTAAAGAAAAAGTCGAAACCGAATTTCGCAAGTAGGTGTTAAATTGATTTTTGACCAATGGAAGTAGTTTGCAAGACCAAAAGGGACTTAGCAATCAAGTGCGAAATGCAAAGAGGACTATATAAATGACCTCGACGTCAGTCATGAGAGTCAGATGGAAGCATGGAAGCAGCGAGAAAGACAACACTAAAATGTAACGTCAAATCGACCCAGAGATAAGGTCAGGTTACACCTTGCTCTCTTCGTCTTTATTTCTCGTGTACTGATTCCTTCTAATTCTTCTCCATCCAAAGACATTCCTACGAAAGAAACGCTAATACATACATACGTACGTACGCATATACTCTTTCAACAATTACTACTACGAACATTTTCTACAAATCTTGATATCTATAACTTTATCTTTATCATTGAACACGAACTCTACCCTTAACTTCTTAATGTTTTTAAATGCACATTAACTCATATAACTTATTTTATTCTTTTCTTTTAATAAATTTCTATTATAACAAAAAAATATGCATTTTTATTCTTACACTATTCCACACAATTCCACACATTGCAATCTGCCGACAAACAACCTTCTGATGAAAACCCGCTGATGATAATTCTGTATAAAACTTGTAAACTGTAGGGAGTTCTGTTATGTATGACACAAGGCCGAATCAAAGAAACATTAACCATCTCCACAAAGCTTCATGATCTTTAAGACATCTATCCTTATCTACAACCAAGAACAATGGATAAAAATAGTTTTGGTGACCAATTTGACATTACAATGGGTTCGTTAGACTCTGCGCAGTTTTTAGATTTTACTGGTTTATTTTCTTTATATAACCTCACAGTATACTATGATATTAACACGTATGACATAGATTTATATAGAGATGATAACTTTATGATAGTAAAACGTTCACAAATAAAATCGATAATATTCAAAATTTATCCATAGAGAATTTAAACGTCGAACTCTAGAAGTAATAACCAGTATTAATTTAAATACAATAAACATCCTTGATGTAAGACAGTACTTCGTTAATAATACTTACCAAAAATACATGAAATCCAATGCTTATTCATTATACATCCAATCTAAGTCTAATCACACTCCAAGTATAATCAAATATTTACCCACCTCCATAAAATATAAAATTGGTAAAAACTCTAGTGAAAATATGCTTTATAAACAGTAATTCTTATATCCAGTCAGTCAGTTAAGTGCCATACGTGATACACGCTTTGGGTGATCATGTCCCGAAAGAGACATGACTGACTAGGAAGAGATTTATCCTGGAGTAGGTTGCTATTGCTTTCTGAGGTAGACTGGTTGCCAGCCAAGGCTATAGAATCCAATCTGTCCTGTTATTTGACTTATAACTAGAGGGGAAATATTATTAAGTAGTAATTAGTAGGGGATCAATTAATTCTTAACAATAAAAAACTGATCCCTAACTTTATGCCCATTAGAAGCCTTAATCGTGTTTTCAACTATTATATTCAGTCTGTCAGTTAAGTGCCAGAAGAAGATTATCATGCAGTAGATTGCCATTGCTTTCTGCGGTAGACTGGTTTCCAGCCAAGGCTATAGAACCCAACCTGTCCTATTATTTAACCCATAACTGGAGGGAAGAGACGGATTAATACCTTTCCCAAGGGTAATTGTGCTTAAGTATAACAATTCCATAAATAATAGTGGCGAGAAAAGCCATGATATCAAGTACATAAAACAATATGACTAAAACAGGACAATTAGAAATAGAATATCAATTGATATACCCAACATTTGACCAAATGCTTACCTCAATTTAATTAAGAAACATTTCTGTAGTAATAACCTCTAAGTAAATTTTTAATAGAAATACCATTAAGTTAGGTTATAGTTGTAAATATAATATAGAATAAATATTAAAAATCATGATAATAAGATCTGAAATCGGCACCCAAACTAAATTAACAATAATCATTTTAATATGTAACATTTATGTAGCTCTCAAAATCTTAACAATAGCCCATGAAAAATAGATGTCTAACAAATTTTGTTTACCAATGTACTATATCATCTAATGAAATCCCAACTATCAAAAATTTACATTGGTTCTACTAGAAATGGTGTTTGCGTTTAACTTCCTTCAAGAATAACACTAACGAAACCAGATATCCTTTTCTGCGTATTTTTGGCAATTAGAAGAAAGAATTATAACCCAAAAGTAAAATAAAAAATTCTGAAAAAGTTCTGAAAAATTCTGAAAATAAAGTGCTACTAAACAATAGAAATGAATTGACAGTATTATGTAAACACCGTAAATATTTAAGTTAAGCATAATATTCATTTATAATTTTGCCCTAATATTACATAAAAATTATGTTATTAAAATTAATGACCAAAACAATACTTCTTTCCTTTTCATGATTCCAAAACTCCTTAGCATACCATCACTACTGAATTCAAATTTTAACCTAAACAATTTAGCTCCTTTGACAAATACAATAGTATAAAAATTGAATTAAAAAAACTAAAATCTGACCTGCTGCCAAAAAACAGTCTGCACATTCGAATAATATATATTCCTAGTATGTATCTTTCCAAGACAAATGAAAAATGTCTTTTTTTCTGACATAATGCAACAATTTCCTTTCATACGACCTAAATGTATATTAACCGCTCCTCCTTAACTTTCTAAATAACCATGAATTTATTTAATATTTACTAAACTAAATCATTTTCAGTATTCGCTTTTAAAGAATTCCTTGCAGAAGTATAATAATGTTCTGAAACATGACATTTTTGTGTAGCAATATAATAACTTTAAATACCATTGTAATAACAAAATTACAAAATATATATATCCACACAGATACATATATATATATATATATATATATATAGAGAGAGAGAGAGAGAGAGAGAGAGAGAGAGAGAGAAAGAGAGAAAAAAGTGAGAAAGGAGCGAGATCTATATTTGAAATATCGAATTGACCAGCAATTTCTCGTTAACTATATTCTAATAATATTTCGGGATACGGATATTGTTTTCCATTTGTATATATATATATATATATATATATATATATATATATATATATATATATATATATATATATATATATATATATCAATTGTATATATATATATATATATATATATATATATATATATATTATATCAGTTGTGTATATATATATATATATATATAAAGAAAAAAAAGAAAAAATTATCTTCGGCGATGCGGGTCATCCTCTGATGTACATTACAATATCAGAGGATAAAACGTTCAGAATTGTCTTTTGAAAACACACCCACACCCATACACACAGACACACACAGACACACACACACATATCTATAATTGTGCATTTCGTCAGTGATCTCTCTTTAAACATGTCTTGGCATTAACTAATTAGAACACAGGGTTGATGATTTGGCAATAACATTTGAAGATTTCTTAGAACGCTCGACCACGCATTTCCGAATACTGCCGATGGACCCATATTCTCCTAACAAAATTTCACGATTAATCAGACCGGTAGATATAGATCCATATACTGAATCATGAAAAGAATTATCTACTCAAATACGAATTAACTTTGAAAATTATGTTTAAACAAATAAATTAAAAAGATATATGAATAAACCCATTGCGTAACACTTCGTAAATTAAGATTGACTTTGTTTACTTTACAGTAACAGACCAGATATGAATATCACGAAAAATCAGGAAATTATGTCTTTATAAGGCTTATTTTAAGCTTTACCTAGTTGCAATTATTTGTAGTCCAGCGGTGTAAGACATGCCATATCGGCGTTATCCCCTAGACCTAAGAAAGGCAGATTCGAATCCTGCCAGAAGACGAATATATTCTTCACAAAATTTTTCGATTATTTAGGCCGGGATCTACATATGTATTTTTTATTATTCATTTCACCCCAAGCGAGGAGGTTTTACTGCCACTGTTGCACAGTTGGTTCCATAAGGAAAGTGATGAGAAAAACGGGTAGATTATAGGGGGAGGGTAATAGAAGGATGAGAATACTCGTGTGATTGAGATGACGTGGATGGAGAAAAGAGCTTGAGAAAGAGGATGCGAGTGAGTGAGATAGGAGATGACTACTGACCTTTCATTTAAATTCCTGGATATTGTAGTTGTCAGGAAAGCAAATATACGGAAGAGAATTCCAAGCCGGGAAGTGCGAGAAAAGAAGCTGTTACAGTAGTAATTGTGGTTACATTTGTTCGGTTTCGCTATATAAAGGGTGGGACCTAACTGCTAGTCTAGTAGCTTGAGTAAACTCATTCATATGGGGCACCAGTGAACTAAGTTCATTGGAGCAGAAGCCGTGAAAGTATTTGTAAAAAAGGCACAGGGAAGTCACATCAGGCCGGTGAGAGAGCAACTGCAGCCGAACTGCCAAGTCGGTACCGATATATATATATTGGTTTCCTGGGCAACGGAAAAATCGTTTTGTCAGATGCTAAATTGAGTTTATCGGCCTAGTTTCTCATAAAAGTTGACTATCATTTCGAAAGCACATTGCAGAAAATTGAAAAAGAACTTATTATTTCCCCCGGCTTCCAAGTTTCGTTCACACTCACGCGAAACCATTTCTGAAACAGCAGAAGCTATTGATGAAAACTTTAAAAAAAATACGATATACGAAAATAAGCAACATTGAACGGATATTTTCGAGTTTGACATTTCAAAAACTGTAGTTCGTCGAAATCAATTCAATATTGGTAGTTGTGTTTCGATATGAATCACCCCCTTGAAGAAAATCCCTCAACAGAGAGAAAAATTGTTCTGATTTCTTAAATATTTAATATATTAACAACTCTGAAAACAATTTCTTTTTCTACCTTGTAAAGTATTAGATTAGATACTTATAAAAACCGTCTGGTTTTGTACGACGACTAACAGACACCTCATAAACAAATTTCCTCTTGCTGTGAGTTTGATCCTCACTTTGTGGCACTCTATTTTCTATGACGGTATTTTTATTTTTATTTTTTTTTTGCTTTTCACTTCATGAAAGGCGCAAGAGTATCTCAAAACGCGATTGTTGAAATTAGATTCCGCTTGACCTAAGAATGGTGGTCCCGAGTATGACGGTAAACTGCATCAGGCAGTAAGGCCTCTGACCTTTTAGGGTCCCAGCTATGGGTAAATAGTTAACCTCCAGGCTGGGTTAAAATGCTATGAAAGTACTTAGCAACAAAACTTTTTTTCAGATGAAAAATATTACCAACAAAACGTTTTAGAAAGAAAAATGTCACCAAAAAGAATACGTTTTTGAAGGAAAAATTATTGCCATAATTGGTCTGATCTACCAAATTATTTCTTACAAAGAATATATGTTCTCTTCACGCAGATATATTATAAAAATATTGTAGGCATCAAATAACCCATTGGCGTAAAACAAATCAAATCAGTTAAAACCTAAGATTAGAAGAGTTTAAAAACGTATGATTAGGGATTTAGCTATAAATGTTTGACCTGGTGTAACTAAGGAATAGAGTTTATTTGCTATGAAAACAGAGGAAGAATATACACTAGAAGTTTGAGTTCACATTGACTTTTTTTTCTAAACTTAAAGAATGAATCAAATATAATATCTTTGATTAAATTCCGTTATTTTTTCTACGGTTGCATGCAATTATACAATAAATATAAGATAATTATAATTCTCTTAAAGACGATTTCTGTTTATTTTCCATTCCTAGCATTTATTTCTGCGTATCAAATTTCTTGTCGTCCTTTCTTGTAACTTAAAAAATATGTTATTGAAAGTGATTTCCAAGGAGTGTGTAAATGTGTAAACAACTTTTGTTTATTCTTAAGCAGTTCACATCGAATCTTACGTTCAATCTCATCCCAAACCAATTCAGTTTTTTTTTTAATCGTACCACTCCGAGCAAGACGGTAAAGCTATTGATGTGCAGAGAGCTACATAAAAGTAAAAAGATTAGATAGGTGGAGACTAAAGAGAAAGACGAACCAGTTAAGGATGGTAATACAGGTGTGATGACAGTTGCAAAGGTGGAGAGAAAGGAGAAGATATACAGGGTGATGTGGAAAGACTGATGCGAAGGGGGCTACATAAGAGAAAAAGATTAGATAGGAGGAGAGTAAAGAGAAAGACGAACCAGTTAAGGATGGGAATAGAGGTGTGATGACAGTTGCAAAGGTAGAGAGAAAGGAAAAGATATACAGGGTGATGTGGAAAGACTGATGCGAAGGGGGCTACATAAGAGAAAAAGATTAGATAGGAGGAGAGTAAAGAGAAAGACGAACCAGTTAAGGATGGGAATACAAGTGTGATGACAGTTGCAAAGGTGGCGAGAAAGGAGAAAATATACAGGGTGATGTAGAAAGAACTAGAGTCAAGTGGTTAAGAGATGAGTATTGACACTGCTTTTAAATTCCTGGAGGTTGTAGCCTTCAGGAAAGCAAGAATATGGAAGCGAGTTTCACAGGTGGGAAGTGTAAGAAAAGAAGCTGATGGAGTAGAATTGTCAGCTGCATTTAGTTGATTTTACTGTGAATGCGTGAGACCCAGTTGTCAGTCTGGTTGCACGAGTAAACACCTGTTGCAGGGGCACCAGTGACTTAATTTCGTTGGACTAGTTACTGAAATATCTGGAGAGGGGGTACCAAGTTATGATTTGCAAAATCCCCCTTATCTTCCTTTGTGTTTACATAATTTGTACACATTTTAAAATGTGTTTGAGATCATTATCTTGTTTCAATACAAAATTTTGTTTAACAATGCAGTGGCCTGAAGTAATTTTCATGATTTTTTATGAACTTAGAGAAACAATATACAGTGATCCCCAAATTTATTCCGTAATATGTGCTAGCCAAATTTTATCTCTGAGAAATGTGTTGCAGGTTGGAAAAATAAGTCACCACCTACCAACCTTTTCTTTTATGTGCCCTGTCTTTTTAGTACGTAGGCGATCATGGTCCTCCACGTCTCCCTATTCCTGGTGGCTCTTTTTATGTTTTCTCCTGTTACACCACGCAACCCCCGTTTCGTCATCTACCTGATCAGGCCCTTCAAATATGTTAACAACTGCCTTCCTCTGTCTATTTTTCTTTCTATCTGGCCTGTCAGTATCAGGTTCTCCAAGCCCTCTTTCCTCATTGGATGTCCCAGGAACTTCAGTTGTCTCTTTCTGATACTCACTATTAATTTCCTTTTCGTTGCCATTATTTCCAATCCCTCATCACTGCACACATACCCGGTCCATGATAACCGCAGCATCCTTCTGAAGAACCACATTTTCGCTGCTTCAAGTTTTGTCCTCATCTTTGATTATATTGTCCAGCATTCACTGCCGTATTGAAGGACGGACATCACATACCAATCCGGCACTCTTTTCTTGGATTCTAGTGAAATTTTCCTGTGTCTTAGTACTTTACTCAGCTTCTGGAAGGCCTCATTCGTCATGCCAATTCGCCTTCTTATCTCTGTGTCGTACTTTCCATCTCCTGTTAGAACGCTTCCTAGGTATTTAAATTTTTGTACTTGCTTGAGTCTGGTATCCCCCACCTGCATTTGGCAACTATCATTATGATGTCCTTATTCTACAAGATGTAATTTCAATACACTTACGCACACACACAAATATATATATGAATTTTAACGAAACTTGGTTATAAACAACTGACAATTTGAAATGAATTGTTTGAACATTATTTTTTATCGATACTCATATTTAAGTAGATATTCTGTTTTTAATTAAACAGTATTATATATTAATTTCTACCGGCCTGATTATTTACGATAAATTTTTATTACGAAAATGTGTGTCATTCGACAGGATTCGAACCTGCGACCCCTATCTAACCTCGCTTAGACTGGAGTTCATTCGTGGTCGAGCGGTCTAAGACGTTGCCAGATCAAATGGTAGCTTCTCCGATATAGATAGGGGTCGCAGGTTCGAATCCTGCCGAATGGCACTCATTTTCGTAATAAACATTTATTGTAAATAATCAGGCCGGTAGATAAAATTATATAATACTCTTTCATTAAAAACAGAATATCTACTTAAATACGAGTATGGATAAAATATAATGTTCAAACAATTCATTTCAAATATCTATGTACACATATATTTTACGAAATGGATTAATTTCGATATATTTTCAGTTTATTTATTTAAAGATTATTTTAATGGATACTCGTATTTTAGAAGATACTCTGCTTTTTATAATAAAAAAGGACACTGATATTTATCTACCGGCCTGAAAACGTTTAAGAAAATACGTGAACATCGGCAGGATTTGATCCTGCGTTTAGGAGAATCACTTAATTGATTTATAATATTATTAGACCATTAGAACACGAACAAACTTACAGTTAGACCGAATTCAACTTAAGCTTTATAAAATATATAGTTTCCTGAAATTTTCGTAATATTCATATCTGCTCTGTTTTCGTGTCCTAATTTAAACATTTGTAAACAAAAACTATTTTATTTTGCGAAATGTATTCATTTCGACATATTTTTCATTTATTTGTGCAAATCTTTCATGGACACACACACACACACACACACACACACACACACACACACATATATATATGTATATATATATATATATATATATATATATATATAGTAACCTCAAACAATTAAAAAGATCTGGCTGACCCATAAAAACAACTGTAAAACATAAAGACGAAATCAAAAAACTTTTTCACACACACACACACACACACACACACACACACACACACCAAATACAAAATATCGTCAACGCAACAAAAACAAGCAAATGACCGATGAAGAGATTTGTAGATGACAAAGGCGCGCCTAGAAGATAAGTTTAATGTACTAATGAGGGAAGCCGAAACCAAAATCATTTCAAATTGGAGTAAGCACTTGATTCATTCATCTATTTATTTATTTGTTAGTCCAGTTATACATGTTCTGATGTGAGAAAACACAGACAATTCAACCCGCCAATATTTGATTTATTTTATCTTATTTTATTTTATTGATTTGGTTTATCTTTTAATTTTATTTTTCTACTTACTCACTTATTTATAGACAACAACTTGACTCTCAGAAACAAATGGAACTCGATACGTAAAGCCACATTTTTATTCGCCTGAAAAGAGTCAACTTTAGACTCGAAACACGTGTAGCATCACAAATACCATAATGGACACTTAAAGTATCATAACATGTATAATAACAACAACAATAAATATACATTTTAAACAAAATTTTCACGGCCTCTCACACTTTTTATTCTATATATATATATATATATATATATATATATATATTAATCATTTCACCCCGAGCAAGGCGGAACAGCCACTGATGTGCGGGGGGCTACATAAATGTAAAAAGATTAATTAGAAAAGAGTGAAGAGTACAAACTAGTTAGAAAGGAACAATAGAAAGCTGAGAAAGCAGGTGCGATGACAGATACATAGGTGGAGAGAAAGGGAAGGATATACGGGGGTGGGGAGAGAGCTAGAGTTCAGTGGTTAGTAGATGAGTATTGACTTTGCATTTAAATTTCTGGAGGTTGTAGCCGTCAGGAAAGCAAGAATACGGGAGCGAGTTCCACAGGCGGGAAGTGCGAGAGAGGAAGCTGCAGGAGTAGAATTGTCGTCTGCATTTGGCTAACCTGACTGTGAATGGGTGGGACCCAGTTGTCAGTCTGGTTGCACGAGTAAACACCTGTTGAGGAGGCATCAGTGACTTAAGTTCGTCTGAGCAGAAGCCATGAAAGTATTTATAGAACAGACAAAGGGAGGCCACATTTCGACGATGGAGAAGTGACTGCAATCGAGCCGCCAGATCAGTACCTATCACAGTACAGACTCTCCTTTGGAGCCTGTTAAGAACACTGAGGAGAACGGCAGGGGCACCTGACCATTAATGGCAGCAGTACTCCATGCACGGACGGATGGTTGACTTGTATATATGCAGGATGGATTCAGGTGGAAAAAACATCCTGGATCGACATAGTGACCCAACCTTCTCAGCAGTAGATTTTGCTCTGGATTCAATATAGTGGTTCCATTTGAGGTCTGAGGACAGGGTAAGTCCGAGGAGGCGTAGTGTATTACTCTCCAGGAGAATCGCTTGGTCCATGCTTATGGGAGGCAGGAGAGGTTGCCTTTAATGGTTGATAGACAACAGCTTGGTCTTAGATGAATTGAAGTTGACAAGCCACTTCTTGCCCCAGTTCACCACAGAGTGTAGATCCCGTTCAAGGTTAGTATATATATATCTATATGTGTGTATGTGTGTATGTGTGTGTGTGTGTGTGTGTGTGTGTGGTGTGTGTGTGAGTGTGTGTGTGTGTGCGCGCGCGCGCTCACCTCCACATCAGTATACAAATATTTATCAGGTGTTAAAGGAACGGATCTCAATGCAATATAACGCAGAAAAATATATATTAATACATATGCATATTGTTTCACGTTTTAAGCATCACTCGTAGTTTCATGCATTATGCAATCATCAAGTTCATTTTATTAACTGACCTTTTGATTTGAAATATTATTTTTTGTATTAGCGTTGCGTAAGTTAAGGTCGTTAGAAATTATGAATTGGTTGAGTCAATATTTTGATTTATTAAATGTATAATTTAATTAGGTTTATGCCGAAACTAAAATATGGAAGAGAAATCTAAAATTGTGGGAGAAAAAATCTTTTATTTAAGATTTTGATTTATTCAGGGTTCCGATTTAATAATCGTACGTTGAATGGGATTTTACTAGGTTTGTTTATATTAGAAACGATGCGTTTGAAGAATTATTTCTTTCTTTCTAAGAAGAAAAATTGAAAAAAAAAATGAAAAATGAAAAAAATTGAAAAATAATAAGAATTAAGCTAATAAGAGATCGAACATAGAAGAAATAAAAAGCAATTTTTTTTTTTAATCGTATCACCCCGAGCAAGGCGGTAACGCCACTGATGTGCAGGGGGCTACGTAATAGTGAAAAGATTGGAAAAGATAAAGCCGGAAATCACATCCTAAACAGGGAACAAGGGATGAGCCTCTTAACCTGTTTACTAGACATGGTTGGAGTGTGAACCGGGCGATAGATAGATCTATCTACTCCAACTGACAAAAAATTGAGAAGACTGGAAAAGAGAAAGCCAGAAACCACTTCCTAAACAGGGAACAAGGGATGAGCCTCTTAACCTGATCAATAGACATGGGTGGAGTGTGAACCGGGCGATAGATAGATCTATCTACTCCAATTGAAAAAAAGAAAACAAAGTGAGATTGGAAAAGAGAAAGCCGGAAACCACATCCTAAACAGGGAACAATGGATGAGCCTCTTAACCTGATCAATAGACATGGGTGGAGTGTGAACCGGGCGATAGATAGATCTATCTACTCCAATTGAAAAAAAAAAGAAAACAAAGTGAGAAGATTGGAAAAGAGAAAGCCGGAAACCACATCCTAAACAGGGAACAATGGATGAGCCTCTTCACCTGTTCAATAGACATGGGTGGAGTGTGAACCGGGCGATAGATAGATCTATCTACTCCAATTAAAATAATTAAAATACAATAAAATAGAAGAAAATGAAATTTATTCACGATCAAATACAAAAAGATACGTACACATGCATGTAAGCATAAACACACACATAGGTATATATTCATATCTGTATATATTTATTATTAATTATTGCGTTAGAACATGTGAAAACTAAAAACTAGTACAAAATTGTACATTTTGTTTCGACACTGAAAGAACATCTCATAAGGTAGTTTACAATGATATTAATAAACGCTTTTTGTTATCATCATTGTTAAACACCTGATGAGACATTTTCCTTTCAATGTCAAAACAACTTGTACAATTCAGTAGTAGGTTGTAGTTTTCACATGTTCTTAAACTAATAATTAATAATAAATATTCATTGATCTGTTTTGATATTAAGCACTGTTTAATATTAATATTATGAATGTTCCAATTATTTTCTTTGTTCTTACTCATTTGGATCTCTCTCTCTCTCTCTCTCTCTCTATTTCACTCTCACTCTCTCTATATATATATATATATTTATATATATAGTATATCGAGGCAGCAAGTAATTTTCTAAACATACGCTGTTAAATATAAGAGACAATGAATATCTATTATGTTTAATCATGAGCCGTTCTAAACGTCGTATTTTTGCTTTAATTTCAGTTGAAAATAGAGACAAAAATTCTCCAACATTTGGATAATTATTTATTGGTTTCTTCTAAGCTTTCGGTGATGGTGGATTTTATAATATTTTAGTTTAAACAACCTCTCTGAAGATGACTCATGTGAGCCGAAAGCTTAGAAGAAAACCAATAAATAATTATCCAAATGTTGGAGAATTTTTGTCTTTATTTTCAACTGAAATTAA
>JBBBDQ010002338.1:782500-952500 GCA_037127315.1 Ascarosepion bandense
TGAAGTGAAGTCGTGCTAGAATTAGTATGTTCACGTCGGAACTGACGGGGGCTGTGTAATACTATTCTGACTAGAGCGCAGAAATACTATGACTAATGACGCGGTATTCTCTGTGAAACTTCGGTATCTCTCGGTAACTCTCGGTATCTTACGGATCTCTACGGTCACTGACGGTATTCGGTATTTATCTTCCCTACCACTAGGGAAAAATGTGGCACATGACATTTTTTTATGTGGATCCTCCGGGCCATATAGCCCAGCCAAAAATAGCTGTCTAATTTTGCCTAGTCGTGACTCTACCCTTTCAGCGGAGCCACCACTGGGTTAATGCTCTCCGCCCGAGAGAGCTGACAGCGACAATGGAAGTTACCGATAGTGACTGCTCACTCGCGGTATTCCGTATTTATCTGCCATCCCACTAGGTTAAAATGTGGCACAAGGAACTTTTTACGTGGAACCATATAGCCCAAGCAAAAATAGCTGTTTAAGCTTTCGGCTTACATCAGCCATTATCAAAGATGAAAATAGTGTTGGTGTTAACGAGCAGTTTGCGGACGAACGTAAGTAGTAGTCGTTTATTTTGTGTAGAGGATTGGTGAACAAGGATTAAATAAAAACATGTATCAATGTTGTGAATTTCTTTCCTCCTCCAACGATAATGCTCATCAGACTTTATGAAAAAAGTTTACAAAAAGTAAATCGACAAAACCTGTCTATATTATTTAATGAAACATATATCTATATATATATATATATATATGGTTAAACAAAATAAAGACAAGAGGAAAACTGTATCTTAAATCGCCTACGCGTTTCGTCCGTGATGGAATTTTCAAGGCAGAAAAACGAAAAAAAAAAAAACAGTTATATGTTTAGGGAATACAGTTTGTTTCAATCTTAGCAGGAATGTGTTAGCCAATTAAGCCATCGTCTAGACTGATTTCTTTCTGCGCGATGTAACCACTTTTTGCAACAAGATTATTTTCTTACTGTTGTAGATTCCGGGTGAGGAACGGCACAAAATAATGAACAACAAAATCAGATATTTGAGATTGAAAAATTACATATATATATTCCATTTTTAAACGAGTTATTTCGCTGCCAAGGTTTCTACCATGAGTGGTGTCTTAGGCGATTTTTAATAACTGATTTTACTGTTTACCGTTTATCTTTTTAAGAACGCTCTTGTAATGGTGGTTTTATTGGCAGGAAATTTATGAACGCGCAATTTTTAAATTAAAACTGAGTATAGCTTTTTATCCGTGGTTGTATGAACTTAAGAGGTATTTCTATGTGTGAATGCATTTAGTCATAATTTCTGTTCTTTCATTCAACAGTTTCTTTTTTGTTTGGAAATATCATACTTTCTAATTTTTCTTCTTGGCACAGTCTACATATTTTTCCACCGTTGGAAAATATTCAAAAGTTCTACTATATAATTGTATCGAACATATTTTTATACAAATGTGTACAGGTCTAATCCTATTATGACCAAAAACTAAATATTAAACAATCAATCAATCAATTATTCAATATATATATATATAGGTTTACTTGAATAATATAGACAAGTTCTGTCTATTTATTTTGTGTAAGAACCATTCGTATAATCTGATTAGCTTGATAGTGCTGTCATGGAAAGACGACAAGAAATCGCAATAATTGTTGATTTTTTTATCAGGTCTGAGCTTTCGGCTTACATAAGCCATTATCAAAGGATTAACATTTAAATGTTCAGTGAACATAGAACATTTAAATTATTATTAACAGAGTGGAGTTATACAGAGAAAATTAGACAGGTCCATTTTTTGTGTCGCACATGGCTGTAGGCCGAGAAGGAATGGTGGTAGTGGGTTTTTGGTCAAATGAGAGTATAGTGGCATGAGGGATTGGTCTGGGAACTGCTGCTACTATGGTGTAGGGGGTAAGTATAATAACTATGACCTCTCCCGTCGATTATAGGCATTAAAGTATGTTAGTGGAGGTGTCGAAATATATTTTATTTAGGCTAGGTTTAAACTGTTTGATGTAGATAGCTTCTAGAATTTTATATATCTATGTTTACTGTGTGTTAATATTTACTCTTTGATAATGGCTTATGTGAGCCGAAAGCTTAGACCCGATAAAAAAATCAACAATTACTGTGATTTTTTGTTGTCTTTCAACGATATCACCATCAAGTATATCAGACGGTATGAACGGATCCTACACAAAATTAATAGACAGAACTTGTCTATATTATTCAATGAAACCTGCATTAATGAAAAAATGCTGCCAAAATACACACAATATATATATATATATATATATATATATATATATATATATATATGTGTGTGTGTGGGGGGGGTGTATTTGAGGCTGCAAATAATCATATAAACATATATTGTTAAATTTAACAAACAATGAAGGTCTATTATGTTTAATCATGAGGCTTTCTAAACATTGTATTTTGGCATTAATTTCAGGTGAAAATAAAGACAAAAATTGTTCAACATTTGTATATTGTTTTATTAAGTTGGTTCTAAGCTTACGTCTCACATCAGCTAACTTCAAATTGATATCACGGACATTAACATAAAGACATCTACCATTTTTTTGTTGTTGACATAAACAATTTCTATGCGATGATAATTGTCACTCCATAGTAGACGCAAGTTGTAAATTAGTAATGGTGTTCTATGACGTCACCCCACATGAGAGACCGAAATCTTAACAACAGAACCATATGTCTAAGTGCAATCTAATGTGTTGTGACTAGATTGAAATGTGATTTTACTGAGTGTGGTTTGCTTTGAATTAATGTAAATAACCATCAGATTCCAGAAGGTTTACTTTACTGTGTGTATGTGTGATATTTATTGTGTTATCGACTTATATATATATATATATATATATTAATAAAAAGTTTTGAATTTAAAAATGTACTTTTTTGGGAAAGTATTTGTTTATTTTTATTATTGTATTTTATATTTCAGATATTTCAGAAATTTTTATCTAAAACAAACAGACTTTCTCTACGGACATGCCGCATGTTGTGAACAAACACACCACGTGATGTAAACACAAAAAAATATATATATTCGGACGCTATCGTGAAATACGTTTCTAATTCAAATTTAAAAATCACTTGTTTCTGATAAAGGACCGAGGGCGGTCTGAAATATAAAATACAATAATAAAAATAAACAAATACTGTCCCAAAAATGTACATTTTTAAATTCAAAACTTTTTATTAATATTCTTTCCTATACATATTAAGACAGTATACGTGGATCATCACTATGTTATATATATATATATATATATATATATATATATATATATATATATATGCATTCTTTATTTTATATATATATATATATATATATATATATATATATATATATATATATATATATATATACATTTTTATTACTCGAAGACATACATAATTATTGCAAAAAATAAAATAAGCACGGTAAGTGGCAAGTGTTTAATGACTGGTAGTAAAAATAATAAACTGAGCCCACGCTAGCTCGCTATTGTCTCTCTCTCCCTGAGCGAAATAGGAGAAAAATATATGTTACTGGAACTAACCAACGAGTATATTGCTATATACACAGAGTCATAGGTTTCCTTAAAATCTCGCCAAATAGTCAAAGATCTGATTTTTTAAAAATAAAATTGCTACAAAAATTTCACGGCACTTTTCGTAAATTTATATAAACTTAAAAGTTGATCATTAATTATGTAGATTATTTCAGATTTGTTTTTATATATTTTTATATAATCATTTCACTCGAAGCAAGTTAGGTTCCTTTTTATAATCCTATTTAAAATCCTGGTTCTCAATAGGTCCGTGGCTTTTCTTGCTCAGTTTATATTCATCATAATTCATTAGCTCAAACATTTCAGACAGATTTATTGCAGCTTCTCTTAAATTCGATAAACTCCTTGTCAAATGATTTAAATTGGTTCAATATATGCGTCTTAAAACCTTATTGCTTCTCATATATATATAATCTGATAAGCTTGTATATACATATATATGATAAAAAAAAGTCTCTTTTCATTTGGGAATTTAAATGAAAAGTGAAACAAAACATCCCAGGGCCATTAGTTGCTAATTATTAAAGACTCTTAGAGGTTTCTTTGTTATTTACAAATTTTTTAACTGGCTTAAGAGACCAGTCAGAAGTGATTCAATATTTGTGTCTGTGGAATAAACAGACGCTATCAAATGTATTTTGCAAACATTTAAGGGTTTCAACTTTTTAAAGTGCGTCTTTCACTTTTTAGCTGACGTACAATTGTCTCTAGTTTTACGAGAGCTAAATGAGGCAAAGAATGGAACAATGCTGTCATATTTGGATGGGAGATTCACTTTAAACTCTCCGTCCATAGATTTTTTTTTGTAGAATCCCATTTAAAATCCTGTTTCTCAATAAATTCGTGGCTTTTCTTGTTCGCTTGATATTCTTTATTAATTCATTAGCTCAAACATTTCAGGCAGATTGCTTGCAGTATCTCTTAAAGTCAATAAACTCGGTGTCAAATGATACAGAACGGGTCGATTTATCCATTTTTTTCTTTGAAACCTTATTTTATCTTACATAATCCTGTATATATATATATATATATATACATGATCATATAAGCATATAACTACATCTATTTTTTTTAGGATTTTCTACCAAATTTTGGTTTTTCATTTCTAATCCACTGGCGGGGGATATCAAAATCAAGCAGTTGCAGGCATTTAACCCTCTAGGGTCATTCATATCATATTTGATACAGTATGAAAACAAGCCTTGAAAGAAATATTTTCCTGAAAAATTTTTTAAGAGTAATATTTTATAAATTTCAAATGAAAGCAGTACTGACTGCTCAGTCAATGAATACCAAATGTTTCCTTATAGGGAAATACCAAATGTTTCCTTATAGGGAAATACCAAATGTTTCCTTATAGGGAAATACTGTATCAAATATGATACGAATGGCCCTAGAGGGTTAAATAACTGGGAAATCTTCTAACAGAAGACGGATTACATTGAAGCAAATTTATTGCTTTATACATTTTGATTCTTATTTGAAGCACATAAAACTCCAAATTTAGAACTGATATCTATGGCTCTTTTTGCTGTTTGTTACCAAAAACTAAAAATTTAAAAAGCCATGTCAATTGCAATATTCCATCTCGATAAATATTATCCTCCCGCCTTCAAAGCACCCATATGTTATCTGTTCATCGGCATCCCTTGTACCATGTTTTTTGTTTCTTACTGTACTTGTTTTTTTTTTATGTGGTAGTAATAATTGGGAGATCAGTTTATTACTTCACAACAATATAAAAGGGGACCCCCATTTTATGCCCAGTAGACGCCTTAATCATGTTTTCAACTATTATATTTAGTCAGTCAGTTAAGTGTCATACGTGATACGCGCTTTGGGCGATCATGTCTCGAAAGTGACATTACTGACTGGGCAGATAATTATCCCGCAGTAGGTTGCACTTGCTCTCTGAGGTAGACTGGTTGCCAAGCAAGGTTATAGAACCAAATCTCTCCTGTTATTTGACTCATATCTGGAGGGGGAAGAGATGTATTATAATATTAAGTAGTAATTAGTGGGGGATCAATTTATTACTTCATAACAATATAAAACGGGACCCCCACTTTATGTCCGGTAGAAGCCTTAATCATGTTTTCAACTATTATATTTAGTCAGTCAGTTAATTGCCATACGTGATACGCGCTTTAAGCGATCTTGATAGACTGGTTGCCGACCAAGTCTATAGAACCGAATCTGTCTTTTTATTTAACCCATATCTGGAGGGAAGAAAAGGATTATTACCTTTCCGAAGGGTATTTGTGCCTAAATGAATGCAACGAATTAAACTGGAATTCGAACTCGGATCCCCGATTTGTCGTTCCGAGTCAATATCTACTGCACCACACACCATGTCACTTACACTGGAGAAAACCACCCACATTTTCTAGGCACTCCATCAGTGAGAAGTAAGTTCCTCTTGAACAAGTTCTTTCCGCTTAACCGGTTTCCAAGTGGATGTTTCCCGATCATTACAATTTTAATCTGTTAAATCTAATTTAATTTTAAATTTTACCTTCCTCGTCTGTTCGTACAAACTGCCTCCTAACGTAACACACAATCTTGAGTGACTCTTGGGCCTTGTACAGGATGAAGCTTACTTTTAAAACAAAACCAGGCAAAAGATGGATTTTGAAAAAGCGGATCGATTTTCGTAACCGCAAATATCTATAAAAATACTATATTCTGCGAAGACACTTAAATTGTTGCTGATTGATCTCTAAAGCAATTAAAATGTCGTTAAATTTCAAAGAGATTTCTACGAGCCCCTAATATTGAGTAACATATGGCATTAGGATTTTTTTCTCCTTGTTTAATCAATTATATGAATTTCCATTATCGATTATCCTCTTCCAGATTTTGTCGCCTTAATTGCAATCATTTTACTCATTTTTCGAAAATCATTCTGTGATAACCCCTCAACTGTTCAACGTGTTTTGCCTAATTCATCCAACACAAAAACAATCCTTGTAAATATAAAAAAAATTATTTTGCTTGATTTGTTTTTAGATCTGATGTTTTGTTTAAACAGGTTCTAGCCCGCTGACGCTTACATCATACTACCCCAAGACAGTTCGCATTTTGGATTTCATGTAGCCCAACATTGGGTATTTAAGCAGGAAACTGCCTCGTGTCATCGAGCTAATATTACTTAGATTCAGTTTAAGGGAGACTCCGGAGATTTTTTACATAAAAAGCCAAATAAGAGTAAAACACGGGTACGTACCTTCTCATTGGACTTCTTTAATATATACAGCGAATAAATCCTGGTAGAACTACACCTACCAGAACTCATTAAAAAATCTTTATAACATTAAATATACACATCACATCGTGTTGACACAGTGAAGCAATTCTGATAGAACTAAACCCACCAGCATTGATTAAACAATCTTTATAACATTAAATATCTATCCTGCACATTTATAAATCTACCATCCGCCGTGTATTGAATACTACTGCCACATCTGGTCAGGTGCCCCTGCTATTCTCCTGGGGGTTCTTAACAAAATACAACGGATAATCTGTAATGGGATTGATACCGACTTGGCAGACCGGCTGCAGTCACTCTCTCACCGGCGTGACGTGGGTTCCTTGTGCCTCTACTATAAATACTTTCATGGCTTCTGCTCCGATGAACTTAGATCACTGGTGTCCCCTAGTTATGAATTTGCACGAGATACCAAATTAGCAACTAGGTCTCATCCTTTTACAGTGAAACAGGTAAGATGTAACCGCAATTTCTACTCCAACAGCTTCTTTTCTCGCACTTCCCACCAGTGGAATTCCCTTCCATACACTTGATTCCCCGAGAGCTACAATCTCCAGGAGTTTAATGTAAGGTCAATAGACACCGCCTAACACACTAACTCGCACCCATTCTCTCAAACACTCTTTCCATCTACCCAACCCTTACCTCGGTATCCTTACCCGTCTATCACTCTCCTTCTGATATTTCCTATATCTAACCACTCTTTCTCATCACTTTCCTCTATGTAAATCCCAAACCACACTTTCTCATCACTTTCCCCTCCCCCTAGCCACCCTTTCTCATCACTTTCCCCCATGTAACCCCCTAACCACTCTTTCTCATCACTTTCCCCTGTGTAAACCCATAACCACTCTTTCTCATCACTTTCTCCTATGTAACCCACTGCGCAATATTACCAGTGGAATGCCTTGCTTGGGGTGAAATGATTTTAAAAAAAGTATATATAGACATGACACCGTGTTGATACAGTGAAGCAATCCTGATAGAACTAAACCCACCAAAATTCATTAAACAATCTTTATGAGAATAAATATTCACATCACATCGTGTTGATACAGTGAAGCAATCCTGATAGAACAACATCTACCAGATTTCATTCAACAATCTTTAAACATTATATATATATATACATCACACCTTGTTGATAGAAGACAAAGAAAAAGCATCTACAGTAAATTCTACTGAATATTATAAATGAACTTGAGCAGAAAATATGTAACTTGTTGCTGTCTATGAACTGAAGACTCTAATATCATGCAAGTACAAAACATTTATCTACTTTTTTTACATACCGTGTTCTTTCAGGACATAGGCGATCATTGACTTCCTCTTACCCCGGTACCTTTGAGCTTTTAATAATGTTTCTCTTGGTATCTCTTCCAAACCCCATCCAACATCCATTTGCACAAACCAATCAATTATTGCTCATGCTGCTTTCTCCTTTCTCTCTTTCCCTCTATCCGTCCTGTGAGTATTAGATTCTCCAAACCCTCATTCCTCATCCAGTTAAGTGCCATATGTTGTACACGCTTGGGCGATCATGTCTCGAAAGAGACATGACTGACTGGGCAGAAGATTATCCCGCAGTAGTTTGCCATTGCCTTCAGCGCTAGACTGGTTGCCAGCCAAGGCTATAGGACCCAATCTGTCTTAATATTTAACCCAAAACTAGAGGGGAAAAGAGATGTATTATAATATTAAGTAGTAATAAGTGGGGTTCTGTTTGTTACTTCATAACAATATACAACTGATCCCCCACTTTATGCCGATTGGAAGCCTTAATCATGTTTTCAAATATTGTATTCAGTCAGTCAGTTAAGTGCCATACGTGATACACGCTTTGCTCGATCATGTCTCGAACGAGAAATGGCTGACTGGGCAGAAAATTATCCCGCAGTAGGATGCCATAACTTTCTGCGATAAACTGGTTGCCAACCAAGGCTATAGAACCCAATCTGTCCTATTATTTTAACCCATAACTGGAGGGAATAGACAGATTAATACCTTTTCCAAGGGTATTTGTGCGTAAGTGAATGCAAGGAATTCAACTGTATTTGAACTCAGCTTCCCGATTTGTCGTTCCGAGTCGATATCCACTGCACCACAACGCACATCATTACGTGTCTCAAAAAACTCAGCTGTCCCTTTCTGATCTAAGTATGATTTTATTTTTACTTTTGCATCCTCTCTAATGACTTGTCGTTGTTCATATGGTCAGCTTATGTCATCCTCAGTAGAACGACATTGCTGCTGTTTTGACCCTCTCTTTCATCATTGAAAAGATCGTCCAACATTTGTTGCCATACAGAACAACAGATCTAAACTTATTTATGAATGGAACTTTGTGTGTGTGTGTGTCCGTTACCTATAGATTCCAAAACAGCTGAACCGATTTTCTTGAAAATTTACACAGTTGTACTATAAGCGTCTGTGAGTTTTCTTAGCTAGGTTTTGTGTCGAGGTACCCCCGAAAATCGAAAATCGATAATCGAAAAATCGGGTTATAGAAGGGTCGTCTGATTTTAATCAAATTTGATACACTCATAGACAAAGACATAAGAAACGATATTCAGAAGTTTCAAGGTTGCAGTTCTTACAATAGTTCAGAAAATCAATAATATATATATATATAAAAGACAATATGTTTGTGTGTTTTTTCAGCCCTTTTATTTTAGTTTTTGCTTTGGGTTTGGCTCTAAGTAGGTATAATTGTAATTCTTAGTCTCAGCCATGATACCATTTACTCAGAGGACTTATTTAGCCTTCAATATTCATTTTACGACGAGAAAAACTTATTTGATATCGGTACCAGGAAATCAAAATTTGACTTACACCCATTCATTTTTCTTTCAGTCTACGGTCTCGTTTTAACTGGAAACAACTATTGCTTTTTAGTCTTTCGTGCCAACGTCCAAAGAGTCTGAGCTCCAGGACCAAGGATTAGTTTTAAAGCTTTCATTACACGCGAGCAACGGCGGGCTATACTGCTAATATCACATAACAGTCAATCTTTTTTCTTTGTTTGTAATGAGATTCTCTTGCCTCTCAGTACTTTGATTAGATTTTGAAATGCATCTTTATTCCATGCCAATGCGTTTTCGGATCTCAGTGTCACACATTCCATTCTCTGTTAGAACACTTCGCCGTTATTTAAATTACCTGTTTTTCTTTTAGTTTCTGCGACCTGTAGTTGGTATTTCAGGATCTCTTTTTTTTGTTGATGACCATACATTTAGTTTTTTTTTAAATTTATGCTTAATCTTTTCTCTCTTTTTCTTACTACCTTCAGTAGGAGATCCTGCATATTCCTTTCCGTGTCTGATATCAAAACCGTGTCTGATATCAACACCGTGTCATGCATGTATCTTATATTAATGAGATTGTGGCCGCAAAGGACTCAGGCCAACTCGGAATTGTTTCGTTATACATGTTGAATAGATCCGGTGAGAAAACACACCCTTGTCTTACGCCCCTTTATAATTTTGTATATCTGCTAAATTCGTTTTGGAATTTTTATAAACAGTGGATGGGAAGTGAGAAACCAAAATTTGAAGACGCTTTTAAATAGCGAAAACCTTCCTAAAGTTAAAATTAGAAATTTCATTAAAAACAAAGGGAATTTTACTGGATTGAAATTGAATGCCTCTCCTCATATTAAAGAGAATTAAGGTTAAAAATACGTATAGAAAAAGGCTAAGAATACCATATACTGGAATTCTGAGCAAGAAGGAGTTTTAGGGAAAACGTAAACTGAAAACACGTATATTTCAGGCACATAATAAGTAAAGAAGACGGTAAATTTTTTATTTGTTCCCCAAAGACCTTTACCCCTTTAAATCTTTCCAAAACATCATTATTTCCGTGCAAATGTAAATGCTGAACTCAAATCGATTATTTTTTATTGACGAAAATTACCTTTTTTCAAGTAAACGACCAGAAAATTATCGAACTTCTTGTCGCTGTTTATCTTAAACCATAACCACGCTTCAAAAATGTTATTCACTAATGAATGACTACACGCGTAGTTTGCCGATTTTTTTGGCCTTTTTACTTCCTTTTTGCAATTACTACGCGGAAATTGAGTTCCGAAACCAAACAAATCGCGGAGTAATTGCTCAAAGGAAGTAAATAGACAAAAATAAGTATCCTACGTCTCAAGTCATTCAGCCGTGAATCACATATGAGAACGTTGGTACAAGATGAGACATAGTCGATTTTTTCTGGTCGATAACATGAAAACTTTTAGGTTTCTTCAATAAACAATTATCGATTTGAGTTCAGCAGATACATTTTTGCATGAAATTAAGGATGTTTTGGAAAGATTTGACGAGGTAAAAGCCTTCGGGGAACAAATAAAAAATTTACCAAGAAGACTTGTAGAATTTGATACTAACATGGCTTACTAAAAACAAGAAGCACAGAGAAAAGCAGCACAATCTATTAAACGAGCCTGAGTAAATATTTGACAAAACGTGGGAAGTCATATTGGGAAAGAGAAAGTAAAAGACAAAAAAATACTCATAGCTATAAAAGACAGAGAGGGGTTGAAAGCCATGATCGCCCTCTGTCCTGAAGAGGCGTGATACATGAAGGAAAAACAAGACGGCTAATTGAAAGACAAAACATAATTGGTTTAATAATAATAATACTTTTGCGAGTGAAGGTTACATATAACGGCTTTTTTAGAAGCAAAAAATAATTTACAGTATTCACATTATTCGGACTATTGTCCTCATCTTTGTTGCCATTTGTACGACGTTTAATAATAGATCATTCTATTTGTCTATATTTCTGAGATGAGGTAGTATTTACAGTATTTACATTATTCGGACTATTGTCCTCATCTTTGTTGCCATTTGTATGACGTTTAATAATAGATCATTCTATTTGTCTATATTTCTGAGATGAGGTAGTATTTACATTATTCGGACTATTGTCCTCATCTTTGTTGCCATTTGTACGACGTTTAATAATAGATCATTCTATTTGTCTATATTTCTGAGATGAGGTAGTATTAACAGTATTTACATTATTCGGACTATTGTCCTCATCTTTGTTGCCATTTGTACGACGTTTAATAATAGATCATTCTATTTGTCTATATTTCTGAGATGAGGTAGTATTTACTGTAGTTACATTATTTGGACTATTCTCCTCATCTTTGTTGACATTTGTACGACGTTCAATAAAAGATCATTCTATTTGTCTATATTTCTGAGATGAGGTAGTATTTACAGTATTTACAGTATTCGGACTAGTGTCCTCATCTTTGTTGCCATTTGTACGACGTTTAATAATAGATCATTCTATTTTCTATATTTCTGAGATGAAGTAGTATTTACAGTATTTACATTATTCGGACTATTGTCTCATCTTTGTTGCCATTTGTACGACGTTTCGATTGTTGTACGCTCCGGCTTTCTTCAGGTGCTAGAAATTTCGTAGCGAACCCTTTATTAGCCTTAAGGACACATGACCCAGTGGATATAGACGTTGGTTAATTCCTGTTACTTTACCCAAAGAGTTGTGTATTCAATACCAGGCTACAGCTGTGGTGAACAAATAACATGCAGAGTTAGAGGGAGATAACTCATGACGTTCAAAAGATCCATTACTACGCAAGGGATAAAAATGATATACCCCAGTTTTCGTTTCGATTAGAAATTCTTAGTTCCTGAAGAAGGCCGTAGCCTACAACGGCTGAAACGGCAACAAAGATGTGGACAATAGTCCGAATCATATCAATATTCTAAATACTAAATCATCTCAAAAATGTAGACAAATATTAAAGCTTTTTATTTTATTGTATTTTATTCACTTTATGGGGTGATGGTGTGAGGTGTTGAATTAGGACCATGAAAAGGATATTTGCCCGTAATAAATGTAACAAAAGCAGCGAATAAGCTACACAATATGATTGTGTAAATGGATTAGGACAGAGATTAGGAATCAAAATTTACTAAGAGTTAAAAGAAGAGAAAAATGTGGAGACCCATGTCCGAAAAGAGCGCGGCGTAATGAAAAAGTATAAACGAGCCTGAGGAAATGCCTTGAAGAACAGGCGATTAGGAGAGTTAGCAAACTGACAAACTTTACTTAAAGCTAAAAAGTACAGTAAATTGTGGGGAGCCATGATCAACCACGTTCTGAAACGATGGGACACATACGGGAATTGAATGTTTAGCCATAACTTTCACCCAACAGAAGTCCGATAAAGAATTTATAAAACGCTGTGCAAAAGACTGTTTTCACTCAAAATTCAATGCCTACTGATATCAAGAAGCTGTAAACAACTTTCTAGACGGTATAGCTATTTTGAGATGACGTTGCGTCTTGGATGAGCTTCAAGGCTCATGAATTGTTGGTGGTGGCATTTCCATAATGACCTGGTGTGTGTTAACGCGATGGGGGTAACCCATCTTCTGGAACTACTAAGTTACATTAATTTTTGATTACCTTCTTCGAGTCAGGGATGAATAATTCCAGTAATAAAATGCATCGGAACCAATATACCATGAATTTGAGCAGCTTGGGGAAACTTCCAATGAATGGTGTAGCCATTGCATTTTCCCGACATGATTCCAATAATGCGTTTAACCGGAAACTAGATAATATACCTACACTGTCCAGGGAGTAGGAGACAACTATCAAGAAGGCATAGCACAATGTCTCTTTAGGCGATTTTGAAATCGGTAGCACCATTCACTGCACATGGCCGGGTTGGTGAACGTTCTAAAATACATATTACATCAATCATTGATATTGATTTTGTCACGTCAGTGTTAAACTGTAATATTATGCAGGTATATTATGCAATCTCCTAATAATATGCGAAAGGCGCATAGTAGCTGTGATAATCGCACATGCCGCCATTAATTGACGGGTTTTATTCCTGAAAACGGCAACAGCCAAAATAAAATTAATAATATATAAAAACTATAAAACGAATCTTAAAATCATTAAAAGATAAGGAATATGGAATCTATATTATAAATTGAAATGTTTGTCCGTTTCTCACATACTCTCTAGGTTTAAATTAAGATAGGTTTATATAATAATCATACACTTGTCTTTGTCATGTGTGAGTGGCTTACGTCGATTTGAGTGATTTACGATACACAGGGATGTGCGTTGTGGCGCAGTGTATATCGACTCGGAACTAAAGATCGTAGAGCCGAGATCGAATTGTGGTTGAATTCGTTGCATTCACGTACGCGCAACTACACTTTGAAAAAGTATTAATCCGTCGTTTTTTTCCCCCAGGGCTGGGTTAAATAGCAAGACAGATTAGGCTCCATAGACTTCCTTGGCAACAAAATAATAGCAACCTACTGCGGGAATATTTGCCCAGTCACTCATGTTCCTTCCGAGACATGATCACCTAAGCCTGTATCACGTATAACACTTAACTAATTGATCTGGAAAAGAAATTGAATAACAAGAAGTACTGAATTATATAGCCTTGGTTGGCAACTATTCTACTGCAAAAAGTAATAGCAGCCTATTGCAGGAAAAATTCTGCCCAGACAGTCATGTTTCTTTCGAGACATGATTGTCCAAGCGTGTATCACGTATGGCAATTAATTGACTGATTAACTAAACGCGCAAATCGACGCAACTACAGATACAATATGACTAGGTTTGAAATAAGATAGTAAAATAGTACATTCACTTACACGAGCGAGGCAACAAATTATGAAGGACAAAAAATAAATAATTTTTAAACTGTAAAAGATCTATTAATTACTTAATCTTATTCAGTTTTTTTCCGAGATTATCTAAACATATTTACAAATGGAAATTTTTGTGCGTGTGTGTGTCTGTTAACTATAGACTCCGAAACGGCTGAGCCGATTTTCTTAAAAATTTACACAGTTGTACTATAAGCGTCTGCGAGTGTTCTTAGCTAGGTTTTGTGTCGAGGTGTCCCCGAAAATATCGAAAATCGATAATCGAAAAAATCGAGCTATAGAAGGAGTGGTCCGATTTTAATCAAATTTTATACACTCATAGACAAAGACATAAGAAACGATATTCAGAAGTTTCAAGGTTGCAGTTCTTACAATAGTACAGTAAATCAATAATATATATATAAAAGGCAAGATGTTTGTGTGTGTGTGTTTATCTGCCTGTATGTCTGTATTTTTCAGCCCTTTTATTTTAGTTTTTACTTCGGGTTTGGCTCTAAGTAGCTATAATTGTAATTCTTAGTTTCAGCCATGATACCATTTACTCAGAGGACTTATTTAGCCTTCAAAATTCAGTTTACGACGAAAAAACTTATTTGATATCGATACCAGGAAATCAAAATTTGACTTACATCCATTCATTTTTCTTTCAGTCTACGGTTTCGCTTTAACTGGAAACAATTATTGTTTTTTAGTCTTTCGTGCCAACGTCTAAAGTGTCTGAGCTCCAGGACCATGGATTAGTTTTAAAGCTTTCATTACACCCGTGCAACGCCGGGCTTTACAGCTAGTTCGGTAATAAATAAAATAATTTCTTAAATCTTTATTTTTTTAAAACAATTGTTGAATATTTTTATAGCAGTAAATGAATTAATACAATACACAAATATTTAAACGCATAGAACTTAAAATTGAAGTGGGCGTCTGTGTCATTTCATTTTTCTTCTGACAAGAACCTCAGGTTAACACGAAGTTTTACGGAGTAATGGAAAGAAAAAGATACTTATAGTCAACCTTAGAAAGCCACGGTCGAAATTCCTAGAGCACATAATGAGAGGAGGTGACTTGGAAAAATGATACTCACAGGGAATATCGAAGGTAAGAGGGTGCAGAAAACGAGAGTGCAGAAAAAACAATGCATAATTCATATAGCAGTTGTGAAGAAATGGATGGAAGAAGATAGAAAATATAAAAATTATTTCGAGTTATAAAAGGCATGAAATTGTGGAGAGCCATGATCGTCCTGAATGCACAGGATGGGGCAGAGCAACTTGATTATTTTAATTTGGCACCCTGAAGCGATGGTTGTTCCGAGGATAGCAGGGAGGGGCTTACACGTGTGTGCGGGATTTAAATTTTGTTTCTGTTTAATTCCAGGAACCTCAGTACGCATTACAGCACGCGTGTCAATAACAGTTTTGCAGCAGAACTTTTCAAGACACCTCATCCCTTTGAGGGGTGATCTACATTGGCCAGCACAGTCTGCTGATTTATCACCATGTGACTATTTTCTATGGGACTACCTGAAGGCAATTGTTTACAACGATCATTCTAACACCCTGGGTCACCTGAAAAACAACATTCTTCAAGCTGTCGCCAACATAACCAGCGATATGCTGGAAAGAGTTGACCGAAACTTCAGAGTACGATTAACCCAGTGTATTGAGCAGAGTGGACGCCATCTGACTGATGTCATCTTTAAAGCTTGTAAAACATAAAATTTAAATGTTGTAATTGATGCTGTTTAAAGAATTACATGCATATCTGTATTACATTTGTTTTATTTGTTATTCCGAATAAGCAAGTCGCTCTGCCCCACTCTGTAAAAGAAGCGACGACGGTGGATTAGAAAAAAGTAAAAAGAAGAGAATGAAAGAACAAAAAAGATGATGAAAAAGAAGTAGAAGAAAATGGCGGAGAAGAAGAATAATAACAAAGAAGAAGAATAAGGAGGAAGGGGTGAAGAAAACGAAGAAGATAGAAGAAAAAGAAGAAGAGGAAGATGAAGAAGGATTAGAACAAGAAGAAACAGGATAAAAGAAGAAAAATAAGTGAGGAGGAAGAAGAAAGAGAAGAATACAAAAGAGAAGAACGAGAAGAAGAAGAAGAAGAAGAAGAAGAAGAAGAAGAAGCTCAGTAACAATCTCAACTAAGTTTTCGAATCTTTCGGTTCGACATTGTTATATATTCCGTTCAAATACACTTCACATTTCCTCTTTCAACTTGGAAGTCTTTTCTTTTTTTCTAACTAAACTGGTATTAAGAAATTTGTATAACGATATTGAATGTATTTAAGCATTAAAGCAATGTCCATGTTCAAACCACTTAAATATCAATACTGAGTGATCGACGAACAATTTAAGCTCTCAAACAAGTCGAGATTCGATTATGTACATATATTAGAAATCACAGGTTGACTTAAGGAAAAAAACCTAGTCGATTTGATATTTGTACAGATAACATCCAATTTAGCACGCGTGAACCTTGTTCAATCCAGACTGGAATTCAGATACACATAAGTGGGATAAATCCAACGTTTTTTTAGAAAATCTATCAATAACGGATCTTCCGCCAATAAAGATTTTGATTTGGAAGCTATTTCAGTTTCATACTGAATTTTTCGACCTTCTGTATCCGTCATTGTGGATAGTCAAATTAATATAACATTCCGCTATTGCTCTATTTAGCCTCTCAGAAATTAGAAGCCTTGTGCCAGACTTTGTAAGCCATTTGCAAATACGTAGATTCCATAAATATTCTGGAAATAATATGAAGCATGTCGAGGAAGCATTTCAATCATGCCGTTCCTAAATCATATTAATAATCATGGCTCTCCAAAGCATTCTTTATTTTTCCTCTACATAATATTTGCATCGGTATATGTATTTTTTAAATCATTTTACCCAAGCAAGGCAGTTTTACTGACACTGTTGCGCAGGGGGTTACATAGGGGGAAAGTGATGAGAAAGAGGGGTAGGTTATAGGGGGTGTCAGGAAGAGGGCAATAGAAGTATGAGAATATTGGTGTGATGGGAGTGAAGTGGATGAAGAAAAGAGCTTGAGAGAAAGGATGCGAGTCAGTGAGATAGGAGATCACTGTTGAGTTTCCATTTAAATTCTTAGACATTGTAGCGGTAGGGAAAGCAAGTAAATGGAAGGGAATTCCACCGGCGGGAGACTGATATACTTAACTAGCAGTATAGACCGGCGTTGCTCGTATGTGACGAATGCTTTAAAACTAATCCATCGTCCTGGAGCTCAGACTCAGCCTAAAGAAGTGTGAAGTTTGGTGAGAATCGGATAAAAATTGTGGACGTGTATAAATTACATACAGACAGATAAACAGACACACACACAAATATCTTGCCTTTTATATATATATATATATATATATATATATATATATATATATATATATATATATATTATCGATTTTCTGCACTATTGTAAGAACTGCAACCTTGAAACTTCTGAATATCGTTTCTTATGTCTTTGTCTATGAGTGTATCAAATTTGATTAAAATCAGACTACTCCTTCTATCACCCGATTTTTTCGACTATCGATTTTCGATATTTATCGGGGGTACCTCGACACAAAACCTAGCTAATAGCACTCGCAGACGCTATAGTACAACTGTGTAAATTTTCAAGAAAATCGGTTCAGCCGTTTCGGAGTCTATAGGTAACGGACACACACAGAGACACATACACATACACAGACAACGTTCCATTTATAAATAAGTTTAGATTTAGACTATACATGCAATTATGAACATTTAGGAAAACCGAATGAATTTTTTATTTTCACTTCGAAACAAAGCATGGCAAAATTTCAATTTATAGACACCAAAATGAAATTAATAAGAAAATTTAAATGTGTAGTTTTTTTTTTAACAAATGTCGGAAAAATCATCAGAATAACGAAATATGATTTCCAAAAGTAAGTGTTTTTCTTCTTGCATAAGCCGTGTCCCTTCAAGAAGTAGGCGATAATGGTTTTTTAATATCAACCTATATCAAATACGATCTTAACACTCTAGCGATCCTGTTATAAAATTGCAAATGTATTGTGTCATTATCTTAATCTTTAACTGTTTTGAACAGCAGTCAAGAATAAACACATCTACAGACTCTCCTAAGCCTTTCTCGGAATTCTATTTTGTGACGAGTTACAAATAAAAATGTCCAATTTAAAAAACTGTAGTATTATACGCATGAAGGTTTCTTGAGTATTTTATCGATTAAAAATTGTAGTGAACCTCGTCTCTGTTCTCAATTACGCAAATGAGTTTTTGATGTTACCGAATCGGATTGCTGTTTGAATATAGATTAAAAATTAGTCTTTTCTAGGTTTTTAGGCCGTTTAAATTGACTAGACATAGCAGTGAAAAGGTCTAAAAATGGTGAAATTTTTTGGAATCAGATAAGAATTCCAAAAAGATTTTAACAAATTTTATCTAACTCTGGCAAAAAAACTCATGTTGATCTTTCTCTACTAAATTTAATATTACCAATATTTTCAGCGGGACACGCTAGCAAATCTCTACTCTGTAGAAAGGCATCTTTAGAGAATTCCCCAAAAATTAAATTAACATTAAGACATATTTTTGTCATTTACACTATTTGCATTCGGACTATTTTCCTGAATTTTATTTTCGTTATCACAACGTTTCGGTATTTGTGTCCTCTGGTTTTCGTCAGGTTGATATTGATTTGGGTATCTAATCTACAGGGCATTCTGTACTGTACCCTTTATTTAATCTACTGAGATATTTTCCCACTATTCTGATTTATAGTACGACTCAGTTGTTGCTTTCCCTATTTCTACTATTCTTTCTCCTCTATGTGTCTTGTCTTTTCAGGACGTAGGCGATCATGGCTTTCCACGTTTTCCTATACCTGGTGGCTTTTAGCAGGCTTTCTTCTGTAAGGTCTCGCAGCCCTCGTTCTGTCATCCACCTGCTCAGGTCCTTCAAACAGGTTATCCTCTGCTTTCCTCTGTCTCTTTTTCCCTCTATCTGGCCTGTTAGCATCAGGTTCTCCAAGTTCTCTTTCCTCATTGCATGTCCCAGGAACTTCAGTTGTCTCTTCCTAATGCACAATATTAATCTCCTTTTCGTTTCCATCCTTTCCAATACCTCGTCAGTGTTCACATACTCGGTCCACGATATCCACATCATCCACATTACGGTGGCTTTATGTTTTCCCTTCATCTTTGTTGATATTATCAAACATTCACTGCTATATTGAAGAACTGTTGTTTCTAGCGAAATTGTCCCGTTTCTTAATACTTTACTCAACTTCTGGAATTCTTCCTTCGCCATGCCAATTCGCCTACGGATCTCTTTCCGTTTTCAGTTAGAACACTTCCCAGGTATCTAAATTTACGTACCTGCTTGATTTTGACATTCCCCACCTGTATTTAGCATTTTGGGCTGCTCTTTTTGTTGCTGCTGCTGCTGATGATGATGATTTCTACTATTCAGTGAAGTGCCATACGTGATACACTGGGCAGAAGATTATCACGAAGTAGGTTGCGCTAGGCTGGTTGCCAGCCAAGGCTATAGAACCCAATCTGTCCTGTTAGTTGACTTATAGCTAGAGGGAAAAAATATGTATTACTTTATTAAGTAGTAATAAGTGGGAGATCAGTTTATTTCTTCATAACAATATAAAACTGATCCCCCACTTTATGCCCAGTAGAAGCCTTAATCATGATTCCAACTATTATATTTAGTCAGTCAGTTATGTGCCATACGTGATACACGCTTTGGGCGATCATGTCTCAAAAGAGACATGACTGGACAGAAGATTATCCCGCAGAAGGTTGCCATGACTTTCTGCGGTAGACTGGTTGCCGACCAAGGCTACAGAACCCAATCTGTCCTATTATTTAACCCATAACTGGAGGGAAGGGACGGATTAATACGTTTCCCATGGATATTTTGCGTAAGTGAATGTAAGGAATTCAACTGGAATTCGAACTCAGCTCCCCGATATGGCGTTCCGAATCGATATCTACTGCACCACAACGCACATCCGTTTCTACTATTACTATGTCAGAAAATTCAGTACGCAACTCTGTAATTCTCTAGAACACTCTCCATTTAATCAATTATGTTCTTGTCCTATTGCTTGGGCCGAGCAGTATGTAATTAGAAACACTACGAGCAATAATGAGCAATGCTACAAATAACATCGCATATTTTTCTTCGAATGTCATCAAGAATTTCTAAATATATAGCAGTAATCCGGGAAAAGATGTGGCAACAATTTTTAAAACAATAATCAAAGGTAGATTTATATATAATTAATGTAAATTCTGGCGTGAAAATTGGTCTCGACCAACATGCACATTTGGGGTGTAGGAGCTCCCGGTCCTCATTTTTAAGTCTTGATGAAATTTAAAAGTGCTGGTCATATTTCAAATATAGAACTCCTCCTTATCTCTCTCTCTCTCTCTCTCTCTGTATATATATATATATATATATATATATATATATATATATATGTATTGTCACTGGCAGACAGATCTGTTTCCCTGTATCACAGCTCATCAGTACGGTTAGACTCTGATTGCTCTCTAACTCAGGCTCGCAACGCGACCGAATTGGCGTCAGCCGGCGACATTACCCCTGGGCCACGGGGCGTTCGGCGGAAGGAGACAGTCTTTTTAGCGCATATCATATTACGCGCCCAATAGCTAGAGTGCTCCAATTCATTTTACTGAATGTGCGATGATATATATATATCTATATCTATATATATATATATATATACACACACACACACACACACACACACACACACACATATATATATATATATATATATATATATATAAGTATGTGTGTGGATATATATATATATATTTTGTAATTTTGTTATTACAATGGTATTTAAAAGTATTATATTCCTACACAAATGTCATATTTCAGAACATTATTGTTCTTCTTCAGGGAATACTTTAAAAACTAACGTTGAAATGATTTATTTTAGAAAAGATTAAATAAATGCATGGTTATTTAGAAAGTTAAGGAGTGGTTAATATAATTTGTATTACTCAATCAAAAATGAGAATTAGGTTAAATGTAAATTTGAACATTTAGGTCCATGTAGATGACATTATTTGCGAGATATGACTGCCTAGGCAGAAGATTTTCTCTGCGGTATATTGCCATTGCTTTCTGCGGTAGACCGGTTGCCAACCAAGGCTACAGAACGCAATCTGTCCTGTTATTTGACTCATAGCTAAAGCGGGAAGAGATGTATTATATTATTAAGTAGTAATTAGTGGGGGATCAGTTTATTACTTCATAACAATATAAATATGATCCCCCATTTTATGACCATGAGAAGCCTTTATCATGTTTTCAACTATTATATTCAGTCAGTCAGTTAAGTTGCATACGTGATACACGCTTTGGGCGATCATATCTCGAAAGAGACATGACTGACTGGATAGAAGATTATCCCGCAGTAGATCGCTATTGTTTTCTGCAGTAGACCGGTTGCCAAACAAGGCTATAAAATCCAAACTGTTTTGATATTCAACCCATAGCTGGACAGAGGAGAGGTGGAATAATACGAGTCACAAAGATACTTGTGGATGAAACTAATTCGACTGGAATTCAAACTCTGTTATTGTATAAAGAATTGATATTACGAAAGCATTTTATTAGTTTTAATTCTTTCTAACAAAATGTGTTTTTTTTTTCTTAATGATGTGGAGTAGTTTACGCACTGAAGTTTATAATCGTGCTATGTCGGTTGCTAATCGACTTAACGTACCCAAAATGTTAGGAACTTAGTAATCTTTCACTGAAAACTGACTTCTTAGTATTCGGCTAATTGCCGACTAATATCAACTGCCTCCAATAGATCTCTAAAGAATTCTCTGGAACTTCTAAGAACTCCTGAGCACTTCCCAAGTACTTTTCGGATTAACTTCCTGTTAACATATTTTATTATAGGAGGGAGAGTCCATATTCTGAGGAATCGATGTATTTCACCATAACAGTTATATAAATCAATAATTAACATTTGGAAGGCATTTTTCGTTATTAAAATATGCCTTTAGATTAAAGGTGTGATATTTGCCGTTGTCTCGTAAAACACCTCCCAAGTAAAAATAGGTTTGGCATATATTCTTTTTTTTTTATCCAGGATCAAGAAACAATTTCCACTGTTCTCTTTTATACCTGAAACATTATAATTACGAAATGATTCAGGTTCAACCAATCGCTGGTTGTTATTGTTTGAGAACATACTCGAATGGGCCACTTGAATTCCTTCGTTTTATTTCTTTCGACTCTAACATTATTGTTCTTTGGACTGTTTCAAAAGAGTTCTTATTAAAAGACACGCCAACGGCATTGCCTGGCCATTAATTTTCTGTCTTCGAAGTCCGGCGTTGATTTCTGCGTACGGGTTTTTATCTCTAATTTCATTGGCAACAGGAATTCTCACCAGTCCTTATGAATTGTTGCACTCTGAAAGAACCTGCTTGCTCTGAACATCTGCTGGAATTAATGTTCACACCAGATCTCAAGTTGATGTTATATAGACAATCCATTGCTATAGATTGACAGAAACATATAGAACTCTAGAAAGTACCTGAATTATCCTGACATGGTCTATGTTTAGAAGAAACGGATTAGACTAAAAATTGTGTATTGCTGACATGTCTGGGATACTGCTACTCAGCCTTTTTCTCCAGAGCTGATAAAATTCAAATGCGTTTGTGATTTATTAATTAATATACACCCCCATAAAATCATTTCTACCTGACGAAAAGTTTAAAATTCTCGCTATTCTATTAATATTCACAAGGAAAATATTCCCGCGAGACATTTTCTGTTCATCAGATTCTTCTTCTATGTGTCCTGTCCTTTCAGGACGTAGGCGATCATGGCCTTCCACGTCTTCCTATTCCTGGTGGCTCTGAGCACACCTTCTTTTGTTATACTATTCAACCCTCGTTCACTCATCCACCTGATTAAGTCCTTCAAATATGTTATCCGCTGCTTTCCTCTGTCTTTTTTTCCCTTTATCTGGCCTGTGAGTATCAGGTTCTCTAAGCCCTCCTTCCTCATTGCTTGTCTAAGGAACTTCAGTTGTCTCTTTCTGATGCTCAATATTAATTTTCTTTTCGTTTCCATCATAATACACCTAAAACTTCACATACCTGATATATGAGCCGTATCTAACTCATTCCATTTGTAGGTAAGTCAGAAAATATTTACTCGTGTTTTTCTGTACGGATACGTACTGATTACACTCATCTTACACTCACCTTAATTCTCGAGCAGAGGTTAGTAAGGCTAAACTCAAAATAACAATTCTTCTCCCAGACCACAGTATTATCAAATACATAACATGGTGGTTGACTTCTAATTCCAGTTTTACTTTCTATAGCAGCTAGTTAAGTGCCATACGTAATCCACGCTTTTGGGCGATCATGTCTCGAAAGAGACATGACTGACTGGGCAGGAAATTATCCCGCAGTACGTTACCATTGCTTTCTGCAGTAGACTGGTTGCGAGCAAAGGCTATAGAACCCAATCTGTCCTGTTATTTGATTCGTTGCTAGATGGGGTAGTGAAGTATTATATTATTAAGTAGTAATTAATGGGGAATCAGTTTACTACTTCATAACAATATAAAACTGATCCCCTACTTTATGCACAGTAGAAGCCTTAATCATGTTTTCAATTATTATATTCAGTCAGTCAGTTAAGTTGCATACGTGATACACGATTTGGGCGATCATATCTCGAAAGAGACATGACTGACTGCGAAGAAGGTTATCCCGCAGTATGTTGTTACTACTTTCTGTTTTTATATACGAAGTTTTAACCCGTATATATATATATATATATATATATATATAAGAAAAATGAAGGCAGACAAATTATTTCATGGTGAATCGGAAGTGTAGGCCTATTTCAGGCGAACCATCATCAGCTTCCGTCTTTATTTTAGAAAGGATTAATCCTTTGTAAAATAAACACGGAAGCTAATGATGGTTTGCCTGAAATAGACCCATTCTCCCGATTTACTATGAAATAACGTGTCTGCCTTCATTTTTCTTATATTTACTCTATATGTATTTATATGCATATATGTATAGAGCTCTCTTCGTGAGTTATCATACCACTGTATGTACAGGATACTCCTTTGGATTCTTCTATATCCACACTGATAGCTGATATATATATATATATATATATATATATATATATATATAGGTCTTGGTCATTTTTGAATTAGAACAGTACCCTTTGTATTAAAAATTGCTGAATGCAGTGTATTGTAGAGCTTTTGAATATTTTTAATTTGGAAATGAGTTATTTCTGTAAACTAGGTTTCTACATTTTGATATCTTCAGGCAATTTATAATGAGTGTTTTTTCAATGTTTTCCTAAACTAACAACATAGAGTTTTACGAAAGCTCTGAAAATTTAATCAATCTGAAATTTATTTAAGGATCTTAAAATACTTTCATCCAGGTTTGCACAATCCTAAGTTGGGTCTAGAGTTGTGATTACTTCTTTAGTAATTTTTTTTTGTTCTGGAAACAAGACAATGGCTAAATTTTCTTCTTGCAACATTCTGTATCTAAAACAGAAGTTGTAAAATGATTATACGTCAATGACCACCAAGTGATTCTAAAATCTACTAAGTGTAGAAGTGTAGAAACTAAAACATTCTAAGTGTAGAAGTGTAGAAACTAAAACCATCTAAGTGTAGAAGTGTAGAAACTAAAACCATCTAAGTGTAGAAGTGTAGAAACTAAAACCATCTAAGTGTAGAAGTGTAGAAACTAAAACCTTCTAAGTGTAGAAGTGTAGAAACTAAAACCTTCTAAGTGTAGAAGTGTAGAAACTAAAACCTTCTAAGTGTAGAAGTGTAGAAACTAAAACCTTCTAAGTGTAGAAGTGTAGAAACTAAAACCTTCTAAGTGTAGAAGTGTAGAAACTAAAACCTTCTAAGTGTAGAAGTGTAGAAACTAAAACCTAAGTGTAGAAGTGTAGAAACTAAAACCTTCTAAGTGTAGAAGTGTAGAAACTAAAACCTTCTAAGTGTAGAAGTGTAGAAACTAAAACCATCTAAGTGTAGAAGTGTAGAAACTAAAACCATCTAAGTGTAGAAGTGTAGAAACTAAAACATTCTAAGTGTAGAAGTGTAGAAACTAAAACCTTCTAAGTGTAGAAGTGTAGAAACCAAAACCTTCTAAGTGTAGAAGTGTAGAAACTAAAACCTTCTAAGTGTAGAAGTGTAGAAACTAAAACCTTCTAAATGTAGAAGTGTAGAAACTAAAACCTTCTAAATGTAGAAGTGTAGAAACTAAAACCTTCTAAATGTAGAAGTGTAGAAACTAAAACCTTCTAAATGTAGAAGTGTAGAAACTAAAACCTTCTAAATGTAGAAGTGTAGAAACTAAAACCTTCTAAATGTAGAAGTGTAGAAACTAAAACCTTCTAAATGTAGAAGTGTAGAAACTAAAACCTTCTAAGTGTAGAAGTGTAGAAATCCTCAAAACAACATACGATAAAAATATTCTATTTTTGGTCTTTTCGACAATTATTTAAGCTGTACAAGTCCTGAGCCCCTAGAGGTAAATTTTAAGCTGTTATGTGGGAAGATAACGGGTAATTCTTGGACAGGTTAAGGGTGTAGTGATAGAGGATATATCCACTCGGAAGTCGGTTACATAATGCAGCGGTTGGTGAGAAATAAGTTTCACGAGTCGAAATAATATCTCAGAAGTGGAATACTGTAAGAATTAATTTTCTTTGCTACAATGTGCTCATCAGTGCGGGTTTTAGAAGGTTAGAAATGGTGGAACTAAGACATTCAGTTAATCTGTAGGCATTGCATGGAACTAGGGACATAGAAGCGACAGGTTTGCGACATTTCGCTAGTAACAAGAGAGGTCTGTTCTGACTTTCTCGAAGATAAAACGTGACAGGATCAGTAAAAGAAATGAGCTGACCAATTTCCAGCCATCTTCCATAAAGAATTGTATATTCATGAGGTCTACTTGAAGCCTAGGGTCAACCTGAGACCTAAAGGCTGTTAAAAAATGTCTGGCACTAATTGTACCTTTATGAGTTGTTTTACTTTATTAGATTTAGATTATTAGGTATCAGCTCTCAATTTGGTATCTACGTTGAAGTCACAATCATTTACACCTGCATTGATTGTTTAATGAATCCTGATAGAACTAGTAGTTTCGTAACGATTGCTTCACTGTATATGTTAACGACGTCAAAGGAGAAGACAATTCACACTGTTACGCAACTTTTATATATTTTCTTTTTTTGTTTTAAGTTTTCGGGGTGTTCCTCAAACCAATTCTGAGCAATTTTCCTGCAAGAACAACCAATGTTGGAGTACATGGAATCCGGAATGTGAATTTTCTTGGAGTAGCATGGCGTAAGGGTCAGCGGACAGATAAAAATTTAATTGAAACAACGGACCCAGGTTCCTATGAAACAAATCAAGCAAAGTCATTTTCCGTTTTCCCTATATTTTTTTTCTTTTTTTAAGGATAATGTTTTAGGCTTTGACGAATTAGACAAAAGGGTCAAAACACTCTAGACAGTTAAGATAAGAATGGGGGCTAACTGTCAAAATGTCTTCAAGTCTGTCGTTAAATGGGGCAAAAAAATGGCTTTTTATATTAATCATCTGAGAGAACCATTTTTACTTTACATCAGCTTGGATGAAGCTAATCTCTAAGAAAGTGAATCTTAGAAGCTCTTTGGCTAACGTTCTCAGCTGACAAGAAGTGAAAAGACTACTTTAAATCCATTGTTAGGTCAATTCTACTAAATTTAGTTCATCGTGTTGTGCGAGGCAATGTTTCTCTCCAGAATCTATCTTACATATATAAAATTGTTGTGAAGTTATTTTCGCAGTGGAGGCTAGTATTCGTTCATTTAACTTAAATTTCGGACTCGGAAGATAATGTGTACAAAACAGAAATCTAAATAATGATAATGATGATGTTGGTTAAGTCCAGTAACTGGACTCAATGAGTTGTGAGTTCTATACGAGTCTACAGCAGTGGTGAAGCAATAACTAAGAGAATTATGTTAAAGGGCGATAACTACATTGCTACCGTAAGCGGCATCACACATGGAATGAGAATAATATACCCCACTGTTCGAAATAAAAGAGAATTGAATTTATTTTTGAGTCGTAAATAATCCGACGTGAAAAGCTTGATAACCATTGCACCGTGTCAAAGTGCACAAATTCAATAGTGACGAACTTAAAACAGTCTCAAATCTTTTTTTCGAGTTTGAGAGCAAGCTTCATTGAAGCACTCCATCTTCATCCTGATAGTTTGTGATGTTAAACTTTTAGTTTAAGAAAAATAGTTCCTCCCTGATATCTGTTTGATTAAACCTCGTCTGTTTGATCAATTCCTAGAAATCCATAGATCATATCTACTCGGGAATATAATTCCTATCCTCCTCCTCCTCATCATCCTTCCTCTTTTTCTTTTTCTTCTTCTTCTTCTTCTTCTTCTTTTCTTTCTAATATTATTAGAGTTTAAGAGAAAAATAATTTTGTTTTTTTTAATCATGTGATGAACTTTTACTTGTGTCAACTGGTTTCTCAGATAAGACTTACGAATGATTGATTTTATTTTCAGAGTTCCAAGACAGATCAAAATTGAATGCTTGTAGTACACGTCTGGTATATTCGATAATATATATATATATATATATGATGTAGAGTATCGAGGCAGCAGTCACTTTTCCAAACATATCCTGTTAAAGAAAAGACACAATGAATGTCTATGTCTAACCATGAGCCGTTCTAAACATCGTATTTTGGCTTTAATTTTAGTTGAAAGTAATGACAAAAATTCTTCAATATTTGGACAATTTTTTTATTGAGTAAGGTTCTAAGCTTTCGGTTCACATGAGCCATCTTCAGGGAGGTTACAAGGACGTTAACACGAAAACATCTACAAACAGCGACGATTTTATCTTTATTTTGGATTTAATGTAGATGGCCTTCAATAACTGAAGTTCTTTTTACTATGTGTATGATTGAGGATCATTGTACTGGTTATTAAAATCTGTCTGATATTACTTACATGGTTATGTTTTTTCTGAAAAATCCAAACAACACACACTGAATAAAATCACGTTTAAATCTGGTCATAACACGTTACATTGCATTTAAATATATGGTTCTGTTATCATTTTGAGCTTTCACGCGATGTGACGTCATAGAACCGCATTGCAAATTTGCGAACTGCGTTTGCTATTTTTGGTAACTGTTGCTTTTGCTTAGCGGAGTTTTATGTCAACACAAGAAAAACTTGTCGCTGATGGTGGATGTTTTTGTGTTAACGTCCTTGTAACCTCTTTGAAGATGGCTCATGTGAGCCGAAAGCTTAGAACCAACTTAAGAAAAAATTCTCCAATTGGTGAATTTTTGTCTTTATTTTCAACTGAAATTAAAGCCAAAATACGATGTTTGGAACGGTTCATGATTAAACATAATAGACGTTCATTGTCTCTTATATGTAACAGTATATGTTTAGAAAATATATAATGTAGAATATTTGGTATATAAGTCATACTAATTCCAAAAGACACGAACTAAAATAAAGTCAATGTTAAATTTGTTTATTTAATTTAACAGAGTAATATAAAAAACTTGCTGCTCGTCAGACCCAGGTTCTGATGATAGCCAAGGTTTGCTGTGAAATACTTATTACCCATGTAATGTTAGAATATCTAAAAAATTTTCTAGACTATATATATATATATATATATATATATATATATATATATATATAATTACACGAAAGCAACGGGTTTTTACCGTTTATGTTCCAAAATTAGTGGGTAAACTAAAACTAAATCGTTATGTCTTTGCTATATTCGAAACAATCACTATATGAACCAAAAAGTATTTAAATAAAAATATTTAGCTTTATCAAAATTAATTTTGATTTTTTCGCAGACGTCTACTTAAAAGCTCATTTTATGTGTACAACCAAATTCTCTCTCTCTCACGCCCTCCCACTCTCTCTCTCTCTCTCTTTCTCTCTTGTGGACAACATTATATTTCGTGTTCTGATATGGTCGCACTACCTACTGAATCTGTGGACATATATTATGTAGGTATTAATGTGTTGTTAAGCCAACATTTTATTTGTGTTTCTATCTCCCATAACGTTACATGGACAAAGTTTTTCTTAGTCTATGGGATGTAATTATCAAGATAATTTTTGTATGTCTCTTAAGCAGCAATTTCTAGGGATTCGTTCAGTGTGTTGTTTTGTTCTTTTTCTGTCATTCCAAGTGCACCTACCATTATTGGTACTATTCTTTGTTTTTTGTTTTTTTGTTATTCTTGTTATTTCTACATTTTTCTATTTAAATTTTGAATGTCTTTATTTTTATGTCATTTTTTATTGTAACTCAATTTCTGCTATGGTCGCTTTACCTACCAAATTAGCAGGAATACCTAAGGCAGGTTGTGGTGTGTTGTTATTTTCTTTTTAATCATATCACCCCGAGCAAAGCGGTAACGCCACTGATGTGCAGGGGGCTACGTAAGAGTGAAAGGATTGGAAAAGAGAAAGCCGGGAACCACATCCTAAACAGGGAACAAGGGATGAGCCTCTACACCTGTACAATAGACGTGGGTGGAGTGTGAACCGGGCGATAGTTTAGTCTATCTACTCCAATTGAGAAAAAAAATTAAAAAAAGGGAAAGATAAGTGAAAAGATTGAAAAAGAGAAAGCCGGAAACCACATCCTAAACAGGGAACAAGGGATGAGCTTCTACACCTGTACAATAGACGTGGGTGGAGTATGACTCCATTTTTTGTTTTTTCATGACTCAGGAACATCCCGAGCGTTACATAGACAAAGTTCTCCTTAGTGTGTGGGCTGTACTTAACAAGACAATTTTTTGTATATCTCTTAAGCTGAGGTTTCCAGGGATTCTTTCAATGAGTTGTTTTATTCCACTTTTTATCAATCCAATTGCACCTACTATCACTGGCACGATTCTTGTTTTCAATTTCCACATTTTTTTTCTATTTCAATTTCCAGGTCTTTATATTTTGACAGCTTTTCGAACTCCTTGGTTGCTATGTTACAATCCGCTGGACGATTAGTAGGCAAGCTTTTTCTTTCTGGTATTTACCAATAATGTCCGGCCTATTTGCCTCAATTTTCCTGTATTTGTAGATGGTGTAATTCAATCAAATGGTGACATTTTATATTTCTGTAACCGTTGCTGGGTGATATTCATACCAGTGTTTGTTTACATATTTTTCATAGTGTTTTCACATTGTCCAATGTAAATATTGCCCAACTCTATCGTGGCGATTTTTATATTCATTTGGTGCAAGTACAGACCATCCTGAGATTAGACGGTCTATTGTTTGTTGGTATTTATCACAGAACCTGCAGTTTGGATCCATATCATTATGTAAAATATTTGACTGAAAGTTCTTAGTGAAAATAATTTCTTCTTCTTCTTCTTCTTCTTCTTCTTCTTCTTCTTCTTCTTCTTCTTCTTCTTCTTCTTCTTCTTCTTCTCTTTATAATTATTATTGTTATTTTCTTTGATTTCTGTTTCGTACATATTATGTTCCGTGTTCCAAAGTTAATTTAAAGAGAGAAAACTAATTGGTTACCGGAAGTGGCATTGCACATAGAATGAGAAAGATATACCCCAGTGATCAAAATAAAGCATTCGGTTCGAAATTCCTAGCACCTTAATAAGGCCGGAGCATAAAACTGCCGAAACGTCGTAAACATGGCAATAAAGATGAGGAGAACAGTCCGAACAATTTAAATAATGTACACAGCATTAAGCTTTCAAATAACAGCACGGCCAGGAACTATAATTTTGGTTGAGTTTCATTGATGATATTTTTTATTCTGGGCAGCTATGCAGGAAAGTTTGTTAAAATTTCTGCAATTATTTGATACTTTTGAACAAAAGAAAAATTTTCGATCATATATAAAGTGTACACGCAGATTCTTCAAAACTAGTGTTGAATTTTTAGATAGTAGATTCTTAAATAGTCGTCTAGTAATCGAATTATTTTGCAAAATTACGTCATCATACATTTGCCTACACAGCCGTTCTAATCATCTTTAGCACAAGATAAAATCAAACCCGGATTGCCAATTTCTGCGCAGTTGGCAAATATGCACGGAGATAGATTATTGGAAGTGTACTAACAGTTTAATTCGGCATTATGTTAAGTGTAGCTATCAAGATTTCCGACTGAAACAAATTGCCAAAGAAAAAGATAAAATGGAAGATTTTCATAATTTTATATCAAGTGATGACATCGATATGCACAATTCAAATTCTGATAGAATCTCATTAATTATCAAATAACAGAAAAATTTTGCTTCAATTTCGCAACTACTACACGACAGCTACGAACAAATTGCGTCAAAAAATATCTGCGTTTTAAAGATAGAGCGGGACCCCCTAAAAACGGGTTGTGGTGCAGTGGATATCGAGTCGGAACGACAAATCGGGGAGCCGAGTTCGAATTGGTGAAAATTTGAAGAGCTCTGTTTGAACTTTCTCTCTCCGTTGTAAATATCATTTTCGACAACTGTATTCTTGGGAAAAGAAAGACACTGTTTATTCTTTATATAAAGACATTCTACGTAGCTCTTCAGGCGTGTTCGACTTCGTTCATTTATTTTATTAATGATTTTTTTTTTTGTGCCGTGTTTATTTTTTGCCAAACCACAAGTGCACACTAGTGTCCGGACCGGCTAAATGGGACGACTATTAAGATTGCAAGACGAGACCTCTGGGATCTAATCACAACGTGGGACAGTGGCCCGGTTTTGCAAAAGACGTCCTGTAATCCAGCTTTTGTGGCGACATCATCGGGCGCGAACATCACGACCAGCAACAGCGACAACCGTACAACCGGGTGGCAGCGTCACAACTGGGATCGTCACGACCGTCGACGAGAACGAGCGTCACATTGGACAGACGGCCAACCCGACATGAGGCGTCACATCTGGTGCCGTTTCGACGAGGGTCTGTCACCAGGCTTGTCCGCCCTGTGCAGTGTTACACAAATACCCTTGGGAAAGGTATTAATCCGTCTCTTCCCTCCAGTTATGGGTTAAATAATAGGACAGATTGGGTTCTGTAACCTTGGTCGGCAACCAGTCTACCGCAGAAAGCAATGGCAACCTACTGCGGGATAATCTTCTGCCCAGTCAGTCATGTCTCTTTTGAGACATGATCGCCCAAAGCGTGTATTACGTATGGCACTTAACTGACTGTATTGGCAGACATGAGCAAGTGGCAGCACTGCGAAACAGTGGACTCCCGAAATAAACACTTTGCCATTTCAGTAACTATTCATCAAAATGAATTTCTAAGCAATGAGGCCCATTTGACATCAAATTCTAATGAAGTTGATAATCACATCACCCCAAGCAAAGCGGTAAGGCCACTGGTGTGCAGGGGGCTATGTAAGAGTGAAAGGATTGGAAAAGAGAAAGCCGGAAACTACGAACTAAGCAGGGAACAAGGGACGAGCCTCTATACCTGTTGAATAGACGTGGGTGGAGTGTGAAGCGGGCTAAATTCAGTCTATCTACTCCAATTGAAAAAAAAAAAAAAAAAAAAAAGAAAGTGAAAATATTGGAAAAGAGAAAGCCAGAAACCACATACTAAACAGGGAACAAGGGATGAGCCTCTACACCTGTTCAATAGATGTGGGTGGAGTGTGAACCGGGCGAGTTCAGTATATCTACTCCAATTGAAAAAAAAATAAGCAAAAAAGAAAGTGAAAAGAGAAAACAGGAAATCACATCCTAAACAGGGAACAAGGGATGAGCTTCTACACCTGTACAATAGACGTGGGTGGAGTGTGAACCGGGCGATAGTTCAGTCTATCTACTCCAATTGAAAAAAAAAAAACAAAAGCAAAAAAGAAAGTGAAAATATTGGAAAAGAGAAAGCCGGAAAGCACATCCTAAACAGGGAACAAGGGATGAGACTCTACACCTGTTCAATAGATGTGGGTGGAGTGTGAACCGGGCGAGTTCAGTATATCTACTCCAATTGAAAAAAAAATAAGCAAAAAAGAAAGTGAAAAGAGAAAACAGGAAATCACACCCTAAACAGGGAACAAGGGATGAGCTTCTACACCTGTACAATAGACGTGGGTGGAGTGTGAACCGGGCGATAGTTCAGTCTATCCACTCCAATTGAAAAAAAAATACAAAAGAAAAGAAAAGTGAAAAGATTGGAAAAGAGACAGCCAGATTGTTAAAATTTCCCGTTTTTGTGGGTCACACTATATTTCAACAACTGGTCTATAGATTTTTTTCAAAAGAAATAAAAACAAATTATAATAAATGTGAGCATTCACACTCAACGCAACATTGTAGTTTAGGATCTTTGCACTCGCGAAAATACTGATCGAAAAGGGCAATCCTGTTTGTTGCGTGAGTTAATTCAACCAGTAACATCGATATTTTTCCAGGGAGCGGCAACTGTACTGCTCCCCATTTAATATATACCGCCCAATGTAACAAACATGACTTGATTTATGTGGGTTCAGTCAGTTAAGTGCCATGCGCGATATACGCTTTGGGCGATCATGTCTCGAAAGAGACATGACTGACTGGGCAGAAGATTATCCCGCAGTAGGTTGCCATTGCTTTCTGCGGTAGACTGGTTGCCGACCAAGGCTATAGAACCCAATCTGTCCTATTATTTAACCCATAACTGGAGGGAAGAGACGGATTAATACCTTTCCCAAGGGTATTTGCGCGTAAGTGAATGCAAGGAATTCAACTGGAATTCGAACTCGGTTCCCCGATTTCTTGTTCCGAGCCGATATCCACTGCGCCACAACGCACATCCTGCGTTATGTGGGTTACACAACAGAAAAATAAAATAAAACATTAAATGGACAGCGATATGTCAGACACGCCGACGTCTAAGATACATTTTATTATAAACGACTGTAAATTCAACAAGCATCTTAAGGCGCTCATTCTAAAAAGTATTCCGAATATATTGTTATTCTTTCTCTTTTATGTGCCATGTCAGGACGTAGGCGATCATGGCTTTCCACATCTTCCTCTCCCTCGTGTCTCTTAGCACGCTTTCTCCTGTTGCACCTTGCAACACTTGTTCTGTCATCCACCTGATTCTTCAAATATGTTATCCGCTGCTTTCCCTTGTCTCGTTTTCCCTCTATCTGGCCTGTTAGTATCAGGTTCTCCAAGCCCTACTTCCTCGTTGCATGTCCCAGGAACTTTTGTTGCCTCTTACTGATGCTCATTATTAATTTTCATTTTCGTCTCCATCCTTTCCAAAACCTCGTCATTGCTCACATGCTTGGTCTCGTATCCGTAGAACCACATATCAGTTGCTTCGATTTTTCCTTCATCTTCGATGATATTGTCCAACATTCAGTGCCATATTGAAGAACCGACATCACATAGCAATCCAATACTCACTTCTTTATTTCTAGTGAAATTTTCCTGTCTCTTAATACTCTACTCAACTCCTGGAATGCATCCTTGTGCATAAATGTACAGAAACTGCTGTGACCACAAAGTGAGAGATCAGTTTATATATTGATTGTAATATGGAATTGATCTCCCACTTCATATCCAGTATGCTTCTGTAGAACCACATTTCAGTTGCTTCAAGTTTTTCCTTCATCTTTGATGATATTGTCCAGCATTCACTTCCATATTGAAGAAGCGACATCACATAGCAATCCATTACTCTCATCTTGATTCTAGTGAAAGTTTCCTGTTTCTTAATGTTCTAAGTTAAACGCATCAAGAAAGTTACGCCTGAAAATTACTAACTTCCCGGCCCAGGATGAGGATGAACAAAATGACATGAAATATTCCAAGAAGAGTAAGATAATGAATCATATTACGGAGGTTTTATTTCTATGCCTTCAAACTGGTAGCATTTCATTCATTTTGTCGCGTTCAATACCAGTTCAGTCGATTTTTTCATTACAAGACAAACAACGTTTGGGCAAAGAATAAAAATATTTAAGTTTATATAATTTATACGGTCAAATATTGTTTGACATTATCAAACAGTGTTTATGTTTTCCTGTTCTTAAATCTTTCTCTGCCTTAATTATTAGTGTATATGAAATATTTTTCTTTTTACTAGCCTTTACCAAAACCGTGTTTTATTTCAATTTGTTTGAGTTTTGTTTAACGGCATATCAACCTCTATGGGTTATTTAATGCCACTAAGGTGGGGTTTTAAGGTATTCTTTTATGAAATTCAGTTTTAGTGAGAAGGTTTATTTGGTCCGATTTTAATGAAAGGTTTTCGTATATTTTTTATTTTAGAAAATTGCAAATGATTTCTTGTTTTGTATTCCTAGTAGTGTATGCTACCAAGATATGAGAAAAAAAAACTTTTGATCTGATATGGTTCTTGTAGATATTAAACATAGCGGAAGGAATCAAATTCTTTCTTGATTTTTAGTGAGAACCGACCAGTTTTCAGCGTCTTTAACGATGGACCTTACATATGAGTCCCACTATAAATTAGGGTTGATCTAGAATCAAAAGAGTGTTTCGAAAAAATAAATTTCCTTTAGAGAATATCAATATATATATATATATATATATATATATATATATAGGAAAGAATATTAATAAAAAGTTTTGAATTTAAAAATGTACTTTTTTTTAACAGTATTTGTTTATTTTTAAAAAATTGTTTTTATAAAAATAAACAAATACTGTTCAAAAAAAGTACATTTTTAAATTCAAAACTTTTTATTAATATTCTTTCCTATACATATTAAGACAGTATACGTGGATGATCATCACTATATATATATATATATATATATATATATATATATATATATATATATATATAATATGTAAAAATCAAGTGTTGCACACCAGCTGCAATCTTCAGCTTAGCTCCGTGCTACAACAAAGTGTTGATCCATTAAGTTCAGTACCTCCCCACACGGTGAGCCTGCAACAACTAAATGATCTTTTTTAAAGTGCACAAAAACTATATGGATACCTATATATATATATATATATATATATATATATATATATATATATATATATATATATTGCAAGAAATCGTAATTCTGTATTTTGATTAAATAAAAAACAAAAGAAGTTAATGACCCGTATCATACTTCTAAAAAGTAAACGTGCGCACATGCAAACTTGGATCAAAATCGCTGAAAACTATTTTGAAAACAAAAAGGACAAAAGCAAATTTCATTAGTCTGTGTAAAAAAAACAAAAAACAATTCTACCCAATAAAAGTGAGCGATTCTCGAAACCGAACAATGTAAAAATATCCAGCAAACGAACATGCACGTGTATGAACTTCTTACATGTTCACCGACCAGTTATCTATATATTGAAATTTCTCGGCTACAGGCGTATGTTTACATTGTGTATAACACACTAAAGTCCACCGTCTTCTACGGATCGCTCATCGCTCTGAGGTAGAATCGTCGGTCGATGTCACGAATTAGCTTGATTCCATACATTGGCAAGAAGGATTCGCTCTTTGCCCAGCCTGGCATGCAGGCCGTCTGGAAGGCGAAACAGATCTATCTGCGGATGACTACTATATGAATATATATGTGAACTTCATATATATATAAATATATATATATATATATATATATATATATATATATATTGTAATAGTTGTTACGATTTCTTTTTGAGAATGTGAGATGTAAGTGATGGTTGTAGGGAATTGGAATTTGGTGTGCAAATTGCTGGTCGATTAGTTTAGACATAGCAAATTCCAATTCCCTACAGCCACTACTTACATCTCACATTCTCAAAAATAAATCGTTTACACCATTTGTTTTTAGTTCCACATATCACCCGAAGAGGAGCGGTGCTGATACGAAACATGAACATTTTTGTGTAGTGAAACCATGCTATTATAATCCATTGTAACAACTATTATAATATAAAGATCTACTCTGTATCAAGCACTCTTTATAATTGTAAATGCTTGAAAAGTGGGTTGTTCACCTTCTAACTATATATATATATATATATATATATATATATATATATATTGTTACAATATAACGCTCTTCGTTTGTATCGAGCACTCTTTATAAAAGTAAATTCATGAACAGCAGGTTAAAAAACCAACGAGTTCCACAACTTTGTTACAATATATATATATATATATATATATATATATATATATATATATATGTGTGTGTGTGTGTGTGTGTGTGTGTGTGTATGTGTGTGTGTGTGTGTGTATTTTTTTAATCATATCACCCCAAGCAAGGCGATAACGCCACTGATGCGTAGGGGGCTACGTAAGAGTAAAGAGATTGTAAAAGAGAAAGCCGGAAGCCACATCGCAAACAGGAAACAAAGGATGAGCCTCTTCACCTGTTCAATAGACGTGGGTGGAGTGTGAACCGGGCGATAATTTAGTCTATCTACTCCAAAACCTGTTCACCGACCACATATATTGATATTTTCATTTGAAAACAAGAAGTAATCAACATTCGAATATACGATTAAGTAAAAAGAGGTAGCAATATTTTCCTTCTACAAATATTGAATCGGCTATTGCTCAACACCCCAGCTTAAGAGATACACAAAAATTGTCTTGTTAATTACAGCCCACACACTAAGGAGAACTTTGTCTATGTAACGCTAGGGATGTTAGGGGAGATAGAAAAACATGAAATGGAGCCATAACAACACACCACAACCTGCCTTAGATTTTTCTGCAGACTTGGTAGGCAGTGCAACCATAGCAGAAATAGAAATATGATGAAAAATGACAACATAGTAATAATAATAATAATAAATCTACACTTTAAACAAAACGTTTTCTCTTACTTTGTTAAACTATACCAATTCATCTCATTGGAAGAAGCCTCATTTCTGATTTAAATGTATATATACATACATACATACATACATACATACATACACACACACACACACACATGTATATATATATATATATATAGTCTAAGCCGTACTGATGAGCTCTAATTCAACGAAACAGATTTGTCTGCGGATGACTATAGTATTTACGCTCTCACACCCTGATTGAGCACTCTGGAAGAATGGGAGACTTTGTAAACAGTAGCTACTCCGGCATTTACGCACCGCTCATTCGATAATGAATTGGAGCAGGCTAGCTATTGGTTGTGTTTATACGCGCTAAAAAGCCTGCATTATTCTACTGGACGCTCGTGGCCTAGGGGTAGAATCGCTGACTGATACCAATTCGGTCGGGTTTCAATCCTGGGTTAGAAAGCGGCCGGAGTCTAAGCAGTAATGATGAGCTGTAACACAGCGAAACAGATCTGTCTGCGGATGACTAGAATATATATATATATGTGACTTTACAACCCAGCGTAGGGATTGAACTTGCAATGTCAACAACTTCACGAAACAATATTTTAATTCATAATGTTAACGTATTTCGATTTGTAACCCTGAGTGAAGAACATAAAACTTTTTAGTCTAAGACGTACTGATGAGAGTTTATTTTGTTTGGTTGTATATCAAGGACTATGGGTTATCTAATTTTTTTTTAATCATTTGACCCCAAGCAAGACGGTTTGGCCACTGATGTGAAGGGGGATACATAAGAGAGTCAAAGTTTTAGACATGGGTCGAGTGAAGAGAAAAAACGAACCAGCTACAGTGAGCGAAAGAGAAAGGGCAAGAGAATGGTGTGAACATAGGAGTAAAGACAGTTACGAAGAGAGAAAGGAAAAGAACAAGATATACGGGGTGATGTGAAAAAAGAGGTAGTTAAGTGATAAGACATGAGTATATATATATATATATATATATATATATATATATATATATATATATATATAGTAAGTGCTCTAATAGTATTCTCTTGTATGTTTTGTTTTTTTACCTTATCTAGTTGGATGCAATTTTTGAGAGCTTTGGTCATTTGGAAGGATTCCTTCTGGTTTCTTTTCAAAGCTTCTGCGGTTGTTCTGTGAAATGGTCAAATGAGGAGGCGATGAATCAATATTTGACTTTACTGACCAAACCGTCTTTAAGGATTTCAAGCTTATGGATTTCGCACTAGAAATAAATCCCAGATATTTTCTGATATCTATTTAAAACACGAGCTCAACGAGACCCTCCCGACCAGGGGCTCAAAAAGTTGAACTATATCAAATATAGAATAGAACAAAGATATAGAGCGAAAAGTGCAGATGATATGTTTTAATATAAAATGACGTTTGACTTTGTTATTTACTTTATTGACATACGGACTATTATTCTTATTTCTTTCTTCTTCTTTTATGTGCCGTGTTCTTTCAGGATGTAGACGATCATGGCTCTCCATATCTCCGTTTCCCTGGTGACTCTTAGTATGTTTTCTCCTGTTGCACCATGCAACCCTAGTTCCGTCATTCACCTAATCCTTCAAATATGTTATCTGTCTTTTTTCCTTCTATATGGCCTGTTAGTATCAGGTTCTCCAAGCCTTCCTTTCTCAGTTCATGTCCCAGGAAAGTTTTCTGTCTTTTCTTCATGCTCAGTATTAATTTTCGTCTCCATCTTTTCCAAAACCTTGTCATTGCTCACATGCTTGGTCCACGATATCCGCAGCATCCTTCTGTAGAACCACATTTCAGCTGCTTCAAGTTTTTCCTTCCTTTTCGAAGATATAGTCTAACATTCACTGCCATATTGAAGAACCGACATCACATAGCAATTTTGTACTCTCTTCTTTGTTTCTAGCGAAATTGTCCTGTTTCTTAATACATTGCTCAACTTCAGGAATGCTTCTTTCACCATGCCAAGTCGCCTTCAAATCTTAGTGTCTCACTTTCCGTCTTTTGTTAGAACACTTCCTAGGTATTTAAATTTATGTACCTGCTTACTTTTAGAGTCCCTCACCTGTAATTGGCATTTTAGGCTGCCCTTTTTTTACTGATCACCATGCATTAGGTTTTCTTGCAGTATATTTGTAGTTCTTTATTGTCACTCTCTTCAGCTAACTTCTGTAGGATGTCTTGTAGTTTTCTTTCTGTGTCTGCTATCAGCACTGTATCATCAGCTTACCTTATTTCTTTGGTTGTTATTAAAAGTTCCAACCACTGTGAAATCCGTTCTTTATCAGGATCTTTAGATCGGATTACCCTTCAGGCTATTTTGAAGGTAACACTTAAAATGGAGGAGTAATTTGATTAGATTTTATTAATACTGCTAACTGATTACTTGCTCTGTATCTACTTTTGTCTTGGGTACGTCAATATATAAAGTCCTGCAGCATGGCCTCTGATTGAGAGGTGTTGTGGAGCGTGAAATGAATTCTTAATTACTGTTGTTTCTGAATCGACCCTGACTCGGCTTGGGAGATCATGTCAGAATTCCAGCTATGAACAAATACTGAACACTCTAGATAATAACCAATTACTATGAAATTATAAAAATACATTTTATACTAAAAATACCAGACTTACATTTTACATAAAAAATACCAGCACTACATATTCATAGTAAAATTATTAAAATTCATTTTTATAGCAATGTCAATACTCATCTATTAACCACTGGACTCTAGCTCTCTCCCCACCCCCGTATATCCTTCCCTTTCACTCCACCTATGTATCTGTCATTGCACCTGCATTCTCAGCTTTCTATTGCTCCTTTCTAACTAGTTTGTACTCCTCACTCTTTTCTAATTAATCTTTTTACAGTTATGTAGCCCCCAGCTCATCAGTGGCATTTCTGCCTTGCTCAGGGTGAAATGATTAATATATATATATATATGTTACGTGTAGATGAATGCATAAAATGGTGTTCCCATTATCATTGGTCCCGATCTGGCAGCTCGACTCTAGCCCCTTTTTACATTGCGGGATGTGGTTTCTCCCTGTCTCTTCTATGAATATTTTCATGGCTTCTGCTCTAATGAACTTAGATCACTGGGGCCCCATACACAAGAATTTACTCGGGCAACCAGACTGGCAACAAGGTCTCACCCTTTTACAGTTAAATCTACCAAATGCAGGCGACAGTCCTACTCTAGTATCTTCTTTTGTCGCGCTTCTAGCCTGTGGAACTCCCTTCCATATACTTGCTCTCCTGACGCAAGTCAATTTCCATTTCTTTTCCACTTAACTACCTCTTTTTTCACATCACCCCGCGTGTATCTTGTTCTTTTCCTTTCTCTCTTCGTAACTGTCTTCACTCCCGTGTTCATATCCTTCTCTTGCCCTTTCTCTTTCACTCACTGTAGCTGGTTCGTAGCTTACGGTATATCACCTTAAATACACTGGTTCTCGTTCGATTACCGAAGTTAAGTAATGTGAGCCTGGTCAGTACTTACATGGGTGACCGTTTGGAAATACTAGGCGCTGTAAGCTTTCAGTGACGGATGTGCGTTGTGGTGCACTGGATGTCGACTTGGAAAGAGAAATCGGTGAGCCAAGTTCGAATTCCAGTTGAGTACCTTGCATTTACTTAAGTACTGGTACCGTTGAGACAGGTATTAATCCGTCACTTCCCTCCTGTTATGGGTTAAATAAGAGGATGGGGCCTGGAGGCAACCCATCCAGTTTTGGTGTCACAATAAAACATCCTTGGTAGGCCTGGCGAAGCATCAAGTATTCAGCTATTTGACAAGATTACGAATTTCGTTATATAAACTGCGCCAAGGTTCCAAATGTACAGGGAATACTGGAGGGGTGTAGTGAGTTCTATCTCGGCTGAGGCCGCAGGACAACGACGAGCTAGTTCGTTTTTCTCTTCATTCTTCCCGTGTCTAAAACTTTATCTCTCTTATGTATCTCCCTGCACATCAGTGACGATACCGTCTTTCTTGGGGGTCAAATGATTAAAAAAAAAATTAATTAACCCGTAGTTCTTGATATACAGCCAAAGAAAATAAACAAACTCTCCTCATTACCTTTTAGACTAAAAATTTCCATTTTTTTCAGGGTTAAAAATCGAAATACGTTAACATTATGAATTAAAATTTTGTTTCCTGAAGTTGTTGATATTGTAATTGTGAGTTCAATCCCTACGCTGGGTAGTAAAGTCATAGATTCAGTGAAAACAACATAATCAATAATCCGGCAGGAGTAAAATGTCAAAGCAATAAACTCCTAGTTATGGTCAACAAAAGGAGAATAATCTTTCTTTGTAGATTGATTAAAGACTTTCGTGGTGAAGCCCGGAGAGCTGAACCAGCGAAAATTAATGATGATAACCAGATAAATACGGGCAATTCTCCAAATAAAAATCACTAATATAATATAATATAACCTCATCCCATAAAATCAAACAGAAAATATCAAATAATCTCAAACCCAATATGATACATCAATAGACATAATAACAACAAACACAAATAACATGAATATTGATTATTACTCATTCAGAAATTCTGACGGAAAATATCAGATTTGTGTTTTGTCAAAAATTATGAAAGTCGGCTCCCTGTGCAGGGCCCGGAAGTTTTTTCCACCTGAATCTATTCTGCACATATACAAATCTACCATCCGCCCGTGTATTGAATATTGCTGCCATATCTGGTCGGGTGCCCCTGCTGCTCTCCTTGGGCTTCTTGACAAAATACAAAGGAGGATCTGTAATGTGGTTGATACTGACTTGGCAGACCGGCTGCAGCCGCTCTCTCACCGGCGTGATGTGGCTTCCCTGTGCCTCTTCTACAAGTACTTTCATGGCTTCTGCTCCGATGAGCTTAGATCACTGGTGGCGCCTAAGCACGAATTTACACGAGATACTAGATTAGCAACTAGGTCCCACCCTTTTACAGTTAAACAAATAAGATGTAACCGTAAATTCTACTCCAACAGCTTCTTTTCTCGCGCTTCCCGCCTGTGGAACTCCCTTCCACAAGTCTGCTTTCCCGACAGCTACAATCTCAAGGTGTTTAAATGTAGGGTCAATAGACACCTCCTATCACACTAACTCCCAACTATTCTCAGAACACTCTCATCTACCCAACCCTCATTCTCGGTATCCTTACCCGCCTATCACCCACCCTCTGACATTTCCTATATTTAATCATCCTTTCTCCACTCTACGTAGCCCCCTGCGCAGTAGTGGCAGTGAAATGTCTTGCTCGGGGTGAAACGCTTATAAAAAAATAAAAAATAAAAAAAAAATTACTTATTTTGATTTGTCGAAACTAAAATCCTTTTTCAATCAAACAACTAGAATTTTGCAAACAATTGGGGATTTCAAACACATTTCAAAGTCACAGATATGAAACTGTCTTGGTGTCACTGAAACACAACCCTCTGCAAAATTTTAATAGACACGCATAACTTCATACAAAAATCGGGGGTAGAAGATATTGTTTGTTAGTGAGATCGTTTGCTTGTCAGGGAGGAACCACCCTTTGTTATAAAATATATTGATTGTCAGTCTGAAAATATCGTTTGTCAAAGAGAAATTATCGCTTGTCAGAGATGAGATACCGTTTGTCAGGGGAAAGCTATCGTGGGTGAGAGAGAAGATATCGTCTGTCAAACAGAAAATATCGGTTATCAGTTGTAATATATAGTTTATTTAACCCGATATCATCATACTGTCGCACGAATTTACATTTTACTTTCTTTTTATTCACATTGGCATCGGATGAAATTAATCCTTTGGCTTATTCATCGGGTTCAACAAGTGTAACCCGAGAATCGATTGTGAAAATTAATTTAGAAAAATCAATGTTTCCAGACAAATTCTTACGCGTTAAAATATTTGCTTAACATCGGTGATAGTATGGGAACTGATGTTTAAATGGATTACATCACGTACTTCCGAGGTATATACAGCGTGCGGCGTATAAATTGTTGTCTATATGAAACAAAAATGAAAGTAACACTCATTTTAACAGATATATTTACTAAAATTACACGAAAATATCTTGAAAAATTAAATAGTAAATTTGTTCAATAAAATTACCATTGGTTTCAACCACGGCCGCCGGTCAACTACGAAATCTCCTGCATCTCTTTTAGACAGACTCCTTGTTCAAGTTGGGGAGTTCTATCATAATCCTTGCCTTCAGTTCGTCTTTAGTGTTAGGACAAGTTCTGTGGCCTTTTGCTTAATTCCGCCCATGGGTTTGCTCTCTCGTGAGTTAAGTAGCTAAATTATGTGGCGATATCGTCAGGGAAATTATCTGACAGCCAGGACTGGGCACTTTTGCTTGTATGGTATGGTGCAGAGTTCTGTACTTACATATAGTGTTTTCCACCAGCCACTCTCTTGAAATAACTCCTCAATGCACTTGATGTGGGCCTTCGTGTTGAGTTTAAGTTTCTGTGGGAAGATGAGGCCACATGTTGCAATTACTAGTGATCACTCCACACAGTATGTTGATTGGATATATCATCCAACTCTTTCCAAATATTCTGAACTGTTTTTACATTGATACAAAAACAGTTTAAGATTGGAGATTCCAGCATGAATGTCAAATCGTACAGCATGCTCTTTCAAAATTTCTGGAGAAGTGATTTACATCATGGTGCTCTTTTGCTTACAGACGGTGCCCAACTGACCATACTATACTGTGCCGTTGTCGAAATCAAAAACAAACAATGCGACTGCGTGAAATTAAAAATATAAAATGACGACAATTTACGTATCGCACCTTGCATACAAAAATACTTTTTTTTTCGTGCGGCCTTATTTTTCGTTTATTTCGATAACTATGTTTTCTGCATTAGTTCCTCTCTGGGATAATTTTGTAAACATATCCCTCTCTACTTCTAACTTCTATCAGTCTAGCAATATGTATGAACTGCATTATATTAGGCTGTCCCATAAGTTCGTAAACACTTGCAAAAACTTGAAATATTACTCGCAAAAACAACAAAAACTATTGCTCAAAATAAAGACCATCATTTTCCAAGACTTTCTGCCTTCAATCTGCAAGCTTTCGGATCTCGTCAAAGTACCATTCAGCCGGCTTCCAATCAAAGTATTTTTGACACGCTTCCTTGACTTCATCAAGCGGGTCGAATCAGCGGCCCTTCAGAAAGTGTTGCATTGAGCGGAAAAGACCGTAGTTTGATGGAGCACAGTCAGGACTGTAGGCTGGGTGTGACAGAACCTCAAAGCCATTCTTCAAACTTGTCTTTGATCTTCCTGGTGGTGTGTGGCTTGGCATTGTCGTGTTGCATCAAAGCGCGCTTTCGGTTGATCAGAGCCGAGTACTTTTGCTTCAACTTTTCGTAGACCCGCTCAAGTTGCTGACAATAAAGTTCGGCTCTGATGGCACGACCATTCGGAACCAACTTCAAAGTTCCACCAAACGCACAACATTAGTTTCTTGCCGAATAGATTTTGTTTTAGAACTGACGGTGTTTCTTGCCCTTTCTGAACCCATCACTTGTCTCGATTGTGCTGGACCAGATAGACCAATTTCGCAAGTGTTTACGAAATTTTGGGAAAAACTAATATTAATTTTCCTTTGCAGAACTATTTGGGGTTCTTTGGTTTAAAAGCTTATGAGAATTATCAGTCGCTCAGTTAAGTGCCATACGTGATACACGCTTGGGCGATCATGTCTCGAAAGAGACATGACTGACTGGCAGAAGATTATCCCGCAGTAGGTTACCATTACTTTCTGCGGTAGACTGGTTGCCAGCCAAGGCTATAGAACCCAGTCTGTCCTATTATTTGACTCATAGCTAGAGGGATAAGAGATGTAAGTAGTAATAAGTGGGGGATCAGTTCATTACTTCATAACAATATAAAACTGATCCCCCGCTTTATGCCCAGTAAAAATCCTTAATCATGCTTTCAGTTATTATATTCAGTCAGTCATTTAAGTGCCATCCGTGATACACGCTTGGGCGATCATGTCTCGAAAGAGACATGACTGACTGGGCAGAAGATTACCCCGCAGTAGGTTGCCATTGCTTTCTGCGGTAGACTGGTTGCCCGCCAAGGCTATAGAACCCAATCTGTCCTGTTATTTAACCCATAACTGGAAGGAAGAGACGGACTAATACCTTTTCCAAGGGTATTTGCGCTGAAGTGAATGCAAGGAATTCAACTGGAATTCGAACTCGGCTCCCCGGTTTTTCGTTCCGAGCCGATATCCAATGCACCACAAGGCACCTCCGAATTATCACTAATGAAGATAAATGTTATTTGCAGATGGTATAAAATTGCTATACCACAAACCTACCAATCAATTCTCTCTGCTGAAGCCAATTAATTCCGGCCCACTTAGCGAAATTTCATAATTAGCCTCATTCTATTTGATAGCTTAGTTTTCATGTTCTTGTTGCTAGGAAATTTAATTCCATTCTCGTTAAAGTATTTGCACATTAAATAGACTCTAAATTTCTTTTGCTTTTCCTAAGAGTTTTCCGTAAACGGTAATCAAGCTTCGAAGCCAACATAGCCAGAGAGAGGACACTCGTTTGATTGACTCTCCCAAAAATAAATATACGTAAAACAAAAATTAATACCATTTTTTGAGGTCTACGTAACATTCTCTTCCTATTTGGGATGAAATATTCGTCTCCAAGTTGTTGTGGCCTGTTTGGGCCCCGAAGTAAGAGAGGTTCAAATGTGTATTGCTTTAACAGAACAATATATATAATAATAAATGTTAGAAATCAGCAAATAGAAGTGTAAGTCCGAACGGTATAGTTACGCTGCGATTTGACTGTCTCTATACAGTCTTACAGCTGCCTCCCGGAAGTCACTCAAGTTAGTCGAGATGGCGTGGGGGGATTCATTCCACAAGAGGATAAGGAACTATAACAGATACGAAAAGAATAAATATGCAGGGTATTGCACAGCTGAGCATTCTCATTCAAAGATGCCTGTCTGCTAGAGCGGATATCTAATCTCCGTTGCAGACGCCTTCTCAGGCACATTTACTTCTGATGAACGCGTACAGAGCCAACCTGTCTATACTGAAACAATGCAAAGCGGGCCTTAGATTTCTGGGAGAAAGCTAGTCATCTATTGTGAACAACCCTCGGTCAAGATGACCTTGTGCAAGACCAACCATCGATGGCTTCCAAAGGGCCCTGTCTATCAAATTTCAATCCATGTTATGGTTTTGAGGCACTTTCAAAAATTGCTGCTGCGATCGCCTCCTCCAAACCTATAATGTTGATCGTCAAAGACCAACCATCGATGGCTTCCAAAGGGCCCTGTCTACCAAATTTCAATCCATGTTATGGTTTTGAGGCACTTTCTAGAATTGCTGCCAGGATCGCCTCCTCCAAATCTATAACATCAAAGTCTACTTTCTGAAAAATCGAAAATGATGAGATTTGAACCCAGGCTTCATGGTCAGATACCGAAAGTTGTAACCACTTAGGGCATTAACAGTGAACTAATTCATGATTTAAAGCTATGGAAAAGGCTGAAGAACTCAGAGACCGGAAAGTAGAATATAGAAGGTCGGTACTTTGAGTAGGGCCAGAAAGTTTTCCCATTCTGAAACTATCCTGCACATATATAAAACTACCATCAGCAGTGCATTGAACACTGCCGATATATCTGTTTGGGTGGCCCTGCTATTCACCTATGGGTCTTTGACAAAATCCAACAGAGAATCTGTAATATGATCGATCCCGAGTTGGCAACTGAGATAGAGCCACTTCTCACCGGCGCAATGTGGTTTCCCTGTCTCTCTGCTGCAAATGCTTTCACGACTTCTGCTCCGATGAACTTAGGACACTGGTGCCCTCTATATATGAATTTAATCGAGCCATAAGATTAACACCGATTTATTGTGAAACCAATAAATTGTAAACGCTAATTCTACTCAAACAGCTTCTTTTCTCGAATTTCCCGCCTGTGAAATTTCTTTCCGTTTACTTGCTTCTTTGACAGCTACAATTTCCAGGAGTTTTAATTAAATGTCAATAGTCATCTCCTATCGCACTAACTTGCATCTTCTCTCTCATGTTTCTTTCTCCGTCCACTCCACTCTCATCAGTATTCTCATCCTTCTTGTTGGGACGCCCGCGCCTATTCGGCTATAATGAACTATTCCCTTACTATGTAAAGTAATGGTGGCATCTACGTTGGGTACAGAGTGTGCCGAGCAGCCGATCGACAAGTCAGTCGTAGACTTCTGGTGACGACCCGGAAGTACCCATTGCTCATACTACGTCTTACGACGGTTGAGACGATTAAACCTTATTCTTGTATTGGATACTAATAACCTTTGTAAATACTATTTTCACGGAATACAACAATTAACCTATTCCTGTTGTTGAGTTATTTATTCTTACTCACGACATAACACTTCTCTTACCCACTTCCTGACACCCTCTATAACTCGTCACTCTTTCTCATAAATTTCCTCCTATGTAACTCCCTGCAAAAAGTTGCAGTAAAATGCTTTGCTTGGGGTGATATGATTATAAAAATAATATGATTAACGTCTCATCATATTTCTTGATCAAAAATATTTTATGACATCTCATTTTAACAGATATGTTTCTCAAAATTACACAAAAATATCTTGAAATACTGAATAATAGATTTGTTCAATAAAACCGTTACAACCGCGGCCCCGAGATGACTTCGTAATTTCATGCGTCAACCTGATTAAGTTGGTTATGGCTGCTAAAATCCTTGCCTTCAGTTCATTTATGGTATTAAAAAGAGTTTGTTGGTCTCTCACACAACTAAGACCTACACATAATAATCAGAGGCTTACAGACTGAATAGTTGCCAGATATAAAGGCTTATGTCGGTGCAAAAACAGTTTTTAATTTGGATTAAAAACACACATTACCGGCAATAATTATTAGTCCACCCCAGTTTTTTTTTTTAAAGAAATGATGTATTTCATACTATTTTTAGTATTTATTACCAAGTGAATGATTGTAAATGAAAATAGAATTGTTCTTTTTTTATTATTACTTTGCAAAATTTTACAAAGCAAATAGCGACAATTTACCCATCGCACTATATATATATATATATATTTATATTTATATATATGATTTGTTTGACATAACATATATATATATATATATATATATATATATATATATATATATATATATATATATATATATATATATATATATATATATATATGCATGCTTACGGTCATATCACGTTGAATACACCGGTTCTCGACCGATCACCGAAGTTAAGCAACGTTGAGCCTGGTCAGTACTTAGATGGATGACCGCTTGGGAAGACCAGGTGCCGTAAGCGCTTTTGACGGATGTGTGTTATGGTGCAGTGGATGTCGGCTCGGAGGTGAAAATTGGTGAGCCGAGTTCCAATTCCAGTCGAACACTTTGCATTCACTTACCCTTGGAAAGGTATTAATCCGTCTCTTTCCTCTAGTTACGGGTTAAATAACTGAGGTTATTAAACAATTCTTTGTGTGGTAGTCTGTGTTAGATACTCATACGTCGAAATCGACGGGAGGGGCCATCATATATATATCCAGTTTTAAAAGAAATGATTTATTTCATACTATTTTTAGTAATTATTGCCAAGTGGATAATTGTAAATGAAAATAGAAGGGTTCTTTTGTTAATACTGAACAATAACACATGCATTGTTCTGGTGTCCAGATTTTGTGCTCGCTTCCCTATGCTAGTCTCTTCCCCATGTTAGTCTCTTCTTCTTATTGGCAGACTGAAGCAACGGCTTCCTGGCTGCCTTGTAAAATTTTGCAATGTAATAATAACAAAAGAACCCTTCTATTTTAATTTAGAATTATCCATCTGGAAATAAATACTAAAAAGTAGTATGAAATACATCATTAAGTGGCCTAATAATTATGGCCGGTTGTGTATATTTACACCGAAAGTATAAAATTATATACATAATGTTTATATTTAGACATTAAATTATCAAAGTGATTTCAACTGTATTGCTTTATCACGAACAAATGTATTTTGTCATGAAATATATGAGATATCATTGTTTGGTGTAGCGAAGGAGGAAGTCAATCCCTAATATTAATTTTTGGTCGTTGAATTATTTAGTATTATATAATTGTAAATATTTTACAAGTTCTTGGTGATTGTTGCTGTTATTTTTCAATTTTTTAGTCAGTTATCTTAAGCCTCTAATTCTTGGTGTTATAGCGATGATCTTTGCGAGTGCGAGGGCCCAGGTTGACTTAACACCGGGACAGAAGAGCGAAGATCAAAGGATGGTGGAAATTAATTTCCCTTGGGGCAACTCAACTATTCCGTCAAACATCAAATGGACTTATGACTCTCTTGCTTTTATATTTTTTCGATGCTGTTTGTTAATAGAATGGATGCATAATAGTTTTATTTGTTCAGTATATTCGTCACGTATACATGCATATATATGTATATATATATATATATATATATAGAGAGAGAGAGAGAGGGTGAAAGAGATTGAGATGTGTAAATTACCGCCATCATATGTATATATATATATATATATATATATATATATATATATATAGTTATCCGCAGACAGATCTGTTTTGCTGTATCACAGCTCATCAGTACGAATAGACATCCGATTGCTTTTTACTCAGGATTGAAATATACATATATATACATACAAACACACACACACACACACACACACACACACACACATATATATATATATATATATATATAGAGAGAGAGAGAGAGAGTAGCGGCCATAATATAAGAAACGGAAACAACAAAGACATAAATATGTGTATAACTTAAAAAGTAATGCATGATTAGCAATGGAATTTTTACCGAATAAAGATTAGGGTGTAATGCATGAATATTATACAAAGTTACAAAAATTTATATCATAGTTTTTTTTAGTAAATAAATACTCAGTAGAACAAAGGAAATAAGCTACTGGACAAAATTTAAGAAAAGGTAGCGGCCATAATATAAGGGACGGAAACAACAAAGACATAAAAATGTGTATTACTTAAAAAGTAATGCATGATTAGCAATGAAATTTTTACCGAATAAAGATTAGGGTGTAATGCATAAATATTATACAAAGTTACAAAAATTTACATAATAGTTTTTTTTTTTAAATAAAGATTAAATGGAACGAAGGAAATATGCTACTGGACAAAAGTTAAGGAACGATGTTAATAATTTGCCTAAATTTTTAATTTACATTTGTTAAAAACTCGATGGAACATTTCAACAATAAGTAAAAGTTCGTTTAGCTTCAGGACTTTATTTTTAATCAATATGGCAACTTTTACACTGAAAACGCTCTCTTTTGAAGATATAAATGATTATTTAAAAAGAAACTATTATGTAAATTTTTGTAACTTGGTATAATAATTTATGCATTACACCCTAATCTTTATTCGGTAAAAATTTCATTGCTAATCATGCATTACTTTTTAAGTAATACACATATCTATAAATCTATGTCTTTGGTGTTTCCGTTCTTTATATTATGGCCGCTTCTGTATATATATAAATATATATATTAAATGAATTTATACATGTTTAATTATACCGATATTGTAGTTTCATCGATGAAAGAATGAAAAAAAATTAGGGCGATTCAGACGAGTTCATCTTTGCTTCATTGCCTTGTAAAATCTTGCAAAGTAATAATAACAAAATTCAGTTTACAACGAAAAAACTTTTTTGATATCGATACAGGAAATGAAAATTTGACTTACATCCATTCATTTTTCTTTCAGTCTACGGTTTCGCTTTAACTGGAAACAACTATTGCTTTTTAGTCTATCGTGCCAACGTCCAAAATAGTCTGAGCTCCAGGACCATGGATTAGTTTTAAAGCTTTCATTACACCCGAGCAACGCTGGACTAAACTGCTAGTACGATTATAAAAAAAAAAGTGAAAGGGTGGGACCTAGATAATCATCAAATAACACGTATAAAACCATATGGACTCGTCACCAGGGATAAAAGCTCATTAGAGAAGTTGTCATGAAAATGTTTTTAGAAAAAAAAACAGAGGGGAGGCACATGGCATTAGTGGGAAATACGACTGACGTCGAGATTCCTGGTCAAGATGAATTACATTACAGATAATTCTTTGAGTTTTGTCAACAACCTCGCGAAGAAACTTGCTTAGAGTTTTGCAAGCAAGAAGAACCTATTAAATCCGACAATAATATATTTGACACGTATAAGAAAATGGATAGCGGAACATTTTGCAGGAACACGAACTGAGGTCTTAAATTAGAGTTCTTAAAGATGAAAGAATTGGCAAGATCAATAAAAACGCTGGGTTTTGAACGACTTTGATAATAGTAGAACGTGTGCTGCTTTGGACAAAATGATAAGGTGATATGCACTTAAAGATATACTGTAAAAAAAAAAAGAAACTTAATTTATGTTGTGTGCAGATCAAGTGAGAACCATGACTGAACAAATATCAGCAGGCAACAAATGTAACATAGATTTGCATTCAACCGTAGCACAGACATCCTAAGAAGATCAGAAAGTTAATTTTCCGAAACATTGCGCTCACAAATCGAAAGCAAAAACTCCAAACGTAGCAAATATTCAATGAAAATCTTTATGATTATGGAAACACTAACTTTTTATATACAGGATGCGATGTATAAATTGTCGCCATTTTATATTCTAATTTCGCGCATGCGCGTTGTTTATTTTTTATTTTGTCAACAGTACAGTGTAGTAGGGTCAGTTGGGTATCGTCTATGAAGAAGAAACGCAATAGGCTCCACAAGAAATTTGGAAACTCCATACCTTGCTGCTTGTCATCGTACCGGGTGCTTTAAAACAAACATTCCAGAGTGTTTGTGCGTCAATTTGAGGACAGTTCATAAGATTCAGAAAAAAGTTTCATGAGTCTAATGGTGATTACGAATGAACGGCAGCTCATCGTTTTCGTAAGAAAATAATTCCGAAATTTGTTGGTGATGGACTCGAGTACAACACTGGGGCTGACAATAACTGCCTTGAAAAGGTAGTGCCGCCCTGGGTCAACAGTGTGGCTACTGGCAACAAATCTCTTCAGCATACGACACAAGTTTGGAGAATCCAGTTATAGATGTCAGACATTTTCTGCGATTATTGTAGTACTATGGGTCGAATATAAACGAATAGGAATTTTAAAATCATGGGAATAATTTTAAAAGTAAACGCTATGGTCTGGTGGACGGACATATTTAAAATATGACATTAAGATCATATTTTAATCTATTCATTTTGTTGGTCAATTCACAAGGCAAAACGATTATATCACTCTGACGAAAGAGATTATGGGGAAGTTAAACGGGATGAAAAGGCACTAGAAGGAACGAAAAAGCAAAGCCGAAACATAGAACAAGGCATTAACCTCTATTCAAATCACCAAGATAGAGTGTGATACGGACGATAGGCTAACATATCTACTTCTTCGTACGACATATTTAAATTCTGTACCCCTAACAAAATCTATTCCAAAATTAAATAAGAATTTCGAACTCAGGACGGTTATAAAAAAACCTGTTTGAATAAATTAAAATGAATAAAATATATTACAACAATTTCATCTAAAGAATGAAAAAAAAAGAACAAAGCTAAATAATAACAAAGACAGAGTTACACAAAGTCAGGTGACAGAAAGATTAAATAATTATTCTGGTTTTAAACGTCGACACCTCATATAGGGATACAAATCTTATATCATCGAACATTTAACTGAAATTCACAAACTAAAATTGCACACCCGTAAAATCAGATTTAAACGACTAAAAATATTAAAAAAAACACAGACCAAAGCAAATTTCATAAGTCAGTGTGAAAAGTAAAATTCTGGTTCCTGATTGGATAGGAAATCAAAAATTCAAATATGACGTTATTTTTTTTCTGAGCCGGTCACATGACGAGATTCACTACTTAAGGACGACACCTGATCGGTCAAAAACAGTCCAACATGGGAGCAACCATGCTGACGGATCTTGTGGCAATGTAACAAGAGAAATTTCAAGAAGCCGACCCGGACGTAAGGGCGCGTCACAGATTCATTTGACCCTTTCTTCCAATTTTTCTTTTCTTCAATTTTACTACACGCCGACAAATAAAAAACAACAAGAACAACAACAGAACACTCTCAGTACAATTTCTTTTTTCTCACCCTGTCACCAACCTACCAATAAGAGCAAGGAACATAAAACTTTACATTCTGCTACTATCAAACCATGAACTTTAAACTGCCATGGATATTTTAAATATTTACATTTCTCTTTGAAAGATTTTAACGGCAAATCTGCATCCATTTTCCCTATGAACATTTTTTTCTCACAAATATGATATAGTTTTCAGTTAACAAAAGTTTATTTATATTTGTCTTCTTACAATTTTGTTATTCGGTAAATAAATATTTACTTTAATGTCCAAATGAAATATTTTTCCTTCCACATTTCAACATCCAACCTTCAACATTCTTATATTTAAACTGCGGGGACTTCGGACGTCTTTGGCAAAAGGCTTAATAACCAAGCATCACCGAGGCTCCTACACTCAGTACCGAAATTTGGTAAGTTGTCGTACCGGAAGTTGTTAGCAAGTCGTACCTGAATCAGATACACCGAAAGTGGTTTGCTGGAACTTTATTTCCGATTGTGCACCGTTTTTTCGAGCTCTATTAATGTGTATCAAACAGCAAAATGACTTACAATAAAACTCCTTAATCGTGAGATGATTAATACATTAAATATCAATGTGTGGTTAGCCTAACATTTATGGAGCAGGAAATGGGAATGGCTTTGTGTTGAAATTCTTATTAAATTTGATTCGTTCGATTCACGCTAAGGTCTAAGTCAAAGGCATGGCTCTTTTGTCACATTTCTATAGATTAATTAACATGATAAACTAGTCTTTAATGGATGGCGTGGAGAGTGGGATTGGTATGACGAACTTAAATTTCAGTCGGATCATATTTATACATGCAAAGGTATTTCTTCCTACAAATTTTGAAGTTACTAACAGGATGAGTGGGATCCCCAGCGTTGTTTGGTAAACAATGTAGAAGAGGTAGTATCATCAGTTCAAAACCGGTTGTTCTTTAGTCAACCAATCCAGCCAGAAAACAAAACTACATTGTAATGAATCAACGTCAGAGATATGTCACAGCTTCTTTTCTCGCACTTCCCGCCTAGGGAATACCCTTCCATTTACTTGCTTTCCCGACAGCTATAATCTCCAAGAATTTAAATGTAAAGTTAATAGTCATCTCCTATCTCACTAACCTGCATCCTCTCTCTCATGCTCATTTCTCCGTCCACTCCTCTCTCATCAGTATTCTCATCCTTCTCTTAGCCACTTCCTGACACCTCTTGCAACCTGTCACTCTTTCTCATAACTTTCCTCCTGTGTAACCCCCTGCAAAACAGTGGCAATAAAATGCCTTGCTTGGTGCCATATGATTATAAAAAATTCTTAATTTTTATTATGTGGGTATAAAGTAGGGGAACACTTTACATTACAATCAATATATAAACTGATCCCTCACTTTATGGCCACAATTATCCTTCTCTTACTCACTTCCTGACACCCTTTATAACTTGTTACTATTTCTAATAACATTTCTCCTATGTAACCCCCCCTGCAAAACAGTGGCAATAAAATGCCTTGCTTGGGTCGATTTGATTATAAAATAATCTTAGGGATTAATAAGCTACCTTGTTCGAGATAACAAGTTTAAAATACGGAAAATTCTGAGTTTGATGAGATCATAGATGCTGTTATAGTTTGAATATTTGAAGTGATCCTAAGGATATATAATATGAATCGACTAAAATATTTTAGTTTTTTTAGAGGTTTTTGTAAATATTTTTTTAGAGGTTTTTGTAAATATTTTTTGATTAATATAAACTATTCTACATGTCAAATGAAATGTTATTTTACAGAAAATATTTAGTTTTTTTTTTTTTGTAGCTGGTTTTCTCTTTGAAAATTGTTTGCAATTATTTCTATTTTACAAATTTTAAACACTATCATCAACTTTAGAACTATTTGTAGGTGTGGTATCATCCATTTTCTACCGTAATGGATCTATCCTGGATATGTATATTCAAGAGAACTCTGCTTGTGGTCAGAGTTCATTAAATCTTCCATGTAAGCAAGTACGAGTTGTCTTTAACAATTCTACTGAAATTGAATGAATACTCGTTGTAAAACATTTTAATAATAGCTAATATACTCTGTTCAAATAAAGTTATTATTGACCCAAAAGCATCCGACGCCGAATAATATCTTGACTGTGTAATATATTACCTTGAAAAGCAGAGGTAAGTGACGCGTACATTCGGTCGTGTGTGAGGTCAGCAGGTTGCCAATAAACGCACACAACCAACAGCCTGTTTGAAAGCGATGACCGGCAAATGAATCGGGCCATAGATAAAAGTCAACCAGAAATATGGGTAGCTGACAGATATATCCGGCTGTAGATTACGTCAAAACAGTGACAACCCGAAACAGCAAAAATATGTTAGTAATTTCGGGCTATAAAAATCTTTTTTTTTTTTTTTGTTGAAGACACAGAACTCTTGCTGGTTTCTGACCCCTGACGGCTCCTTCGTGTCCCGACTTTCTCCGACTGCCCTCCTGCTCAACACAAGTATCACCGATAAAGAATAAAATATATGATAGCTTTCTTATTTATACGTATTACTCGTTGCTTTTTATTCAGAATGTTATGGTGAAACACACCTATTCCTGAGATAAAGGACTCTCCCTCATGTATTAATAAGAGTTAACAGGAAGTTAACTCGAGAAGTTCTTGGGAAGTTCATAGGACTTCTAGAGAGTTCTTTAGAGTTCTATTGGAGTTCAGTAGAACTACTAGGCAGTTGATTTTAGAAATCAGCTTTCAGTGGAAGAATACCAAGTTCCTAACATTTAGGGTGCGTTAAGTCGATTAGCAAACGACATAGCACGATTATAACCTTCAGTGCAAAAACTACTCCACAACACAGATCCAGCGGCATTGTATAACAACTGGAGACGAATTTTTGTAAATTTCTTAATCACCTACGACGAGAGTTCTGATAAGCTGCACTAACTCATAAAAGATGTCTCAGTCTTACGTATATTTTGTAGAGGCACCTTTCTACAAAATGGATTTAACAACGCTGAACAGGATTTACATAAAAAAGAGAAATGAAGTGGTCTATAAAAACTTAAAAGCTATGAGGCGTCAACTGCAATCAGTGTCATGTGACTGTGTAAAACTAATTAATGACTGTTCGTTTACTTCGGTATCCGCGGAAAAATATCAAGACGAATTGATACGAGATGTTTTCATAAACGGGCTTCGGTCAACAGATATACGACAAAAAATACTTAAAAATAATACCATAAATTAACAGCAAGCCTATCAGTCAGATAAGTCCCATACGTGAAACACGCTTGGGCCATCATGTCTGGAAAGAGATATGATTGGCTGGGCAGAGGATTATCTCGCAGTATGTTGACATTGCCTTCTGCGGTAGACTGGTTGCCAGCCAAGGCTATAGAACCCAATTTGTCCTTTTATTTCACTCATAGCTGGATGGAGATGCGATGTATTATATTATTAAGTAGTAATTAGTGGGGGATCAGTTTATTACTTCATAACCATATAAAACTGATCCCCCTCTTTATACCCAGTAGAAGCCTTAATCATGTTTCTAACTATTATATACAGTCAGTCAGTTAAGTGCCATACGTGATACACGCTTGGGCGATCATGTCTCTGACTGGGTAGAAGATTATCCCGCAGTAGGTTGCCATTGATTTCTGCGGTAGACTGGTTGCCAGCCAAGGCTATAAAACCTAATCTATCCTGTTATTTAACCCATAATTGGAACGAAGAGATAGATTAATACCTTTCCCAAGGGTATTCGCTCGTTAGTGAATTCAATGAATTCAAATGGAATTCGAACTCGGATTCCTGATTTCTCGTTCCGAGCCGATATCCACTGCACCACAACGCACATCCCAAGCCGCTCACCAGGCAATATTAGTACATTTTGCAAAAACAGATTGCTAAAACGTGCGATAAAAATGAAGTAACTATTTAGCACTTTCTCTCGTATGAAAAACAAGGCACTTCAAATAACCAGCCTTAAATTGATTTTTAAGCGTAAGTGAATGCAAGGAGTTTAACTGGAACTTGAACTCGGCTCTCCGATTTCTCGTTCTGAGGCGTTATCCATTGCACTACAACTCACATCCTGGCTAGCTGACAAGAAATCGGGTCTTATGCTCACAAGGATATGTGTTACGGTGCATTGGTTGTCGATTCGGAACGAGAAATCGGAGCACCGAGTTCAAATTCTTGTTGAATGTGTTGTATTTACTTCCGCGCAAATACATTCTTTCCTTCAGCTATGGGTTAAATAGCAGAACAGTTTGTGTTCTGTAGTTTTGGTTAGCCACTAGTCTACCAAAGAAAGTAATGGCAACCTACTGCGGGAGAATTGGCTCAATCAGGCATGTCTCTTTTGAGACAAGATCGCTTGAACGTTTATCCCGAATGGCACTAAACTGGCTGACTAACTCACAGACGCTTTGCATGCTATTAAAACGTTGCTGCTAACGCAAAACCTTATGAAAGATTCTTTCCGTTTTCAAGAAGTTTGCTAGTGCAACATTTAGTCTTTATTGTGTATATTTTATTTTTATTTTCGCTTTCTTTTATATTTCTGCTTCAATCCGTAAATTTAATTTAATTTTCCTATATCTTCTTTTTAGCTAAAATCATTTTGGTTTTTATTTTCAACTTTTTTTGTTTAAGCTCTTTGTTTTGTATTTTCTCTCACGTAAATTACATTGCAGAAATTGTGAAATCGTTAATTAAAAAAAAGAAAAAACCCTTTTAGTTAATTGCGTTGTTTTAGTAAATTTATTACTATTATTTTTTACGCCAGACGTTCATTTTTTCTGCTGTTTTTTTTTTTGCTCTTTTTTAAAAATTGTTAATTTTTTCTTCCTTTTTTTTCTAGAATTGCTTTGTTTTAATTCATATTTTTTTTTTATCTTAAAAACCATTTTGTTTAAAACATCATTGGTATGTCGTTCCCTGTTGTTCTGTGTCTGGTTACGAATTGATGTTTATTTAGTTTTCGTTTTTATTTTTATTTTTTTGTTAGAATCAGCCAAAATGCCCGTAAACGACGGTCAATTAAAAGAAGAAATGAAAAACCGTCCGATAAAAGCTCTCAATCATCAGTGACTACTGAGAACATAATCATATGAAAAAACTGACAACAAAAGAGGTTCAACGAAAAGTATGGAAGCTAAGAATGTCCAAAATAAAGCAAAGTGTTTGCAATTAACTCCGGTAACTACAAAAACCTCAACTGCCAAAAAAAGAAAAAACAAAACTAAAATATAATGGCCGGAACTAGATCTTATCCTTGAAGTTCTTATTAAAAGACATAATGTCGAGAGGTAAAAATTACGATATTCTTATCTAAGACTATGGGGACTGATTAATCTTTAGGAATTACAGATGGCTGAAAAAAAAAGAATTGTGTCACTATTTGTGGTCAACAGGCGTTTGCGTGATGATCGTCGCACCTTGATAAAATCACTGAAGCCTTTGTTGGATAAACACCAAATATTCAAAAGAAGCAAAAAATATTTCATGTGAAACGTACTGTTATCCACATCTACTGACTGTCGAAACCTTATTACGGAAGTCTTTATCATAGTAAGTGAATATGAGGGAAGACAAAACATACTGTATCCGTATGTGTAGTACTATACTCCGGTTAGAGTATCATTTGGCCGCTTACTAGGCTTATAATATTCAGATACTCAGTGCTTTCTCCAACGACCTGATTTGGGATGTTTCGAGGATTATCATTGAGCGTAAAATTTAAACCTCTATCCTCAGTGATCTGATTGCAGAAGGCCGGAAAGTGATAGTCATTATTACTGACCTGAAACCAAGTTGCTGGAAGAATGGAGAAACTGGTCACAGCTACTCTACCTGCCTGGTGAAAAAGATTCTGGCTCTCGCAGGCCAAACTCCTGTTATGTCCGTCCCGAGTGAAATATGAATTTCAACAGTCACGCTGGTGTGAAAAAAGCTCCAATTTGTTTTATTTCGTGTCCACATTCCGCCCAAAATTCTTTGTCTACCTCTTGTGCAGTTGCATGGAAGAAAAATTGAAAATAAAAGGCAGTTAGTAAAAGCAAAGAGAAGCTCCAAACTGTGAAGTGTCAGTACTAGAAACCGCTACAACAAAAAGCACTTCTACCGTTTCAAAGGGTGATGCCCTGGCCACATATGCAAAAATAATCCAACAGCAAATTATTGCTCCACCTCTCATAAACAAAATCATTAACACCTACCCCAAGCAAAATGACCACCCTGAAAAGGGTTCGTATCATCAAGTCTCTAACAAAAATCGACCGCTATTTTATCCACTCTCCACTTTTACCTTCACCTTTCAGATCGTCTGTGGTATGGGGGAATCTTTCTTTTAGTGGCGAAGGCAAAAATATATGTTTCGCATATTGAACCACTTCTGTTTGCAGAAATGAGGAAACTTCATTGACTAATGTTGGGCACTGTTATCTTTTGCTTATTAAGTTCTATGCGAGTCACGATATGGACCACGCGACAGAAAGAGTTTTATAAAGACGGAAGTTTAATTTTTTCCAAGTAATCTTGTTCTTTATTCATCAGATTATAAAGATCAGGAAGAAAATTTACACATTAATTAAACATTAGCAACCCCGCTAAAATAACTTTTAGTTAATTTTTTCTTTTTAAGCCAGTTTAAATTTTCTAGAAGATGTATGCTCATTACCCATTTTTATTTTGGTACTCACTTTTTTTAGTTTTATATCCCATCTTCTCATCCGTTACGTGACCAGAAATGTCTGTTCTTTCGTAATTGGTGTCTTGTCTGAATGAGTGTGTCGTTCTGCGTCTGTTGGTAGTCAAATGATTGATTTTTACTTCATTCAAATGATTGATTTTTACTTCATTCAAGTTTCGCATTAATTTCGTCTCGTTAACTGATATTTTTGGAAAAATTAACGATTGTGGATTTTCTTTACTAACAACATTTTGCTTATTTCCTTGTCACTATGTCGATCCAGGATGTTTTTTCCACCTGAATCCATCCTGCATATATACAAGTCAACCATCCGTCTGTGCATGCAGTACTGCTGCCATTTATGGTCAGGCGCACCTGCCGTTCTCCTCAGTGTTCTTGACAAGCTCCAAAGGAGAGTCTGTAATGTGATAGGTACTGATCTGGCGACTCGACTGCAGCCACTTTCCCATCGTCGAAATGTGGCCTCCCTTTGTCTGTTCAAAAATACTTTCATGGCTTTTGCTCGGACGAGCTTAAGTCACTGATGCCTCCTCAACAGGTTAGCCAAATGCAGACGACAATTCTACTCCTGCAGCTTCCTCTCTCGCACTTCCCACCTGTGGAACTCACTCCCGTATTCTTGCTTTCCTGACGGCTACAACCTCCAGAAATTTAAATGCAAAGTTAATACTTATCTATTAACCACTGGACTCTGGCTCTCTCCCCTCCCCTGTATAACCTTCACCTTCTCTCCACCTATGTATCTGTCATTGCACCTGCTTTCTCAGCTTTCTATTGTTCCTTTCTAACTAGCTTGTACTCCTCATTCTTATCTAATTAATCTTTTTACATTTATGTAACCCCCTGCACATCAGTGGCGTTTCTGCCTTGCTCGGGGTGAAATGATTAAAAAAAAATATATACTATTAAGCATATTGGAAATACTCATTCTACTTTTAGTTGATTCTTTTTCGCACCTGTTACAGACAAATTGCATATATGGAGATTAGTGAAGAATTATTAAAGACTGGGTGTTTTATGGTAGTTGTGGAATGAATGATAATTAGGAATGTGGTATTTTTGTGCAAAGATTATTGTCTTGTTCTTCTAAGTTAATGATTCTGGCAAACTCAGTTTAAATTAAGACGGATGATGACGAGCAATCGCCACCTACACACTGGTTTGTGCCAGTTTTTTCGTATTTTTGCCGAAATAAATACTGAGTTGGTTAAAGCTTTCATTTAAGCCAATACGAATCTCTAACAATTCTTCTACACTTACATGAAAGAACACTGAAAACAATATTACTTTCTTGTCTTGAACAACCTTGTATATATCAGTCCTTTCCAAGATTTTATGTCTTAGGCTAACTGACAAAAATAATGCATTTTTTTCAAGAACTTTAACCTTAGTACGGAGAGTAATGTTATTATTCAATATCACTACTGTAGTTTTTTATCCAATGTCTGTGGCTGTTATTCTTCTATCTGATATTCATGAGAAAATAATATTATGATATTTGCTGCTTGTCTCCAAAGCTTTGAACTTCTATTGGCAAAGTCGGATATTATTTTGAATTATTCTTTGATTTTGTTTATTATCTATCAATATCCCGATATAATAATTCTTGTTTTACTTTTTATTCATCTAACATTAAATAAACCGATGATAAGCACTTGTATGCAATTGGAGACTGTCACGAAATTTTAGGTAAGAAACGTTTAACGGTTTACAACGGAAGACGGACCTGTTCCCCCAATATGAGGAATTTAATCATGGTTCCTTTAACGTAATGTTCTGCAATATATTGGATTTGAAAATAAATTCTTAACGTGAGGTATAAGTATATGATTTCGTTTCGAAACTGACTAAAATCTTTGATATGTATATACCTATTCAGAACGGTGATATAGTGTGGAACGTAAATTCTGTTTCTCTAAAAAAACTGAAAATGAAGTAAATCTTTGATAACTTAATGCTATTTTCTTTAAAAATACAACACTGCACAAATGCTGTACCTTTTAAGGGATATATTGTTATAGGTAGAGTATTGCGTACCGTTGCAGTTCAAACCAGATATCAGGTTCGTTCTCAGGGTGGAGTAGCTTCCAGGCAAGTGCTTGGAGCTTAAAAATAATAATTTGGCCAGCTCATTACCCACGAATAACAGTGAACAGATATTATTCTCAGGTTCCAGCTTGCGAAACTGAAGTTGAGGAAGGTGAGTAGTCTGACAGGCAAACACCCTTTTGAATTACACTGCGTCAATGTACTCTTTTCGTGGGTTTTGGCCACTGTTGTGTTCTTTGTTTTCTTAAATTTGTCTAAAATATAAATTTATTTTCGTTATGGAACTTCCTTTCTTTGAGCCGCTTGCCATACCCTCTACTTCATTTAGCTGATAATCACCGAGAAAATGAATTTTCAAAATCATTTTTGTAACAGGTAAAGCTGCTTAAAAACAATCCAGGTCACGTGCCGATAAAAAAAAACAAAAAATTACTCTAATTGGCCGACTTGCAAGTTAAGGTATACACCGGATGTTGAATTCAGCAAGTGGTGGAAAAGCACCCAGAATTAGTGAACTGGAAAATTGTTGTAATTCCGCTAGAATACGCCTAAATTCTCCTTTCTTTAGAATAGCGACATAATTTAGTACGTCTTCATTGTGATATCCAAAAACTGCCAAAATAATTTGTACCTTTGGATTTCCACTTATTTCAACCTGGAGGGAAATAATTCTCTTAAAGATTGTAGAAACTATTAAGACCTTGAATAGGTTGTCGCTGTTTTCCAAAGGATAGCGTTCTTAGAACTGCGTGTTGGTAATTTCAGATGGTAACGCATCTATAAGAAAGTGATATAAGCAGGCTTGAAATTCGGCGTATGGCATTTTGCCAAAGTGTAAAGGACTTTGTTTTTTATAGCGTTAACCATGTCGAATTTAGTTCGTAAACACTTGCAAAAAACTGAAATTTTACTCGCCAAGTAATCTAATGTTACCAGAAAACACTTGCAAAAAATTGAAATTTTACTCGCAAAAACAAGAATTATTGCTCAAAATAAAGACCATCATTTTCCAAGACTTTCTGCAAGCTTTCGGATCTGGTCAAAGTATCATTCAGCCGGCTTCGAATCAAAGAATTCTTGACACGCTTCCTCGACTTCATCAAACGAGTCGAATTGGCTGCCATTCAGAAAATGTTGCATTGAGCAGAACAGGCCCTAATCCGATGGAGCACAGTCAGAACTGTAGGCTGGATGTGGCAGAACTTCAACGCCGTCCAGCTGTTCAAACTTGTGTTTGGTCTTCCTGGCGATGAGTGGCTTGGCATTGTCCTGCTGCATCAAAGCGCGCTTTCGGTTGATCAGAGCAAGGTACTTTTGCTTCAACTTTTCGTAGACACGCTCAAGTTACTAACAGTAAAGTTCGGCACTGATGGCACGACGATTCGAAACCAACTCAAAATGCACGATTCCTTCAAAGTTCCACCAAACGCACAACATGACTTTCTTCCCGAATCGATCTTGTTTTGCCACCGACGGTGTCTCTTGCGCTTTCTGAAGCCATCGCTTGTCTCGATAGTGCTGGACCAGATAGACCCATTTCGCAAGTGTTTACGAACTTTTGTGACAACATAATATATATATATATATATATATATATATATAACCGATTAATAGTTTACATATCATCGCTCTAAAATTATAACCATTAAACTATTTATAATTTGTTGGCTGAACAGACGTGTATTATAAACTTACCCGTCGAAATAAATTATAGTTTATTATCAGGTTAGATGATATGTTTATTTTTCCTATATATATATATATATATATATATATATATATTGTTTTCATTTTTAAACGTAACAATATATATATATATGTAATCATCCACAGACAGATGCTTCCGATTGGATACATCCAGTTCTTTCTGATTCTTGCTTGTGCTATTGCTACTTCTTTTCACAAATATATATATATAGTTATCTATATTATAATCTGTCTATATCTATCTATCTATATATATATATATATATATAGAGAGAGAGAGAGAGAGAGAGAAAGAGACAAATTCATATTGCAAAACATGAGATGGAATTTGCCGCACACACTGAATATAATATGAGAGTTCATCATTCATATATATATATATATATATATATATATATAAATATATATATATGTGTGTGTGTGTGTGTGTGTGTGTATTTCAGAAACAGAAAATATCTGACATTTAATTGAACTATAGGTTTTCGTCACTCAACTCCAAATGTATCTATATTTAACATTTTGTAGGAAATTGAATCCTTCTTGTGATATGTTGTATTTCTGCTGTTTATGAAAAGAGTAAATAGTGTCTATAAGTGGCAATTTACCATTTATTTTTTTTATGGTCATATGTTTAATGACGTTCACAACTCACTGCTATTGACATTAGTATTTACAAGACCTCTACTTTTTGTAAGAAGTGTCACATGTATGTGGTTGAATAAAAGACATTCAGTGAGAAATTGTTTGTTTTCGGCGGAATCTTAGTCGATGAATTCATCTCCACCATCCAGCCATTATCTTTACCATTTTTCGTTCCATCAGTCAGTTAAGTGCCATACATGATACACGCTTGGGTGATCATGTCTCAAAAGAGACATGACTGACTGGGCAGAAGATTATACCGCAGTAGGTTGCCATTGCTTTCTGCGGTAGACTGGTTACCAGCCAAGGCTAAAGAACCCAATCTGTCGTGCTATTTAACCCATAACGAGAGGGAAGAGTCGGATTAATACCTTTTCCCAAGGGTATCTGTGCGTAAGTGAATGGAATGGATTCAGCTGGAATTCGAACTCGGCTCCCCGATTTCTCGTTCTGAGCCGATATCCAGTGCACCACAACGCACATCCATACTTTCTGTTAATTAATTCGCAAGCGAAGTTCTTGTCCTTTTAAAATGTTTCTTTTTATGTAGTTTTCTAGGAGATGTTGAATCGTTTTTTTTTGTTTTTTTTTTGAATTCGTGGAATCGTGTACAAAGCAATGTCAGTGATTCTCGCTTGTTCTTTGATTTAGGTAACGCGTAAAAGAAAACAAACGAAGCATTTTCCATGAAACATTTGTCGGGGACTATTTTAATTGTTTGTTCAGTAATTCACATTTATGTTCTCTTCATTTATATATATTTTTTCTTCTAATGTTATTGTCAGTGTTCTGCTAACCCTTTCTTCTCTCGGTTAAGAATGCTAATCCAATTTCTGGGCTTTCCACTCAACTTTGATTTTCATAAATTAAAATGCAATGTCAATCCTCATCTTCTGTTTTCTGAATTTCTATTCTTTTATTATTTTTTTGCTCAAATATTTTTTTGCTTAAATATGTTTTCTTCTTCACATAATATCATAAATCTATTCTAACGGTTTCTTCTATCGCTTGTGGAAAATTACTCCTTTTTCTTACTTTCCATCAAAACTTTATCTTTAGTAATTTAAATGCAATATCATTCGTTATAGTTTGTCTTCTTGATTTTTATTTATTATTCTCTCTCCTTAATTTGTTTTTTTTCTTGTCGTTTAATTATAAGTCCTGTGCTAACAGTTTCTTCTCTCGACTGTAGAACTCTCCATCAGTTGATTTGTTTTTTAACGGCATATAAACTCTTGAGAGGTTATTTAATACCGAAAGTTAATTTTCTTGGGTTCTTTGTCGTAAAAAAGAACACAACAAAAAGAATTCAACCTACTGCAAGCTTTCCAATCAGAGGCTTTGCTGTTTGATGTTTATTATCGTAATACACAGCATTAACCACTAAGATCGATTCTGAATTAAATAGCTTAATGATGAAGCATGCTTGTATTCACATATTAAAAACGAAATATATTCGGGTGGTGTAATGATTAACAACTGGGATTTGAAAATCTGAGAACCGAGTTCTAATTCCAGTCAAGTTCATCACATTCCATTACGTATAAAATCTCCCTTGGCAAATTTATGAATCAACAATCATTTCCTTTCAGTTATGGCTTAATTAGTAGAACTTATATCAGGATTTTATATATATATATAAAGAGAAAGAGTGAGTTTATATACATATATATATATATATATATATAAAGAGAAAGAGTGAGTTTATATACATATATATATATATATATATAAAGAGAAAGAGTGAGTTTATATATATATATATATATAAAGAGAAAGAGTGAGTTTATATAATATATATATATATATAAAGAGAAAGAGTGAGTTTATATATATATATATATATAAAGAGAAAGAGTGAGTTTATATATATATATATATATATAAAGAGAAAGAGAAAGAGTGAGTTTATATATATATATATATATATATATAAAGAGAAAGAGTGAGTTTATATATATATATATATATATATATATAAAGAGAAAGAGTGAGTTTATATATATATATATATATATATATAAAGAGAAAGAGTGAGTTTATATATATATATATATATATATATAAACTCACTTTTTTCTTTATATATATGTATATATATATATATATATAAAGAGAAAGAGTGAGTTTATATATATATATATATATATATATATATATATAGCTTAAAATAACCTATGAAAGGCTGATATACCTTTAAAAAGGAATCAATCAATACCTACAAATAGCTTAAATTATGTTATTTATACGAGTGTCATTCAATAAATAAGGTGAATTTTTCGATATAAGGACTTCTCATACAGATAGAAGCTTACTTTTTTTTAATTTTTTTTCCTGTACTTTCTTTTCAAAGGGATTTAATTTTTTTTGCAGATTGAAAAAAAAACATTGAGAGTGTTGGAGATTAATAAAGATGACCGACCAAGAAGCATGCTCCAGGATTTAACAGAGGTCAGTTATGAAGTTTTTGGTTGCTGAAGGGTGTAAACCAGTTGGAATTCATAGGAGAATGTCAACTGTGTAGGGTGCACATGTTTCAGCCAAAAAATGTCTACAAGTGGGCTAAATAGTTTAAAGAAAAATGAAGCAGGGTTGAGGATGAAGACAGACCCGAGAAGCCTACATTAATGAGGTTTCCTGAGGTGATCGAATCAGTCAGTGACTTCATTCAGTCTGACTGAAGGGTGAAAGTGGATGATATTGCAAGGACTTTGAGCCTATCTGTTGTGACAACACACAAAATTGTCCATGATGATTTTGCCTACTCGAGGATCAGCTGCTGGTGGGTGCCAAAGATGCTTACTACAGAGCACAAACAGAAGAAGCTGGGCTGGGAACTGCTCCCTCACCCCCCTTACAGCCCAGACCTTGCCCCTTTAGACTTTCACCTGTTTGGTCCTTTGAAAGCGTTCACAAGAGGCACGAAGTTTGAAAATGACGATAATGTCAAAAGTGCTGTGAGTGATTGGCTGAGACATCAGTCTAAAGATTTTTTACGCTGGGGAATACGGAAGCTTGTGCACAGAGGGGAAAAATGTGTGACATTGCTGGGAGACTACGTTGAAAAACCAAAAAAGTAAGCTTTTATCTGTATCATTATTAAGTTCTTATACTGAAACATTTACTTTATTTATTGAATGACCCTCGTACTTCTCGGGTTTTTGTCGGTGTGTAAATACTGTTTGATTATAAATAAAAGATTTAATTAAATACAAGAAACGATCAAAAATAATGTTCAAACAAATAATTTCAAATTGTCGGTTGTTTATAACCATTTCGTTACTTTCCGTAATAGATATATATGATAAAATATAGTTTTAACATATGCTATATTTCTAGACGAACAGTGTTTATTTTCCGATATAAGGTTTATGTAGCTTAAAGAAATATGGGCACAGAGATTAGCACTGAATTGGATGAGTTTATTTCATGATTGAACTCAAACTCTAGGTTCGTCCTTATGTGTGAGGAGACAGAGAAACAGATTGAAAATATAGCCATATAACCTCCTTTTTATATGTGTGTTTTAATAAGAAAAATTGAATATACAACAGGGAAGAATTTGCAAGAAGATTGAAATCTGTACTTATTTATTTTTGTTTTTGGTTCCTCATTGTAGAAATTTGGTACTCTTTTTTTTAATCGTATCACCCCGAGCAAGGCGGTAATGCCACTGATGTGCACGGGGCTACATAAATGTAAGAAGGTTAATTAGAAGAGAGTGAAGAGGAAAACGAACCAGTTAGAAAGAAGCAATAGAAGGATGAGAATGCAGGTGTGATGACAGTTGCAATGGTGGAGAGAAAGGAAAGGATATACGGGGTGGGGAAAGAACGAGAGTCAAGTGGTTAATAGATGAGTATTGACATTGCATTTAAATTCCTGGATGTTGTAGCCCTCAGGAAACAAGAATATGGAAGCGAGTTCCACGGGCCGGAAGTGCGAGAGAAGAAGCTGCAGGAGTAGAATTGTCGTCTGCATTTGGCTAAACTAACTGCGAATGGGTGGGACCCAGATGCCACTCTGGTTGCACGAGTAACCACCTGTTGAGGAGGCACCAGTGACTTAAATTCGTTCGAGCAGAAGCCATGAAAGTATTTATAGAACAGACAAAGGGAGGCCACATTTCGTCGGTATGTAAGTGGCTGTAGTCGAGCCGTCATGTCAGTACCTATCAAATTACTGGTTTTCCTTTGGAGCCTGTCCAGAACACTGAGATGGACGGCAGGGGCGCCTCAACCATATATGGCAGCAGTATTATTCTTATACGTATTTTTTAAGAATTCGTTCTTCTTAGACTTTGGAATTTTTGAAACATCTGTTTATGGTGGATGATATTTTTCTCTCATCATAAATAAGAGGTGAGAAAATTATAACGATCACTAATTGTTCCTTTCGTTGAAAACCCAGGGCAATTTTGATTCAGTTTGTGATTAAAGAGAGAAAATATAGTCTATTATTGTATATAATGAGAACTAAGGAGATAATTTCCACCTTTAACGAAACTGTTTATATATATATATATATATGTTATAATCATATCGCCCCAAGCAAGTCATTTTACTACCATTGTTGTGCAGGAGGTTACATAGGAGGAAAGTCAGGTAAAAGATTGACAGGTTATAAGGGGTGTCAGGAAGTGGGTTAGAGAAGGATGAGAATACTGATGAGAGTGGAGTGGACGGAGAAAGAAGCACGAGAGGGAGGATGCAGGTTAGTGAGATAGGAGATGACTATTGGCTTTACATTTAAATATGTTTGAAATATGTCGAGAGATAGATAAAAACAGACGATAGATAGATAGATAGATAGATAGATAAATAGATAGATAGATAGATAGATAGATAGATAGATAGATAGATAGATAGATAGATAGATATTTTATGATCATATCGCCCTAAGTAATGCACTTTAGTCCCACTGTTTTGCATCGGGTTACATAGGAGGAAAGTTATGAGAAAGAGTGACAGGTTATAGGGGGTATCAGGAAGTGGGTAAGAGAAGGATGAGAATACTGATGAGAGTGGAGTAGACGGAGAAAGGAGCATGAGAGGGAGGATGCAGGTTAATCAGATAAGAGATGACTATTGACTTTACATTTAAATTCTTGGTGATTGTAGCTGTCGGGGAAGCAAGTAAACGGAAGGGGATTCCACAGGCTGGAAGTGCGAGAAAAGAAGCTGCTGGAGTAGAATTTGCGTTTACAATGTTTTCGTTTCACAGTAAATATACTCTGAAATTCAAGTATAGTTAATTATATTTGTTCTTTAACTTACAAACTTTATGAGAAGATCTGACCAAAAAATCAAGGAAGAAGCATTGAATTTTTTTTCATCATTTTGCTTTTTTATTGGAAATGTCAAGGCCTTTACTTTTGCTGTGCATTTGAGAATCTTCGGCGTTAATATGGTATCGCATTTAGTGATCAAATCGTAAGTTCTCGATAAATATTGTTAATCACACCTGTTTCAGAGAGGAATATTGAGCCAATGGGTCTTGCCAGAAAGATTGGTTCTCGTCAGAGTGCATCTAGAACATTTATAAGCCTACCATTTGTCTATTAATACTCGTGACAATTGTCTCCATTAAGACGTATCTGGAATATATATATATATATATATATATATACTCATGATCTGATGTATATCACCATCTTATTTTGTAGACTTATAAATGCCCTAGATGCACCCTGTCGAGAACTAAACTTTCTATCACGACACAGTGGCTCAACCTTGCTTTCTTGAAATGCAGTCAATGTTCTACTTCAAGTCAGGGGTAAAAGTGACGCCGAAGAAATGCAAAGTGTTGCTCTTCAGGAGTATACTGACGACGGCCAGGAAAGTTTCTCTACCATGTTAAAAGATTGCATTTCTTTATTGGAAATATTTGGAATTTAAATTTCCTGCCCCAATTAACCATTTCCTGTTCCAGTTAACCATTTCCTGCCCCAGATAACCATTTCCTGCCACAGTTAACAATTTCCTGCCACAATTAACCATTTCCTGCCACAGTTAATCATTTCCTGCCCCAGATAACCATTTTCTGTCTCAGTGAAGCACTAATTTGAGATTCATTTCAAGAGTTTGAGTTTGAGTTTTGTTTAACGGTATTTTGTGTGTGCCAAAAATATGGGGTTTTAATGTATTTTTTAAATGTTCAGTTATAGTGAGAAGGTTGATTTTGTCAGATCTTTATGAAAATTTTATTTTATTTTATTTAAAAAAAATGAAAAGGTCTTGTAGTGTTGAATTAAAAAATGTAAGGCTGTTAATAATGTTTTCCTTCAAAAATGTATTATGCAATAATTTTTTTTCCTTCAAAAATATGTTATGTCAATAATGTTTTTCCCTTCAAAAATATATTATGGTAATAAGGTTTTTCCTTCATAAACGTATACTTGTTATAAAAGTTCATTTTTATGTATATATTTTTATAAAAGTTTATTTTTATACTTTCATAATGTATGTGACCCCAGTTTGGGGTTTAACCATTTGGCCATACTTGGGACCCTAACAGGTGCTATTACTACCGGTCAGAGTGAACCTGGGAAAAACAGCAATTACGAGGTGGTTCCATGCTGCTCAGACCCTCACAATTAGAAGCCTAACTGCCGGATGCATTTTACCGTCATACCCAGGAACATATTTCAAGAGTAACAGCCAAGTATACTTTTTCAGACGTGTTCTATCGCAACAGAATTTAATCCTCTTTTGTTACTGTTCTTTTATCTTTATAATATGTTTGTTGTGGTGCAGTGGATATCGGCTCCGAACGAGAAATCGGATAGCTGAAGTCGAATTCCAGTTGAGTTTGTTGAATTCACTTAGGCGCAAATACTCTTGGGACCCATTTTTTCCATGCGCCGATTGGGTAAATAACAGAACAGATTGGGTTCTATATCCTTGGTTGATAACCAGTCTACCGCAGAAAGTAATGGCGATGTACTGCGAGAAAATCTTCTACCCAGTCATTCATGTCTCTTTAGAGACATGATCGCACAAGTGTGTATCACATATGGCACTTAATTGCCTGACCTTTATAGTATATTTCTTTTTCCTTATTCATTCCAACATTCATTAACCCCTTACATCATAAAGATTTATCGCCTTATTAAGGTGAAATATTTAAAAATATTTCATTTTTTTTTGTTTTGAAGAAGAACATTTCCGTGCAGTCCAAGTTCCAATATCTGCTGATACCATTAAAATATGGAATTCTCTTTTGACTATTGTAGCCATCTTCTTTGATCTTTTGAAAATTTAATTCTTTCTTTGTCTTTTATTCGCGACCGAATTGTTAAAAAGTAAATTTTTCGGAAAATTTTCGCTGCCGTGCCTTTAAACTATTTATCAAAATACTAGCAGTATAGCCCGGCGTTGCTCGGGTTTAATGGAAGCTTTAAGACTATTCCATGGTCCTGGAGCTCAGAATAAGCCTAAAGAATATTTGAAATAACAAAATAATTGCGACAATTTAACAATCGCACCTAGTATATATATATATATATATATATATATATATATATATATATATATACTAGCAGTATAGCCCGGCGTTGCTCGGGTGTAATGAAAGCTTTAAAACTAATCCATGGTTTTGGAGCTCAGACCCTTTGAACGTTGACACGAAAGACTAAAAAGCAATGTCGGGGTTATCGATTTCCGACATCAGGGAAAATGAGAAGATCTACTAATGTTTGAGACTGAAAACTATAATTTTACCAAGTTAGAACAGATTCTGCAGCAAGAAACACGATAAAAGGGCTGAAATGCTGATCTTGATCAGACCTGATTGGATATCGGGGTATTGAGTTCCAAGATCGGGGAGAAATTGGAAAAAATAAGTCGCCCTAACCTGATCAGAAGCCTGGAAAATATTTGTTTGAAGTTTGGTGGGAATCGTATAAAAATTGTGGATTTGTATAAAAACACATACAGACAGACAAACAGACAAACACAAACATCTTGTCTTTTATATATATATATATATATATATATATATATATATATATATATATATATTATCGATTTTCTGCACTATTGTAAGAACTGCAACCTTGAACTTCTGAATAACGTTTCTTATGTCTTTGTCTATGAGTGTATCAAATTTGATTAAAATCAGACCACTCTTTCTATAACCCGATTTTTTCAATTATCGATTTTCGATATTTATCGGGCGTACACAAAACCTAGCTAAGAACACTCGTAGACGCTTATAGTACAACTGTGTAAATTTTGAAGAAAATTGGTTCAGCCGTTTCGAAGTCTATAGGTAACGGACACACACACACAGACACACACACACACATACAGACAAAGTTCCATTTATAAATAAGTTTAGAAATGTGGTCTACAGCATCGCTTAGAATCTCTCTGCTAATCAATAATTCTTTTCTGTCTTCTAAATTTCCTGTAATATATTCTCAAGTTCTTTCTCAAAGATGTCACCGTTCTTTTTACGTAACGGGTAACCTATGTGACCCGGCGTGTACGTGCTTCTGGCCCGATGCACTTATGTGACTCTATTTTAATCTTAAAACTCGTATTGATTTTTATCATTTATCGAATCTATTGAAGGTGAAATTAATTTCTGTAATATTTTTAAAGCGGTTTATTTCTTTGAGTAATCATGTTAACACAGATGAAGTGTAAGACATTCTTTCTTTCTTTCAAACAGTTTGATACAGCCTGTTGTTTTCATTATTGGATCTAATGTCGTGAATGTTAGCCAGTGGCGAAGAAGATAATCAGCCAAAATAGTTCGTAGAAGATGAAAGTAGAGAATACATTGTCTTGGAACAGCTGACTGCATATCACGAAATATGTCCTGGGATTTTCTTGCTCGTGAATTGATCTGGATAGAAATTTCAAACTTATACATTACTAGCAGTATAGCCCGGCGTTGCTCGGGTGTAATGAAAACTTTAAAACTAAAAACTTTGGACGTTGGCACGAAAGACTAAAAAGCAATAGTTGTTTCCAGTTAAAGCGAAACGGTAGACTGAAAGAAAAATGAATGGATGTAAGTCAAATTTTGATTTCCTGCTATCGATATCAAATAAGTTTTTTTCGTCTCAAACTGAATTTTGAAGGCTAAATAAATCCTCTGAGTAAATGGTATCATGGCTGAGACTAAGAACTGCAATTATACAATTAGAACTGCAACCTTGAAACTTCTGAATATCTTTTCTTATGTCTTTGTCTATGAGTGTATCAAATTTGATTAAAATCGAACCTCTCCTAAAACCCGATTTTTTCGATTATCGATTTTCGTTATTTATCGAGGGTACCTCGACACAAAACCTAGCTAAGAACACTCGCAGACGCTTATAGTACAACTATGTAAATTTTCAAGAAAATTGGTTCAGCTGTTTCGGAGTCTATAGGTAACAGACACACATATACACATACACACCCACACAGAGACAAAGTTCCATTTATAAATAGGTTTAGATGTAATAAGGTAACTGAAAACTATTATTATCCTGCAGTAACTAAAGAGCTACTTTGCAAGATATGACAAAAAATGTTATACAGAAACAAAGCAAGCTATTAATAATTCGAAACATATACTTGAAAGAAAGGGTTTCTTATATTATATTATTTAAATTTATCGAACTGTTGTCCTCATTTTTATAGTCATATTCATGACGTTAATATTTTCGGTTTATATATTACTCTTTGCGTTTTGGTGCTAGAATGTGCGTTGTGTTGTAGTGGATATCGGCTCGGAACGACAAATCGGAAAGGCGGTTTTGAATTCCAGTTGAATTCCTTGAATTCATTTACGCACAAATACACTTAGGAGAGGTACTAATCCGTCTCTTCCCTCCAGTTATGGGTTAAATAGGTTCTAGTCTCCCGAAGAATGTAATGGCAACCTACTGCGGGATACTCTTCTGCCCAGTCAGCCATGTCTCTTTTGAGACATGATCGCCCAAAGCGTGTATGGCACTTAACTAACTGATTATTACTCTGAATTACTGGTTCCCATATTGCATTAACTTCTATACTTGGCCAGCTTCAAAAATTTCTCTAGCTCAGCATATGCGCTAATTGTTTAAGTTTTCGTATTTTCCCGTGGTCTCTCTTTATTATTTTAAGTTCATTCCAAATGGGACGGTGATCTCTTTTTCCCTTCCATATTTGGTCAGCTGAGGGTTCAGTTTGAAATTCCAATTGCCTGAAGAAGGTTGGAGCGTAGAACGGCCGACACGTCATGAATATCGGAATGAAGAAGAAGGCAACAGCAAAAAAAATTGTAAATAATTACAATGTTTTATTACAGACAAATAAAGAATTCATATTTGCGATATTTAATTCTGTGAAAAATTGATAATATCAAAGCTTCAAAAGAAGAAGAGTCTTGATTGATAATAGAAAAGGTAATATTAGCCATTTTCCTACAGGGAAACATTTAGAATTCTTCTGACCGAGAAGTCAGTGCTGCTTTTCGTTGACATTTAAAACATATTTCTAATAAAACATTTTCTTACAATAACAGGTCCAGTAGGTGTTATTGCTCTTTCCTTTCTAACCTTCTGTTTAAAGTGGGGTGGAATGTCAACATCTTGTCATTATTTTCTTTTCGGGTAACATGTATTATACATTTGAGTTTTTGGTAGAGTTTATACTTCTCAAGTGATGTAGTATCTGCTATTTTCGTAGAGTTCTTTGTTTTTGTTATTATGCAACACTAATTCTTCTTCTTCTTCTTCTTCTCTGTGCACTGTCCCTTCAGGACGTAGGCGATCATGGCCTTCCACGTTTCCCTATCCCTGGTGGCTCTGAGCACGCCTTCACCTGTTATACCATGCATTCCTCGTTCCGTCATCCACCTGATTAGTTCCTTCAAATATGTTATCCGTTGCTTTCCCCTGTGTCTTTTTCCCTCTATGTAGCCTGGTAATATCAGATTCTCCAAGCCTTTTTTCCTCATTGCGTGTTCCAGAATCTTCAGCTGTCTCTTTCTGATGCTCAGTATTAATTTCCTTTTTGTTTCCATCATTTCCAAGACCTCGTCATTGCTCACATGTTCGATCCATGATATTCGCAGCATCCTTCTGTAGAACCGCATTTCAGTTGCTTCAAGTTTTCCTTTCATCTTTATTAATATTGTCCAACATTCACTGTCATATTAAAGAACTGACATCACATAGCAATCCAGTACTCTCTTCCTAGTTTCTGGTGAAATTGTCTTGTTTCTTAATACTTTACTCAACTTCTGGAATAATTCGTTCGCCATGCCAATTCGCCTTCGGATCTCTGTGTCGCACTTTCCGTCTTCTGTTATAACACTTCCCAGGTATTTAAATTTTTGTACCTGCTTGATTCTAGTATCTACGACCTGTATTTGGCATTTTGGGTTGCCCGTTTACTGATGACCATGCATTCGGTTTTCGTTCAGTTTATTTCTAGTCCTTTCTTGTTACTTTCTTCTGCTACCTTCTGTAGGAGGTCTGGGTTCAAATAATAACAGGCTGTAATTACTGAAAAACAATTTTCTTCTACTGATTTTAAGAAGTGATAGTAAACAAATAACAGTTTTTATAGTTCAAAACAAGTTTGGCGCCATACCTGACATCGTTATGAATGTCTCTATCTGACGAAGCTATTTAAAAACCTGATGTAAGTATTCATAATTATATTTTGGCGTCATAGCAATTATTGGTATTAGGAGAAAATTACCTTTGACACAACCTATTTTATTTCTCATGTACTTAATTTGTTATAGAGTTAAGTATTGGAAGTGTTTAGTTCCACACTCTGAAGTATTATTATCACCCAAGCGTGTATCAGTCAGTTAAGTGCCTTACGTGATACACGCTTGGGCGATCATGTCTCGAAACAGACATGACTGACTGGGCAGAAGATTCTACTCTGAAGTATTATGATCGTTCATGCGTGTATCAATTAACTGACTGGTCAATAGCAGTACGGATTTGGTTCTATAGCCTTAGTTGGCGACCAATCTATCGCAAAAAGACATCAGAACCTACTACGGAAAAATCTACTGCCTAGACAGTTATAGATCGAAAGAGACATGATCGCCCAAGCGTGTATCAGTCAGTTAAGTGCCTTACGTGATACACGCTCAGGTATTTTAATTTTTTAATTTTTTTATTTTAGATTCTTCGACTTGCAGTTTGCATATTGGTTTCCTCTTTATGCTGATGACCATATATTCAGTTTTTTGAGGTTTATGCTCAGTCATTTCTTTACACTTTCTTTTGCGAACTTCTGTAGAAGATCCTGCATTTTACTTTCCGTGTCTGCTATCAGCACTGTGTCATCCGGGTATCGGATATTGTTGAGATTCTGGCCGCCATTGTCGAATCCTGCCAAGGCTTTTATTTCTCTCATAATTGCTTCGCTGTACAGATTGAAAAGATCCAGCGAGAAAACACATCTTTGTCTTACGCCCCTTTCTATTTTGCAGACCTGCTGAGTTCAACTCCTGTCCGTACACAAGAGGTTTCCTGGCAATACGGATTCTTGATTATCCTAACGTCTTTTCAGAAAATGTGTCGTACTTTGTCAAACGCTTTTGCGTAGTCTTTAAAGCACAGATAAAAATCCTTCTGCATTTGTATTGCTCGTTCAGATGGCATTGTGAGCATGAATATCGCATTCCTCGTTCCGGTAACTTTAAAAAATCCATATTGATCTTGTTCTATCTCTGTGCGCTCTGTTCATCAGAATTCGGATGATGAGTTTTGTTATGTGGCTCATTAAACTGATTGTTCGATGGAGCTCATATTAAAGCCACTAAAATACAAGTGTGACAAAAAAAACCCACAGAAACATCAATGATGAGGAAAAAGTGAAAAGAGTAAACAGGATGACAGTAGAAAGCGAGTGGCATTGCATTTTCATTTTAGCTGACCTCGATGCCAGTCAAGTGAGTCAGTTAAGGGCCAGCCGTGCTACACGCTTCGGTGATCATGTCTTGAAATAGAGATAAATGACTGGGAAGAAGATTTTCCCCGAATGAAGTTGATATTTTTCTGTAGTAGACTGTTTGTCAAGCAAGTCTATAGAACACAATCTGTTTTGCTGTTTAACCTATAGCTAGAGGGAGAAGAGACGGATCAGTATCTTTCCTAATGTATTTGCATGTCAGTGAATTCAATGAATTCAAGTAGGTTTCGAACTCGGCTCTCCGATTTCTCGTTCTGAGACGATATCCACTGCATCACAACGCAATCCTCTCTGCACTCTAAGCCGATATCTACTGCACCACATTGCGAATGATACTCGAGTACTGCACTTCAATTCTAAAAGTTTAGGCATCATGGCAAATTGCTGATTTGAAAATATACGTATTTCCCGTGCAGTGAGTACTGCTGCCACATATGGTCGGGTGCCCTAGCTATTCTCCTCGGGGTCTTGACAAAATACAACGAAGAGTCTGTAATGTGATCGATACCGACTTGGCAGACCGGCTACAGTCTCTCTCTCACCGGTGTGACGTGGCATCCCTCTGTCTCGTCTATAAATACTTTCACAGCTTCTGCTCCGATGGACTTAGATGACTGGTGCCCCCTAGGTAAGAATTTGCACGAGATACTAGATTAGCAACTAGGTCCCACACTTTTACAGTGAAACCGATAAAATGTAACCGCAATTTCTACTCCAACAGCATCTTTTCTCGCACTTCCCGACTGTGGAATTCCCTTCCACATGATTTCTTCCCCGACAGCTACAATCTCAAGGAGTTTAAATGTAAGGTCAATAGACACCTTCTAACACCCTAACTCGCATCCATTCTTTCAAACACTCTTCCCATCTACCCAACCCTCAGCCACGGTATTCTTACCCGTCTATCACCCTCCTGCTGACATTTCCTATATCTAACCACTCTTTCGCGTCACCTTCCCCAATATAACCCCTTGCGCAATAGTGGCAGTGGAATGCCTTGCTTGGAAATGATTAAAAAAAAGAAAGAAAAAAAGATAGAGGTAACCCTATGGAAGTTTAAAAGCGACTAAAGCCGAACTGCCTGATCCGGAATAGTAATATTTCTGATGGTTCTTGACAGTAACTAGCAGAGACAATGAACCATATGTGTCAGCAATATTCTAAGAATGGACAAAGAGTCGATTTAGAGATATTTATAATAAACACTGGAGATAAAAGTTCACAGGTTTCTGTTACGTCGGGTAACAGAATTATGTGAAATAATACAAAACAACGTAATAGTATAAAAGTAGGTGTATTGACAGGAAAGAGAAGTATTTACAAGAGGTGAGGATTAGTAGAATACAGAACAAGGGAATGAGTATACAGTATCGTCGTAGAGATGTGATAGATTGACTAGTAGAACACTTCCGGTGCAATATCGGAAATACCCGACTGACTCGCTCACTCGACTTACTTCCTCGAGGTATAATCACTACTATTTTATATAGTGATTCGAAGAGTCTATTTCCGTGGAAAGGTGGAGAGTGCCCCAACAGGTTCAAATACCAAAAGGCTGTAATCAATAAAAAATCGTCTTTCTTACCAGATGACCTAGCAATAGATTAAAAATAATCTTTCAAATACATGCAAGCCCAAAAAGTTTCAACGGGTTTAATTTTCAAACTGAATCTCTCAAATTTTTACTCTCGGGCCACGATCGTTTCCATAGTTGCTTTGTTTTATTAAACAATAATGGAAATGTCATAATGACATTAGGATATTTGTTCACTGTAATGTTTGTGAAATAGCTGACAAATCGGAAGAGATTTTTTTTATTGTTGTTCGTTCGTGATTAAATTTCAGCAAATATGTACACGGAGAGGATTTTGCGAAAATGAATTAAAGAAAAAGTTGAAAAATCAAAATATGGAAGAAAAGAAATGAAGAAAATGAAGTGCAATGTGATATGGAAAATAAGAAACCAAAAGGGCAAAGGAACAAATGTGAAAATACACACGAAATGGAAACAAATTTAAATGAAAAGATTTTTTGGTCGGAGAATGGAAGTGAATTTTAAAAACCCAGAAGAAATTAATGAAATATCATATTTTTCTTAAAATTAATCTCGATTTTGTATTCGCAATGTGAAGGCTGATGGGATATAGCATGTTTAAGACGAACGAGAAGGTTGGGATGTTGGATTGGTAGTGCAGTTATCGGCACGAAAAGTGGAATTAGCCAGTCGTGTTCGAAATCTGACTTCGTCTAATATCTTACCCTCGCACAGATTTATGAATTAATCCCTACTCACAATAACTCTCAGAAAAAAAAAACAGAATAAAAGGGACTCGCTTGCTTAATCTCACGCCATGAAAAGAAAGATTTTCATACATCATATAAGATTTTTGATTTTAAAAAACATTTACACCCTTGTCCAAATTAATCGAAACAAGCTGCCACATCTGTTTGGATGCCCTAGCTATCCTCCTCGGGGTTCTTGACAAAATACAACGGAGAATCTGTAATGCGATCGATACCGACTTTGCAGACCGGCTGCAGTCACTCTCTCCCCAACATGACGTGGCTTCCCTGTGTCTCTTCTATAAATACTTTCACGGCTTCTGCTCCGATGTACTTACATCACTGGTGGTCCCCAGGTACGAATTTGCACGAGATACTAGATTAACAACTAGGTCCCACACATTTACAGTGAAACCGATAAAATGTAACCGCAATTTCTACTCCAACAGTTTCTTTTCTCGCACTTCCCGCCTGTGTAGTTCCCTACCACATGCCTGCTTTCCCGACAGCTATAATCTCCAGGAGTTTAAATGTAAGGTCAATAGACACCTCCTATCACATTAACTCTCATCCATTCTCTCAAACACTCTTCCCATCTACATCCTTACCCATTTATCACCCTCCTGCTGACATTTCCTATATCTACCCACTCTTTCTCGCCACATTCCCCTATGTTACCACCTGCACAATAGTGGCAGTGGAATGCCCTGCTTGGGGTGAAATAATAAAAAAATGATTTAGTTTCCTTTCATTCACCAGTCAGTTTTAGAACCATGGTGGTGTGTATATATATGAATCCATTATCGGAACATGTAAGGAAATGTGTTTCCTTTTGAAATATATTGCGCCATCCATGATTGCATCAGATTTTATCACTCCCAGACACTATTGTCCCGACTGTCGATTAGTTGTCCTACGACCATTGTCTGCGATGCACCTTACTCGACCGAAAGCCTACAAAATTTGCAACACTGCATGGACACACTGACAAGCCTCACAGAGAGAATGCGGATATTGTTGGTGTCAGCCTTTCAACTGTCAGTCGTGTCATCAAAGCGAAGAAACAAACTGGATCATAAGTGCAAAACGTTCAGAAAAATGCGGTCGGAAGAGAAAAACATTGCTAAGAGACGACGTATATGTGATCAGTGATGGTGTAAAAGATTCTAGGAAGACATTATTCGTTTCTTCACAATTAATTTACAAAATTCTAAGGAATGAATACACAAACGATGTGCTGTTGCACTTATGTAAAAATAGACTACCTGCTATAAAAAATTAAACGATTCACTTTTTAAAAATTCAAATCAAATTCTATCCGGAATCTCGTTCTAAATACTGACGATAAACTATATCCGGTAGATCGGCCTCCGATTTGGAGGGTTTGGGGAGCGTGCAACCCTCTTTCATTTTATCCAGGGTTGTAACACCTTACGGTTACTGTTACAACTCTGGCCTAACGGTTGACCTCCAAGTTGGCGTGAAAACATGATAAAGTAAAAATACATAAGAAAAATTATCATCAATACATTTTTTGAAAGAAAAAAAAGACAAATCAAAGAAAATAAAATGTTGGTATTAAATGAGCCATAATGGATGCGCCGTTGAACCAAAAGATCAAACCAAACCATCTGATAAAAAGGTGTCTATTTGATATTATCTTATACTTGAAGTATATCCCTGCGTTGCTCGGGTGTAATGAAAGCTTTAAAACTAATCCATGGTCCTGGAGCTCAGACTCTTTGGACGTAGGCACGAAAGACTAAAAACCAATAGTTGTTTCCAGTTAAAGCGAAACCGTAGACTGAAAGAAAAATGAATGGATGTGAGTCAAATTTTGATTTCCGGGTATCGATATCAAATAAGTTTTTTTCATCGTAAACTGAATTTTGAAGGCTAAATAAGTCTTCTGAGTAAATGGTATCATGGCTGAGACTAAGAACCCACTTAGAGCCAAACCCGAAGCAAAAACTAAAATAAAAGGGCTGAAAAAATACAGACATACAGGCAGATAAATAGACACACACACAAACATCTTGCCTTATATATATATATTATCGATTTTCTGCAGTATTGTAAAAACTGCAACCTTGAAACTTCTGAATATCATTTCTTATATCTTTGTCTATGAGTGTATCAAATTTGATTAAAATCGGAGCACACCTTCTATAACCCGATTTTTTCGATTATCGATTTTCGATATTTTCGGGGGTACCTCGACACAAATCCTATCTAAGAACACTCGCAGACGCTTATAGTACAACTGTGTAAATTTTCAAGAAAATCGGTTCAGCCGTTTCGGAGTCTAAAGGTAACGGACACACATACACAGAAAAGTTGTATTTATAAATAAGTTTAGATATATAGCATGATTAATAGGACAATAATTGCAAAACCAGGAAAACATTTAGCAGATCGCTAAAGCTGGGGGATTTAACGTAAATGACAAATATATAGAGGAGAAGACATACGATTTTTGACCCAAAATACTTTCAGTCTGACACTTTTGGGAAATCAGAATTATTTTATTCCATGATGAAAGTAGGTTTGTATCTGAAAGTTTCAATTTGTTCCAATTTTACTTTGTCAAAATTATTAGATTCGTTAACAGCTGAAAGCGATATGAAAGTTTCAATTTCTCTCGTGGGATTTTGATGATTACATTTAAAAATACAGTGAGTTAAATGAAAAGAAAATCTAATTAATGGCAGAGGTCTTTCAAATTCATCCCATTTTGCTTTGTGAAAGCTCACCATTGACTAACATCTTGTTTATAATTAAAGAGATTGTGTAATATTCGTGTTTTAGTACCGATCCCTCTTGAGTATGACAACACATAGTACAGTTCTTGTATGAATGACAGTTTTTATTGATTTATATTCGAACTAATTTTCACATCTTTCACATGTTAGGAAAGCATAAGCATGTACGTAATGCTAGACAGATTTTAGTCGATAACAAAACAATACTCACTAATACACACGGTAAAAAGAACCTTCAGATATTGGAGACCATCTACATGAAATCAAAGTAACCCACACTCAATGAAATCACATTTCAAACTAGTCACAACACATTACATTTATTTAGAGATGTGGTTCTGTTAATAACATTTCGGTCTCTCATAGATTCGCATTAATAATTTAGGACATGCGTCTGATATTTAGCGACCTTATCGTTGCAAAACAATATTTTATGACAACAAAACAAAACATCGTATTTGACGGTGAATGTATGTATGTTAATTTCCCTACAACTATTCTGAAAATGGCTCATGTGATCCGAAAGCTTAGGACCAGCGTAATAAAAAATATCCAAATGTTGGACAATTTTTGGCATTATTTTCAACAGAAATTAAAGCTAAAATATGGTGTAGAGTTCATGATTAAACATAATAGATATTCATTGTCTGTTATATTTAACAGTATATATATATAATTCAGTTTTCCCAGCGCTTAATATATATATATATATATATATATATATATAGGAAAAATAATAATATATATATAAGAAAAATAAAAATATCACCTAATCCGATAATAAACTTTAATCTATTTCGACGGGTAAGTTTATAATCTTTTCAGCCGACAAATATATATAGTTTAATGGTTATAATGTTAGAGGGATGATATGTAAACAATTAATAGGTCATATATATATATATATATATATATTTATCTATAACCATATATATATATACGCATATATATATATATATATATATATATATATATTGATTGATTGAGTGATTGATTGAGCACCCTGGAAGAATGGTAGGCTTTGAAAAACTAGCTACTCTAGCATCTACGCATCGTTCATTCAGCAATGAATTAGAACACTCTCAGCTATTGGGCGTGTATAATGATAATATACACGGTTAAAAGCTGCCTCCATGTACCGAGCGCCCATAGCTAAGTAGTGAATCGTCGACTGACGCCAATTCGGTCGTGTTTCAATTTTGGGTACAAAGCAATCGGATGTGTAACCGCACTAATGTGCGGTGACACAGCAAAACAGATCTGTCTGCGGATGACTATATATATATATATATATATATATATGTGTGTGTGTGTGTGTATAACACATTGGTAATGTCATTGTTTTTCGTGTTTTTGCTTTTTGTAATTAATTTGCTTTGCATTTTCTCTTTTGATTTATGTACTGAGCCCTTCTTTCGTTGCTACTTCAAAGCTGCCGGTTTTGTGTCATCATTCTTTTCCATTATATATGGTGTGTATTTTGGCAGCATTTTTTTCATTAATACAGGTTTCGTTGAATAATATAGACAAGTTTTGTCTATTTATTTGATGTAGGATCCTTTCGTATAGTCTTCATGGTGCTATCGTTAAAATACGACAAGAAATCGCAGTAACTCTTGATTTTTCATCAGGTCTGATCTTTCAGCTTACATAAGCCATTATCAAAGAATGAACATTTAACGTATTGTGAACGTAGAACATTTAAGTTATTAACAAAGTGGAATTAAACAAAGAGAATTAAACCAAAGAGACAAGTCCATTTTTAACGTGGCGGATGGCCGCAGACGGTGATAAAATGGTGGTGGTGTGGTTCTTGGTCACATGGGGGTATAGTGGCATGAGGGGATTGGTCTGCGAGCTACTACTACTATAGGTAGAGTGGGTAAGCGTAGTAACTATGACCTCTCCTGTAGATTACAGGCATTGGAGTATGTTAGTAGAGATATCAAAATTTATTTTATTTAAGCTAGGTTTAAACTGTTTGATGTAGATAGTTTCTAGGATTTTGAGTTTTCGTTTATTATTTTCTCGTCTAAGTATACATGTATTTTCAACGAGCGTTTTTCTGAGAAGTGTGCGTTGATAAATGTGCTGTTTTAAATGTTGGAATATGTTTGAATTGTCGTTTAAGTGTAATGTAAAATATTTTACAAAATATATATTTCATACCTGGGTAAAAAAGCAATCGGAGTCTAACCGTGAGCTGTGATACGGCGAAACAGATCTGTCTGCGGATGACAATATATATATATATATATATATATATATATATATATATATATATATATTTGTAATCGTGTCACCCCAAGTAATGCATTCCACTGCCACTATAGCGCAGGGGGTTAAATAGAGGGATTGGGTATGGGAAATGTCAGAAGAAGTGTGATAGACGACTTAGGATGTACATAGGGAGAGAGTTGGAGAGAGCGGATGTGAGTTAGTGTGTTCGGAGGTGTCTATTGACCTTACATATTAAACTCCTGGAGGTTGTAGCCGTCGGGGAAGCAAGCATGCGATAGGGAATTCCACAGGCGGGAAGTGCGAGGAAAGAAGCTGTTGGAGTAGAAATTGCGGTTACATTTCATCGGTTTCACTGTAAAAGGGTGGGACCTAGTTGCCAATCTAGTATCTCGTACAAATTCACATCTAGGGGCACCAGTGATTTAAGTTCGTCAGAGCAAAAGCCATGAAAGTATTTATAGAAGAGGCACAGGGAAGCCACGTCACGCCGGTGAGATATACTGCAGGCGGTCAGCCAAGTCGGTATCAATCACATTACAGATTCTTCGCTGTATTTTGTCAAGAACCCCGAGGAAAATAGAAGGGGAACCTGACCAGATGTGGCAGCAGTATTCAATACACGGACGGATGGTGGATTGATATAATTGCAAGATATATGATAATATATTTACTAAAAGTCAATTCTCTGTTCTTTTCTGTCTTTTTGCTGTTAATATATCTTGTATGTAGATTTGCAGCCACCATTTCGAGAGGAATTATTCCTCCTAAACGGGAGTCAAATACATTATTTCCATTCATACATAGTTTCCCCATTAATCAAAATGATTTGCTCTTTACGTGCGTGAAAAAGTAAAATATCCATTTAAAAAAATACAATTTTTATCCGAGGAATATTTCTAATCCCCACAAACTGCAATTAAAGTTTCGTACGACAGTTTCATTGATTATTTTGTCGTGGAAAATACAGTACGACCAACGCACACAAAGCGGGGTATTATTTTTTATTGAAGTCTCTTCCATCATTGCCTCAATCAAATATATAATCCTATGAATACATTAAAAGATAACGATTTAAATATCGTGATAAATAAAGATCCTGATAAAAACGAGACAAGATCTCTTTTTTCATGTTCTTTATTAGTCTGTATGTATTTAAAATCTTGACAAGAATAACTTGCAATTAATATGTTAGTTAGACGGCACAGATATTACATTGATCTTAGCCAGTGGTTTGAACCCTATGTAATCTCACAGAAACAAAAATCTCTTTTAGGTCTTCTAATGTGCGTTGTGGTGCAGTGGATATCGGCTCAGATCGAGAAATCGGGGAGCCGAGTTCGAATTCCAGCTGAATCCATTGCCTTCACTTACGCACAAATACCCTTGAATAAAGGTATTAATCCGTCTCTTCCCTCCAGTTATGGGTTAAATAGCAGGAGAGATTGGGTTCTATAGCAGAAAGCACTGGCAACCTACTGCGGGATAATCTTCTCCCTGTCAGTCATGTCTCTTTCGAGATATGATCGCCCAAGCGTGTTTCACGTGTAGCACTTAACTGACTGAATGTTGTGATACAGTAGATATCGGCTCAGAAACTAGAAATTAGAGTTCGAATTATAGTTAAATTCGTTTCATTTACTTACGCGAAAATACCTTTGGGAAAGGTATTAATCCGACTTTTCTCTCTCCAGTTATGGATTAAAAAACAAGACAGATTTAGTTCTGTAGCCTTGGTTGGCAAGCAGTCTACCTCAGAAAATAATGGTAATCTACTGCGAAAAAATCTTCTGCCAGTTAGTCATGTCGCTATCGAGACATGATCACCCAAACGTGTATCATGTATGGTTCTTGACTGACTGAATATTGCATTAGATTTAACAAGAGCGAAAATTCGGTGAGAGTTATCAAGCATTTTCTATTGGAAGCACAGTATGAAGAACACTCATTAGCAGGCAGAAGTGGTTTAAGTCTCCAAGTTCGCTATAGAGAACTGTTTCTTCTTCTTCTTCTTCTTCTTCTTCTTCTTCTTCTTCTTCTTCTTCTATATGCCTTGTCCCTTCAGGACGTATGCGATCATGGCCTTCCACTTTTCCCTATCCCTGGTGGCTCTGAGCACGCCTTCTCCTGTTACACCATGCAATCCTCGTTCTGTCATCCACCTGATTAGATCCTTCAAATATGTTATCCGTTGCTTTCCCCTGTCTCTTTTTCCCTCTATCTGGCCTGTAAGTATCAGATTCTCCAGGTCCTCCTTCCTCATTGCTTGTCCCAGGAACTTCAGCTGTCTCTTCCGGATGCTCAGTATTAATTTCCTTTTTGTTTCCATAATTTCCAAGACCTCATCATTGCTCACATGCTCGATCCATGAGATTCGCATCATCCTTCTTTAGAATCATATTTCAGTTGCTTCAAGTTTTTCCTTCGTCTTTGATGGTATTGTCCAGCATTCACTGCCATATTGAAGGACGGACAGAGGTTTGGTATATTAGGGCTTTGGTTATATGTAGGAATTCTAAGACCGGCCATGTTTGTTTTTTTTTTTTTAATTTTATTGTTCTCTGTCATTCCCTTGCTAACTGGACACATGGCTTGGAGGTGATCCCCCCCTCCATCACACTACTGTCTGTTACTGCTTACTTAAGGTAACTTAATCTCTCCAGAACTCTCCAGAACTGTATAGAAGAAACAAAATGGAGATAATTTTTGAAATTTTCTTAACTTTTTTCTGTCAGCCAGCCTTCAACTTGGTGAGTTTAGCCAGTGTGATCTTATTTTTTGAATTATTTATTTATTTTGATTTGTATTTTGATTTGTATTTTTTATTTTATTTCGGTTCTTTTCTGCCTAATTTTTGTGTAAATTGTTGTTAATTATCAAATTTAGGTTTGACTTATACTAAGTTAAAACTTAATTAACTTCAGTCACACGTTTATTCTTTTTTTTTAATTGGAGTAGATAGTACCTTCTATCGCCCGGTCTCACACTCCACCCCCTTCTTTTGGACAGGAGTAGAGGTGATCGCCTTGTTTCTTGTTTAGGAAGGGGTTCCCGGTCCATCTCTCTTTTCTTCGGTCTTTATGTCGGTTCGGCTGGAAGCTTTTTGCAGTTGGTGAGTATGGTGGCAAAGTCTCTTCATTCTGAGGGTACCGGGTTGGCAGTTTGCTGGTTGCTGCTTCCGACTGGTAGTTAGGAGCCCGAACTCTTGCGTAGCGTCTCGAGAGGCTGCTCTGATCAACAGTTGAATAATATCGGGGTTCCTGTAGTGCCATTTCGCGCATGGACGGGCGTCCCTGCATGAATTTCCGATGGGCAACCCCGAGGCCACATTATGCTGCAGGCGGCGCCATTCTCCATCCTTCACCTGCTGCAATTAACGACCATCTGACCCTACTCTAGACCTCTCTATCCACAACTACAACCAACATGAAATTTAACAAATAAAATAGCAAGCCTAAACCAGCTAGTCGTAAATCGCCCAAACCTATCTGCGTTACCTTCACAAATATACGAGGTATTCGCAGTAACTTTAATAGTGTAGAGTCTTTCCTTCTAACTAACTCACCCGATATCTTAGCTATATGTGAGACTAACCTTGACCCTTCTATCCCCTCTTCAGAGCTGTTCGTTCCTGGTTACCTTCCTCTCTTCAGGAAGGACTCCAATGTCCATATGCATGGGCTTGGTGTATATGTCAGCGAACAACTCCCCCTAGCCAGGGTCACATCTCTTGAATCCCTTGATCATTCCTTCATGTGCTTCCGTCTCTCACTTCTAAGCTCGGTTAGCTATCTCTTCTTCCTCTACCGCTCCCCCTCCTCCTCTGACTGTACGTTACTTGATTGCATCTCTAATAACATCGACAGGGCCATTTCTTCTCACCCATCTGCCCAAATATTTGTGTTTGGCGATTTTAACGCCCACCACACCAAGTGGCTTGAAAACTCAGCCACCGACCTTGCTGGGATCCGCACCATGCACTTTTCAATAGCCCAAGCTCTAACGCAAGTGGTGGACTTCCCCACGCGTTTCTCTAAAAACCCTAACGGAAGGGACTCTTTACTCGACCTTTGTTTTACTTCCATCCCAGACTCCTGCACTACCAGGCAACTCTGCCCCCTTGGAAATTCTGACCACGCCGTAGTCTCCGTAAACATATCAATCCGCACTAACTCTTCCCAAGAAAACCAGACCAGCAGAATATCATACTGCTACCAAAGAGCCGACTGGGACTCGTTCAGGGACTTCCTCTGCGACGTCCCCTGGAACAACGTCTTTGATCTTCCTGTCGAAGACTGTGCCTCCGAAGTCTCCTCTTGGGTTAAGGCTGGCATCGATGCTTTTATCCCTGCCAGAAAATTCCAACTAAAACCTAATTCGTCCCCCTGGTTCTCACCCGCTTGCTCGGCCGCTATTGCCCACCGGAACCATTTCTTCCGGCTCTATCGAAGCTGCTCGTCGAACCAAAACAGGCGCCTTTTCACCTCAGCACGGAACAAGTGTAAAAAAGTACTGAACGAAGCCAAGAGGGCGTTTGCTACCAGAATTAGGCAACGCATAGCATCCTCTAAGTTTGGCTCCAAAGATTACTGGCGTCTCTGCAAAAGCGTGCTCAGCAGGAACAAGACTTCAATACCCCCACTAATCAATGAATTTGAAGTTCTCACCTCCCCAGCCGACAAGGCTGAGTGCTTTGCCCGTAAATTCTCAACCAATTCGACACTGGACTCGTTAGGAATACCTACACCAGACTTCCCACCCAGAACTAAGGCTCAACTAAATAACGTCCTCATCTCGCCCTCGCTGGTCGCCAAGATAATTGCGCAACTTGACCCACACAAAGCGAGCGGCGGTGACGGAATCCCAGTCATAGTACTGAAGAAATGTGCCCCAGAACTCTCCTCTGTCCTCTCTAAACTCTATAACCTCTGCCTATCTGCTTCCTGCTTTCCTGCCTGTTGGAAGTCCTCCTGCGTAGTACCTATATTTAAGAATTCTGGCGAACCCTCGGACCCCGCCAATTACCGTCCTATTAGTCTCCTTCCAATCTTTGGCAAAGTTTTCGAAGCCATTATCAACGCCGAGGTGATTCAGCACCTTATGACCAACGGGCTTCTCTCTGACAAACAGTATGGGTTTCGCTTCACCAGGTCTACTGCTGATATGCTAACGACCATTACCGAGTACATATACCAGGCACTCGACAAGAATGGTGAAGCCTGAACCGTTGCCTTGGATATCTCCAAAGCATTCGACAGGGTCTGGCATGCTGGCCTCTTGTGCAAACTGCGGAGCTATGGGATAACTGGACATCTGTTTGACCTCATCCAGTCCTTCCTCTCTAACCGCACACTAAAGGTGGTATTAAATGGGCATGCCTCCCAAAACTACCAGACGAACGCGGGCGTCCCTCAAGGTTCTATCCTAGGTCCCACGCTATTTCTGATCTACATTAATGATCTCCCCGACACCATTAGATCCCAAGTTGGCATGTATGCCGACGACACAACAATCTACTCCCGCATCGATCAGAAACCAGGTCTGGACGACAAAGTGAACCTCGCTGCCGCACTGGAAAGGGACCTCCAATCCGTAGTGACCTGGGGTAGGAAATGGTTGGTAAATTTCAATGCCTCCAAAACAAAGCTGTTATCAACTAACCACCATAGACTATCGCATCTACCTCCCATTAGCATGGGACAGGCTAGCCTCCCAGAGAGTAAAATACTACGCCTCCTTGGCCTTACACTCTCGGCGGACCTCAAATGGAATGACTATATTGAATCCATTGCCAAATCTGCTGCTATGAAAGTCGGCTCTCTGTGCAGGGCCCGGAAATTTTTCCCACCTGAAACTATTCTGCACATATACAAATCTACCATCCGCCCGTGTATTGAATATTGCTGCCATATCTGGTCGGGTGCCCCTGCTGCTCTCCTTGGGCTTCTTGACAAAATACAAAGGAGGATCTGTAACGTGGTTGATACTAACTTGGCAGACCGGCTGCAGCCGCTCTCACACCGGCGTGATGTAGCTTCCCTGTGCCTCTTCTACAAGTACTTTCATGGCTTCTGCTCCGATGAGCTTAGATCACTGGTGCCGCCCAAGCACGAATTTACACGAGATACTAGATTAGCAACTAGGTCCCACCCTTTTACAGTTAAACAAATAAGATGTAACCGTAAATTCTACTCCAACAGCTTCTTTTCTCGCGCTTTCCCGCCTGTGGAACTCCCTTCCACAAGTCTGCTTTCCCGACAGTTACAATCTCCAGGTGTTTAAATGTAGGGTCAATAGACACCTCCTATCACACTAACTCCCAACTATTCTCACAACACTCTCATCTACCCAACCCTCATTCTCGGTATCCTCACCCGCCTATCACCCACCCTCTGTTATGTCCTATATTTAACCAGCCTTTCTCCTCTCTACGTAGCCCCCTGCACAGTAGTGGCAGTGACATGCCTTGCTCGGGGTGAAACGCTTATAAAAAAAAAAAAAAAAAAAAAAAACATAGCAATCCAGTACTCTCTTCCTAGTTTCTAGCGAAATTGTTCTGTTTCTTAATACTTTACTCAACTTCTAGAATGCTTCTTTCGCTATGCCAATTCACCTTCGGATCTCTGTGTCGCATTTTTCGTCTTCTGTTATAACACTTCCCAGGTATTTAATTTTTTTTTTTGTTTCACCTAACCTAATTTGGTGATATATAAACTGAATATGATATTGTATGGTTGAAATTAATAGAAACCAGGTAAGGAATAACTTAGGAATAACGAAATATTAACAAGACGGGATATATTTTGACATTCGTAACAGAGTAATATCAATATGGATTCGATAAAAGGGTTCAGTTCAAAATTCCTTCTCGCTTACCCAGATCAACATACACCTGATAAATAAAACAAAGATAAGGATAATAGTCCCGTGTGAATAATAAAAATTATAACATAAATAACAATAATTATTTATGCCTGAAATTTAGACAAAAACATGAAGATTTCCCCTCAGTAGTTGGGTCTTACTTTCTGTTGTAGACTGGTTGCCAATGAAGGCGATAGAACACAATCTGTTAGAACCCAATCTACTAACCCTATAGCTGGAGGAAGAAGCTACGGATTTATATCTTTCCCAAGGGTGTGTGTGAGTAAGTAAATACAACTAGAATTTGAACTCGTCTCTCCGATTTCTCGTTCCGTGCCGATATCTGCCGTACCAAACCACACATCGATCATTATTTGAGCAAAATTTCCGAAAAATATTAGATAAATTGGAACCCTAGAAAGACGGAAAACGGTAGGATAAGAATTGATACACCCCCCCCCCACTATTAAAAGGAAGATGTTTTAGAAACCTTAACTAATGATGACAAACAGATACTGCTCATCGAATATATCCTTCGTCTACCTAACAGTTGCTGAGTTAAATCTGCTCTAATTCGGATAACGTATGGATATGCGTTGTGGTACACTAGATATCGGCTCGGAACGAGAAACCGGGGAGCCGAGTTCGAATTCCAGTTGAATGCATTTTATTCACTTACGCGCAAATATCCTTGGGAAAGGTATTAATCCGTCTCTTCAATCCAGTTATGGGTTAAATAGCAGAACAGATTGGGTTCTATAACCTTGGATGGCAACCTGTTTAGCGTAGAAAGCAATGGCATTCTACTGTGGGATAATCTTCTGCCCAGTCAGTAATGTCTCTTTCGAGACATGATCGCCTAAGCGTGTATCACGTATGGCACTTAACTGACTGACTGAAGGCTGCAAAAAAAAAAAGAAAACAAAAAACGATTCGGTATTTACCCGAGCCTCCCCACAAAGGCGGGGTGAAGCACAAGGCCAGTTTAACCGTGAGGAATTCCGAGCGCGTATTCGAGAAAACTTCTCCTTAGATCACGTATACGCAAGGTTGGGTTTCGTCTACACATTCCATACAAGACAAAACTCCGCCCTTCTGCAAAATTACGTCTGGATCCCTCTCCGTAAAGTTTAAAACATTGAGAAAAAGAACAATACAACAGGTGTCAGTCTTTCATTCAAGTAAATGGTGTTCATGGCTCTCCACAATTTCTCTTTATCTGTATCTCTTTTCTTCCCTTAGCATTCTATTATCCATTTACACAGGCACATTAAGTATGTTATGTACTGTTTTCCTCAGCTCATCTTTTCTTTCATATGTCCTGTGAGTGTCAAATTTATCAATCCTCCATTATGTGTTTGAGAAAGTCTCATTTTTTATTTTATTAATATGTATAAGAATCTTTTTGTTTCCATTTTTTAGAACTTCTTCGCTGCTCCCATGTTCAGTCCGATCATTCTCAACATCCTTCTGTAGAACCACATCTCTGTCGCTACAATTTGCTCTTCCATTGCCATGTAAGAATTCTGATAGTACATATCACTAGAGTATTCTTTTTGTTGTTTCTAACGAAAATCTCCTGTTTATTTGCTTAGTTTTTGGTTGTCCTCTTTTGCTTTTCCATTGCAGCTATGGATTTCTGTATCGAACTTTAAGTCTTTTCTTCAAACAAATCCCAGTTTTTTAAGTTTTTTTTACTTACTTGGATTTGGTATCGCCAGTTTCTAATTTGAATGTTTCTTATGCTGATCAACCATCAATTCTATGAAGATTAGTTCTCGCACTTTCTTTTGCTACTTTTTGTGATTGCTCCTGTAGTTTCCTTTATGTTTCTGCTATCAACACTATGTCAGCTGCATATATCATGTTGCTTAGATTGTGGATTTTTAATAATTAATTCAGTTACCTGAAGAAAAAACTTTAATTCAACTCGCTTAAACGATCAGCTTATAATATGCACCTGATGATAACGTAGTGCATGAAACTTAGAGTCATGCTATCAATGTAAGATAATATTCATATTTTTAATATATATATATATATATATATATATATATATATATATATATATATATATGCACACGAGGGTAAGTCAAGAATTATAAAAAGTTACGGACAATTTTTTACTTTCCTGCGTATATATATATATATATATATATATATATATACCCTGATTGATCACACTGGAAGAATCGTAGACATTGAAAAATCAGTAGCTACTCTAGCATCTACTCATTGCTCATCCAGTAATTAATTAGAGCACTCTAACTACTGACGTGTGATACATCACACGCTAAAAGTCCGCCTCCTTCTATCGAGCGCCAAGAGGTGGATTCCATTTTGGTCGGGTTTCAATCTTGGGTAAAAACAATCGGATGTCTAACTGCATTGATGAGCTGTGAAACAGCGAAACAGAACTGTCTGCGGATGACTATATATATATATATATATATTGAGATGAAGAAACAAAACGAGAGGAAAAGAATGCAATAGTTCAAAGATTGTATCTTCCCACCGTGTCTTACGTAATCCCAGCTATAGAAAATGAAAACATACATTGATAATGGAATTTATTGAATTAATATCCTTCACTAAAAACATTAGATCTTATAGTTTTAATTAATGATTTGTTCTGGTTGAATAAATTAATTCTTTTTATTGCTTCATATCTTGTCTAAAAATATCAATCGGAAATATCTTGAGTAACGTTCACGTTTTTTAACAAATATCAATGATGCTTGTTCTAGAAAAGAAATGAGGAAATTTCGAATATTGTGCTTAGTTTTTTTTTTGTGATCACGCTTTCGAAATTGTCGATTTTATTTTCTCTTTGTTCTAACCAATAATCTTGATTTTTTGTCAGCGTTCGTGTTCAACTGAAAGATATATTCGAAAATTCAGTAATATCGTTTTTGGCACAATGTTGTTTGATGGATTTTTCGTTTACGGCTCATGAAACACTGGTGAGTTCTTTAACGTCGAAACATATTTCGAAATGTAGGCTGTTGCTTACAGGGCCCGGTGTTCCAAATAATGATCGAGCCCGAAGTGCATAACTTCTTTGATCGATGATACGCCATTAAATTTCTAACGTGTAGCAGAATAAACCTATCAATGTCAGCTTTCCAACTATGAGACCCCGTTCCACTCTCCATTTTCCACATAGCCGATTTTTAAGTAGCGGACGTTTTGATAATATACTTGATCCTGGGAAATGTTTCAAAAACATACAAGAAGTTAATCCACAATTTCCACTGAGAGTGAGGAAACGAAATTGTCCATCGTTTGTTGTGGTGGCTCTATATCACAACCTACTGAAAAGTTGCAATATAAGCAAGTTAGGTTCCTAATGTGACTGAGAAGGCGTCTACAACTGGAATTTATCTAAACTTATTTATAAATGGAACTTTGTGTGTGTGTGTGTGTGCATGTGTCTGTGTGTGTGTGTCCGTTACTTATAGACTCCGAAACAGCTGAACCGATTTTCTTGAAAATTATACACAGTTGTACTATCAGCGTCTGCGGGTGTTCTTAGCTAGGTTTTGTGTCGAGGTACCCACGATAAATATCGAATATCGATAATCGAAAAAATCAGGTTATAGAAGGAGTGATCTAAATTTAATCAAATTTGATACACTCATAGACAAAGACATAAGAAACGATATTCAGAAGTTTCAACGTTGCAGTTCTTACAATAGTGCAGAAAATCGATAATATATACATATATAAAAGACAAGATGTTTGTGTGTGTGTGTCTGTTTATCTGCCTGTATGTCTGTATTTTTCAGTCCTTTTATTTTAATTTTTGGGTTTGGCTCTAAGTAGGTATAATTGTAGTTCTTAATCTCAGCCATGATACCATTTGTTCAAATGACTTATTTAGCCTTCAAAATTCAGTTTACGACAAAAACCTTATTTGATATCGATACCAGGAAATCAAAATTTGACTTACATCCGTTCATTTTTCTTTCAGTCTAGGGTTTCGCTTTAACTGGAAACAACTGTTGATTTTTAGTCTTTCGTGCCAGTGTCCAAAGAGTCTGAGCTCCGGGACCATGGATTCGTTTTAAAGCTTTTATTACACACGAGCAACGCCGGGCTATACCGTTAGTAGTTTTTCATACATGAAATCGCGCCTTTTATGCCGTCTGATATTGTAATTTACTTGGTCGATCATATTCTTCGGACAATATTCCGAGGCTGAAGAGAAATTGTGCATCGCTATTTGGCATTATATCCTATCGTCTTCCTATGAAGACGCCGAAACCAGGCTGTAGAATTTACACTCCACCCAATAGAGTATTTCCCTTGTTGCTTGAATACTGATTACTGTGTCTCTTAAATTCCTAGCAAGCCAAGTCCAGATATTCCAGTCTGTATTATTAAATACGAATAGCAAAGAGGGGGAAAGTTTGAATTTATACCTTTCCGGTGGGCATTGGAACGAAACAGATGTAATCAACCTGTAGCACAAACATGACCCGCTGTTTTGTTTTATATTGTGGTAGCAGTTGCAATCATCCACGTCTTATCGATATATCATTACTTGCAAACGAGGTTGGAATAATCTGGTCAAATCTCCTTCCTTCCTTTGATAAATGGTCTTATTTTGTTCGCTGGTATTATCTTCATTTGTATTGAAAAAAAAAACGTTAAATTCCCTAAGGCCTAATAATTGATATAGGTACTTTCAAAGAGTGAATAACGTATCCATATTGTTTGAATAAACAAATGATTAATGGTATCTGCGAGAGATCAGAATCAGTCAAAGGACACGGAACTAGTGGAGAGCAGTGAACGCGCATTTTTATATGTGTCACGGTAAATAACAGAAAATGATGACTATTTACTAAAACGCTTTCTTAATTTGAATTATGCCTAAATTCTTGAAATGTAAGTCATTTGCATGTATTTTTTAAATTAAACTTCTTTCTTGTCTTTGCTATTCACATTTGAACGTTTGCCGTCACGTGTTTCTTTCCTTTTAACTTCTTAGAAAAATCTATTGCATTATGACTAAGATCAGCTCTTTTTTTTTCTTCTGTACGTGATGTTCTGACTTCTTTTTTATTTCTTATGTTCGTTTTTTTTTCTTTTAAATAAAATATTAAGCACAAAAACAAGCAACGAACAGAAAATAAAAGCTGATCAACTTTAAGAATGATAATGCTAAACCCGTAGTACAGCAGAAATATCTCTCACATATCCTTCCCAGGAATTTCTCCTACATATTGGTAAGACATTGGTTAAATGAAAACATCATTCCTACTATTGTCTTACCGTTATGTGTCTGGTATTTCTTGGTAATATATGTGGGAAATATTTCTGCCGCACCCTGTGTATGCAATAACTAAACAAAGTACACAACACGAACTAGCACTTGCGGAACCAATACTTTAAAAACTGTCACGAGGCACAAAGACGCACCAATTGAAAAACGGTTAGACAGACATATCCGAAAAAGAAAGAAAAACTCTTTGATGTTTGACGATGAAAGGTGAAATACTAAGACGTTAGTACGATTCTACCTAAAAACATAATCAGATCTTTAGTTAATATTAGTGAATAAATAATCAGATGATACAACTGTCTATGAAACAGCCTAAAACACATTTTCTTCTCCTTCATCTGTGTGACGATCCTTTCAGAACGTAGGTAGTCATGGCCCTCCACGTCTACCCATCTCTTATAGCTCTTAACACGCTTTTTTGCCCCTCCTAAATTTAGCCCTTTTCATTCATTTGCTCAAATCGATAAATTATATGACGAGTTGCTTTCCCCATTCTTTTTTCATCTATCTGACTTGTGAGTGTCCGATTCTCCAAACCCTCATTCTTCATTACATGTTCCAGGAATTTTAGCTGTTTTTTTCTTTGTTAACTATTAGTTTCCTTTTCGTTTCCATTACTCCCAAAACCTCAACGTTGCTGATATGTTCAGTCTATGATATCCACAGCATCCTTCTGTAGAACTACATTTTGGCTGCTTCAGGTCATTTCTACATCTACAAGGAGATTTTCAAGCATTGCCTGCAATATTGAGAAACAGACATAAGATAGCAATCCAGTACTCTCTTCCTTGTTTCCAGCAAAATTTTCCTGTCTCTTAATACTCTGTTTGGCTTCTGGAATGCATCCTTGACCATGCCAGTTCACCTTCGTTCACCCAGTGAGTAAAACACTACGCCTCCTTGGTCTCAAACTCTCAGCGGACTTCATGTGGAATGACTATATCGAATCTATTGCTAAATCCGCTGCTATGAAAGTCGGCTTTCTGTGCAGGACCCGGAAATTTTTCCCGTCTGAATCTATCCTGCACATTTATAAATCTACCATCCGCCCGTGTATTGAATACTGCTGTCACATCTGGTCAGGTGCCACTGCTATTCTCCTCGGGGTTCTTGACAAAATGCAACGGAAAATCTGTAATGCGATCGATAACGACTTAGCAAACCGGCTGCTGTCACTCTCTCACCGGCGTGACGTGGCTTCCCTGTGCCTCTACTATAAATACTTTCACAGCTTCTGCTCCAATGAACTTAGATCACTGGTGGCCCCTACGTATGAACTTGCACGAGCTACTAAATTAGCAACTAGGTCCCATCCTTTTACATTGAAACCGATAAAATGCAACCGCAATTTCTACTCTAACAGCTGTTTTTCACGCAATTCCCACCTGTGGAATTCCCTTCCGTATACTTGCTTCTCCGACAGCTACAATCTCCAGGAATTTAAATGTAAGGTCAACAGACATCTCCTATCACACTAACTCGCTTCCATTCTCTGAAGCTCTTTTTCCATCTACTCCACCCCCATCTTCAGGATCCTCATCCGTCTATTACCCTCCTCCTGACATTACCTATAACTAACCCCTCTTTCTCATCACTTTCCCCTACGTAACTCGCTGTGCGGCAGTGGCAGTAGCTAGGTTTTGTGTCAGGGTACCCCCGATAAATATCGAAAATCGATAATCAAAAATGTCAGGTTATAGAAGGAGTGGCCCTATTTTAGTCAAATTTGATACACTCATAAAAAAGACATAAGAAACGATATTCAGAACTTTTACAATAGTGCAGAAAATCGATAATATATCTATATAAAAGGCAATATGTTTGCGTGTGTGTCTGTTTATCTGAATGTATGTCTGTATTTATTTCAACCCTTTTATTTTAGTTTTTGCTTCGGGTTTGGCTCTAAGTAGGTATAATTGTAGTTCTTAGTCTCAGCCATGATACCATTTACTCAGAGGAATTATTTAGCCTTCAAAATTCAGTTTACGACGAAAAATCTTATTTGATATCGATACCAGGAAATCAAAATTTGACTTACATCCATTCATTTTTCTTTCAATCTACGGTTTCGCTTTAACTGGAAACAACTATTGGTTTTTAGTGTTTCTTTCCAACGTCCAAAGAGTCTGAGCTCCAGGATCATGGATTAGTTTTAAAGATTTCATTACACCCGAGCAACGTCGGGTTATACTGTTAGTTGTAAATACCTAAAATATCTATCATTAAATGTATAGACAAATGTTGCAACTATTTTATTTAATTTATCAAAATATGTAAATCGTACATGTAAACTTTTGAAAAGAAATTTTTTCTAGGTAGGGAATATTTCCTAATATTTTCGTAATAATATTGTGAATGCGCGGCTGTTGTAAAGGATCAATCTGTCAGATAATTGCCACATGTGATACACGCTTGGGCGATCATGTCCAGAAAGAGACATGATTGACTAGGCAGAATATTTTCCCACAGTAGGTTGCCATTTCTTTTTGTCAACCAAGTCTATATAACTCAATCTTTTTTGCTATTCAGTATCGAAATAAGTCTGTTAAGTGCCATACATGATACACGATTAGGCCATCATGTCTCGAAAGCAGGATATCTTTCTGATTAAGCAGGATATTTTTCCACAGTAGGTTGCTATTGTTTTTTGCAGTAGACTGGTTGCCAATCAAGGCTATAGAACTCACTCTGTCCTGTTATTTCAGACATAGCTGGAAAGAGAAGAGGTGTATTAATCACTTTCCCAGGAGTGTTTGTGCGTAATCCACTTACACAGAAATATTCCTGGGAAAGGTGCAAAGGTTAGGGGATAAAATGAAAAGATCGGCGATCAGTGTTCGAATTAGCCAGGTAATTTATGTTCCGTTACCAAAAAATATTCTTGGGGAAGGAATAGATCATCTTTTTTTTTATAATCGTGTCGCCCTAAGCAAGGCATTTTACAGCCACTGTTGAGCAGGAGGTCACGTAGGAGGTAAGTTATAAGAAAGATTGACAGGTTACAGGGGGTGTCAGGAAGAGGGTAAGAGAAGGATGAGAATACTGATGAGAGTAGAGTGAAGGGAGAAAGAAACATGAGAGAGAGAGAGAGAGAGAGGATGCAAGTTAGTGAGAGAGGAGATGGCTATTTTATTTTTATATATAATCATATCGCCCCAAGCAGGGCATTTTACTGCCACTGTTTTGCAGGGGGTTACATAGGAGGTAAGTTATGAGAAAGAGTGACAGTTTATAGAGAGTGTCAAGAAGGGGTAAGAGAAGGATGACTGTTGCCATAAAGTGAGGGATCAGTTTATGTATTGATTGTAATGCATAACTGATCCCCCACTTTGTGTCAATATTATAATGGTATAGATTATTTTATTTATAATCATATCGCCCCAAGCAGGGCATTTTACTGCCACTGTTTTGCAGGGATTTACATAGGAGGAAAGTTATGAGAAAGAGTGACAGTTTATAGAGAGTGTCAAGAAGTGGGTAAGAGAAGGATGACTGTTGCCATAAAGTGAGGGATCAGTTTATGTATTGATTGTAATGTATAACTGATCCCCCACTTTGTGTCAATATTATAATAGTATAGAATTTTTTTTTATAATCATATCGCCCCAAGCAGGGCATTTTACTGCCATTGTTTTGCAGGGATTTACATAGGAGGAAAGTTATGAGAAAGAGTGACAGGTTACAGGGGCTGTTAGGAAGAGAGTAAGAGAAGGATGAGTATACTGATGAAAGTGGAGTGGACGGAGAAAGGAGCATGGGAGAGAGAGAGAGAGGATGCAGATTAGTGAGATAGGAGATGACTTTTGACTTTACATTTGAATTCTTGAAGATTGTAGCTGTCAGGAAAGTAAGTAAACGGAAGTGAATTTCACAGACGGGAAGTGCGAGAGAAGAATCTGTGGGGTAGAATTTGAGTTTACATTTTATTGGTTTCACAGTAAAAGGGTGGTCCTGTCATTAGAAGGAAGTTATTTTTTACGTCATTGCCAGTTTTTATTGACCACAGTTTTTTAATTATATTTTCCAGTCAGACACACAAAAAAATTTTCGATATGAAAGGACGTTACAAATGTTTCATCTTAAAGTAGCCTCATATTCCAAGAAAAGTTATTTGAATATCAAGCTCATTTGTTTAGTTTAAAAAGATAATGTCGCCAAAGAAAATGTGAAATAAACAGTCGCTATGAAGCTTAGCAGATGGGAACATTTCGTTTATTAGACCTTGAATTGCCTGATTTGTCTTCTTCCATAACTTATCTAGATTTTCAGCTCGTAAGATGAGTGTTAAATTTAAAAAAGATTGTAAAAAGAAAAATATTTTTGATCTTGTATATAAATACTTCATCAGAGAAATAGGAAAACCGAACTCTAATTCCAGGTAAATTTTTTTACGTGTAAATAAACTTGGGAACGGTTATTAATCCGTCTCGTCTCCCTCCAGCTATGGGTTACATAACAGGTAAGAATTTATCCTATAGCCTTGGTTGATAGCAAATCTACCGTAGAAAGTCATGACAAACAACTGCAGGAAAATCTTCTGTCTTGTCAGTCATGTTATTTTCGAGACATGATCACCCAAGCGTTTATTACGTACAGCATTTAATTGACATATAAATTCTTGTTACAGAAGAAATTTCTTGAATTCGCCGTGATAAAGATTTTCAGAGAACAAAATATATTGACTAAGATAAGTTGTCTCATTGACTCTGTAAATTATTATAATAATTTTACAAATTATATTCAGTCAGTAAAGTGCCATACGTGATACACGCTTGGGCGATCATTTCTCGATAGAGACATGACTGACTGGGCAGAAGATTATCCCGCAGTTGATTGCCATTAAATTTTGAGGTAGACTGGTTGCCAGTCAAGTTTATAGAACCCAATCTATCCTATTATTTAACCCATAACTGGAGGTAAGAGACGGATTAATACCTTTCTTAAGGGTATTTGTGCGTAAGTGAATGCGAGGAATTTCACTTGAATTCCAACTCGGCTCCCCAGTTTGTTGTTCGAAGTCGATATTCACTGGACCGCAACCCAAATTTTTACGTATTCCACCGGTGAGGAGAAAGTTCTAATCGAACTCTTTCTTTCTGCGAACCACTACCCCGTGGAACGGATTCCTAACCGTTGCTTCTCTTCCTATGTTTATAAGCTATCCTTTAAACTTAACCCTAGTAATTTTACGGCGACTGTCAACCATCTGATCTTCTCTTTACCTTTAAAACTCTTCAATTTCAACGGTGAAACAAAGACGTTTCTCTGAGATATGCCTGTACAACAGTGGCGCATAAAAATAACTTGATCGTTATTTTTTTTCATAACCACTGATCAGTCAGTCAGTTAATTGCCATACGTGATACAAGCCTTGGGCGATCATGTCTCGAAAGAGACATGACTGACTGGGCAGAAGATTATCCCGCAGTAGGTTGCCATTGCTTTCTGCGATAGACTGGTTGCCGACCAAGACTATAGAACCCAATCTGTCATGTTATTTAACCCAGAACTGGAAGGAATAGACGGATTACTACCTTTCCCAAGGATATTTGCGAGTAAGTGAATGCAATGAATTCGGCTGGAATTCGAACTCGGCTCCCCGATTTCTCGTTCCGAGGCGATATCCAATACTCCACAACGCACATCCACTGATATCTAAACTTATTTATAAATGGAACTTTGTCGCTGTGTGTGTCCGTTACCTATAGATTTTCTTGTACTATAAGCGTCTGCGAGTGTTCTTAGCTAGGTTTTGTGTCGAGGTACCCCCGATAAACATCGAAAATCGATAATCGAAAAAATCGGGTTATAGAAGGAGTGGTGCAATTTTAATCAAATTGATACACTCATAGACAAAGACATCAGAAACGATATTCAGAAGTTTCAAGGTTGGAGTTCTTACAATAGTGCAGAAAGTCGATAATATATATATATATATATATATATATATATATATATATATATATATAAAAGGCAAGATGTTTGTGTGTGTGTCTGTTTATCTGCCTGTATGTCTGTATTTTTTCAGCCCTTTTATTTTAATTTTTACTTCGGGTTTGGCTCTAAGTAGTTATAATTGTAGTTCTTAGTCTCAGCCATGGTACCATTTACTCAGAGGACTTATTTGAGTTCCAGGACCATGCATTAGTTTTAAAGCTTTGATTATACCCGAGCAACGCTGGGCTATACTGCTAGTTTTTAATAAATTACAGTACTGATAGCAAATACTGAAAATAAACTAACTTTTACTGAAGGTAGCTAAAGAAAGCGAAAGAAAAAGGACTAAACAAAAACTACATGAAAACTGAATGCGTGGTCATCAGTGAAAAGAGAAATTAACTTCATGCCAACTACAGGTCGGAGATACTAAAATCAAGCAGGTAGAGAAGTTTCGATTACCGAGAAGGGTTCTAACAGAGGACTGAACATACGACAGTGAGATCTGAAGAGGTATCAGCAAGGCCAAGGATACTTTCCAGAAGTTGGATAGAATATTGTGAGACAAGAAAGTTTCTCTGGAAACAAAAATGAGAGTTCTGGATTGTTATGTGATGATTGTTCTTTAGTATTGCAGCGAATGCTGGACAATCTCATCAAAAGAAAGGAGAGACCTGAAGCGACCGAACTGTGATTCTGAAAGGGGATGCTGTGGTTGTAGTGAACCGAATCTGTGAGCGGCGACAAGGTTTCCGAGAGGAGGGAAACGAAAAGAAGAAGAATATTTAAAATCAGAAAAAAGTAGCTAAAGTTTTTGTGATATATAATGAAGAGTGGAGGCTCGGAGAATCATATACTCACGAGACAGGTAAAGCGAAATCTAAACCGGGGAGAGAAAATCATGACACACTTGATAGGCTTGATAAATGTACGACAGAGCAGGGCTAGGGTGAGGTAACAAGAGAAAGGTTTTTAATGGCTACAAGGGATAAGAAGATATGAAAAGCCATGTTCACTTACGTCCTGAGGGAACACGGCATATAGAAGAAGCCTTACATAGCACGAAACTCGTTTATTTCTGTTTTCTTTCATAATTTTTAAGGATGTGTTTGATCCTATCTATGTCTATAAAAGTGACGAGGGTGGACGTTGTGTAAGCATTTGTTTGTTTGATAGATTCGACTTAGCGTCTGCATTTTGCGGTCTAGCTCGACGGGAGTTGCGCTCTGATGTAGATCAAAATTTTAGAACGCTAATGACACCTTGAAATTTTTCAGAAGGCCAAAAGTAGGGGTAGAAAAAAATATTATCACCCCATAAAGTCAGGGATCAGTTTATGTTTTGATTATGGTATAGAATCGATCACCCCACTTTATATTATCTATAACTATATATGAAGACCCCTGACACTTCCACCCTAATCCAATCGAGACATTCTACATTCCTATCTATGTCTATAAAAGTGACGAGGGTGGACGTTTTGTAAGTATTTGTTTGTTTTGATAGATTCCACTTAGCGTCTGCATTTTGCAGTCTAGCTCGACGGGAGTTGCGCTCTAATGTAGATCAAAATTATCGAACCCTAAAAACACCTTGATACTTTTCAGAACGCCAAATTTAGGGATATAAAATTATATATTATCACTCAACAAAGTCAGGGATCAGTTTATGTTTTGATTATGGTATAGAATCGATCGCCCCACTTTATATTATCTATAACTATATATGAAGACCCCTGACACTTCCACCCTAATCCAATCGAGATATTCTACATTCCTACCTATGTCTATAAAAGTGACGAGGGTGGACGTTGTGAAAGTATTTGTTTGTTTGATAGATTTGACTTAGTGTCAGCATTTTGCAGTTTAGCTCGACGGGAGTTGCGCTCTGATGTAGATCAAAATTTTAGAACGCTAAAAACACCTTGATACTTTTCAGAAAGCCAAATTTAGGGGTAAAATTATATATTATCACTCAACAAAATCAGGGATCAGTTTATGTATTGGTTATAATATCACCTCACTTTTATATTATCTATCTCTATATATGTTGCCCCTCCCACCCTAATCCAATAGAGACATTCTACATTGTTATCTAGATCTATAAAAGTGACGAGGGTAGACATTGTGTAAGTATTTTCCATGTAAATTCATCATATGATTTTTATTCTTATTATTCCTTAAACTAGTCGAGTGAAAGCGGGCTAAACCGCTAGTCTATATCTATAAAAGTGACGAGGGGGAACGTTGTGTAAGTCTTTGCTATGTAAATTCATCATATGTTTTTTATTCTTATTATTCCTTAAACTAGTCGAGTGAAAGCGGGCTAAACCGCTAGTCTATATCTATAAAAGTGACGAGGGGGAACGTTGTGTAAGTCTTTGCTATGTAAATTCATCATATGTTTTTTATTCTTATTATTCCTTAAACTAGTCGAGTGAAAGCGGGCTAAACCGCTAGTCTATATCTATAAAAGTGACGAGGGGGAACGTTGTGTAAGACTTTGCTATGTAAATTCATCATATGTTTTTTATTCTTATTATTCCTTAAACTAGTCGAGTGAAAGCGGGCTAAACCGCTAGTCTATATCTATAAAAGTGACGAGGGGGAACGTTGTGTAAGACTTTGCTATGTAAATTCATCATATGTTTTTTATTCTTATTATTCCTTAAACTAGTCGAGTGAAAGCGGGCTAAACCGCTAGTCTATATCTATAAAAGTGACGAGGGGGAACGTTGTGTAAGACTTTGCTATGTAAATTCATCATATGTTTTTATTCTTATTCCTTTAACTAGTCGAGTGAAACCGGGATAAACCCCTAGTCTATATCTATAAAAGTGACGAGGGGGAACGTTGTGTAAGTATTTTCCATGTAAATTCATCATATGTTTTTTATTCTTATTATTCCTTTAATTAGTCGAGTGAAACTGGGCTAAACTGCTCGATAACTCATTAATTCATTTCTTATATTACTGTTTTTTAACAAACGTTTGCCTTTGTCAACACTTGCAAATTTTTATTTGAACCCCAATTGTTTAAATTCGTTAAGTAGATTTTTTTCTATCATCATACTTGCATTCAATATATTTTGTGAGTATCAGATTCATCAAACGCTACTTTTTCTTTAACTGACACTAACATTTCTATTCTTTTGTTAGAAGAAAGAAAAATGTATTCGTAGGATCTTTCGCATTTTCCCTGATCACGTACACGTCGTCTCTTGCAGTTGTTTTTCTCTTAAGACCATATTTTACTTTAGATTTTCGACTGATCGATTCAGTTTGTTTTTTTTGTTTTGTTAACTGATATTTGAAAAGCTGAAATGAAGAATTTTCCTGATCTTTCTGTAAGACTTGCAAGTGTGTTTGTGTAGAGTTAGAGTTTTCGCGCGCTTCAGTGGAAAAATGTCCATCGTAGACAATGGTTATAAGACAACTAATCGACAGTCGAGACAAGAGTGTCTGGCATGATGAAAATTAGATGCAATACAGGTAACGCAGTATATTTCAAAGCCTAACAAAAGTTCATATTAAACCCCGAAAATAGATTCATATTGCTGCATACCACTGCAAATGGTCTAATCTGAGGAACAACAGAAATCGATTACACCCTGTCACTCGAGTGGGTCTAGAATTGACTGTATGTTAAAAGGATTTATATTTTGAAAATTTCTTTCTTGCATTTTATGTCTATGATAATCTTGGATTTCCCATAGTTAACCTTTATTATTCTAAATTCCATCAAAATTTATAAGGTAATTTTCCCGCATTTACTTCAGTATAAAATATTACAGCGACTTTCCGAATTCGTTTCCTCATTTCCAAGGACATTTACATTTAGTTTAATCTTATTCCAGTCAACACAAACTCAATTTAAAGAAATATCAATAATTGCTTTAAATGAAAGCGTGATATTTTTTTTCATTTAAAATGAAATGTATTATCGAAAACTTCTTAAATATAAAAGCAAATGTTAAATCGAATTTAGAATAAATTGAAATGTTCATTAGAAGCATTTTTTCTGTCGTATTTTTTTGGGAAAGAACGTTATTAACGTTCAATTTTGCATTTAAACTCAATCACTTGACGGGTGATCAGTGGCTTCTAGAGTCATGAGATTGCGGTCTGTTTTAAAGATATTAATCTAATAGATTTTCAAAAAAAAGGACAGAACATCAATAAAAAACAAGCTGTTAGAGAAACAAAAGCAAGAAAAAGTTTAATCGAAAAAGGTATAAATAAGAATATGAATTCTTTCCAAAGGAATAATTTGAAAATCAAGAGGCGCCATAGCTTTCCTTCAGTCTGCATTTGAGCGCTGAGAATTCGAACTACAAAAAGGAAAAGAAAAATAAATTAAAAAGAACGATTCATATTCTAAGATTCCAATCGCCATATTGAGGTTTCTTGTTTCTTTGACATGCCATTTGTTGAACGAACAGTTTTGAAAAGATCCGATCTATAAATCAATATAATTCATCGACTATAAAACCTCAAACATTATTATTGATATTTACATTTAAATATCAGAGATAGGAATAGCAAAGCAATAAACGTGAGGACGTATTTCCTGCAAGAGATTTAATCGTAAAAAATGTATTCGTGTGAAAAAATAATTTCTCAAATTACAAATGTCGACCCAGAAATTACACAACTGTTTAAACTTTTAATCCTGTATATTTAGATATTTAAATTCCCACTATCTCTGTTCTCAGGGAAACATCTGTTGAGGGACTTTAACCTTACTTGACCTCATCAAATAATCCTGATATTTTGTTATGACTGCGACCATTTCGTCAAATTTCCACCAAGTCCAAAATAATGCGTGCGTTTTGGTGCAGTGGATATCGGCTCGGAACGAGAAATCGGGGGGCCACGTTCGAATTCCAGCTCAATTCATTGCATTCAATTACGCGCAAATATCCTACTGCGGGATAATCTTCTGCCCAGTCAGTCATGTCTCTTTCGAGACATGATCGACCAAAGCGTGTATCACGTATGGCACTTAACTGACTGATATGAAAAAGAAAGAAAATTATATTTCTCTCCTTCCCTCAAATTGTAAGCTAACTTATCTATTCTCCGGATTTTAGAAGTACATGATAGAATTAAAATAGTTAATTTTTCTATTCCCCGTTTTTTACAAGTATATGATAGTACTGAAATAATTAATTTTTTTACATAAGCTCACATCGCGAATTACTATAAAGCACAACCAATAATCTTACTAATATTAATTATTTTATCTCCGCTGTAGTAAACTAAACAAAAGCAAGTATCCCCGTCGGAGACAGTGTCACACTTGTACTTCATCTTCCATATGCCATGACCCTTTGCTATATATTCGATCACAGCTCTCACAAACGTCCAATACTTGAATGTTATTAACAGTATTTAAATTTTTACTTACAGCCCGTCTGATGTTATTATGTAAGTCTCATCTTCTTTGTGTGCCGTGTCCCTACAGACTGTAGGCGTTCATGAGCTTTCATTTGCCCTTGTCTCAATAATTTATTTTTTGGTATCTCTGCCGGAACTCGCTGCGTCATCCATTTGTTTGACCCCATTAAATTGGCTCTCCTTTGTCTCTCTTGCCATTTATTCATCCTATGAATGTCAGATTCTCCTAACCGTCTTTCCTCATTACGTATCCCAAGAACCTCACCAGTGTCTATCAGATGTTAAGTATATCTTTTTCTGGTTTTTATTCTCTCAAACTTATCGTAGCTGCTGACGTGATTGATCCATAATATCCTCAGCACACTTCTGTAGAATCACATTTTTTCTGCCTCGTGCCTGTCTTTCATCCTTGAAAAGATCGTTCAGCATTCGCTGTCATAAAGGACAGATATAACATAGCACTCAAACTCTTTTCTTTGTTTTTGATAAGATTTTCCTATCTCTCAGTAGTCTGGTTAGCTTTTGAAATGCGTCCTTGGCCAAGCCAATGCGTCTTTGGTCTCAGAGGCTTTCTATCCTTAGTCAGAAAGCTTTCAAGGTATTTCAATTTCTTCACCTGTTTTACTCTAATTTACCCGACATGTCTTAATTAATTTTAGGGTCTTCTATTTGCTGATGGCCATACATTCAGTTTTCTTGAATTTATGCTCAGATGTCTCCCAGATATTTCAATGCTGTCTTTTAGATTGAAATTATAAGTGTGGTTTTTTTTTGTTTGCATCTTTTTACTAAAATTTGTTCCTTGTTCACAAATCCGTCCATGTTTTTTTCAGGATTTTGTTGTAGAACAGCATCTTTGTGGGCTCTCGTTTCCACTTCAGCTGTGAAGAAATTTTAGAGGGTTCTCAGAAATTCAGCACTCATTTCCATTCGATTTTAATGAAATAATGCTTTTTCTTAAGCCTGTTTTTAGTTTTCAAAAGACATAATTTCCTATTCCAATATGCCTTGACATTTCGGTTTCACATGTTCAGACATCTCTTACCAAGGATTTAAACGCATGAAGTAACTTGATTATGGCGATTCCAATTCGTGACTGACATTTTGAATGTTTATTTTTTTTAATTTTTTATTTATTTTTGCCAACAATCATACGTTTTGTCCTTTTCCAAACATGTCATGAAATCATTTTCTGGAACAAGTTTTTCCAAGAACCCATCCGGATACTTTTAATAGTTACGTGTTTATTCCTATTTTCTGTTGTTTTATAACAACTTACATTTTACTATTTTATGATTTTATGCCTAAATATCCACAAATAAATTAAGCCCATATGTGATACACGTTTGTTTAATCATGTCTTTTGATTTATGACGCACTTTTTAAAAAAATCGTATCACCCCGAGCAAGGCGGTAAAGCCACTTACGTGCAGGGGGCTATGTAATAGTGAAAAGATTGGAAAAGAGAAAGCCAGAAAGCCGGAAACCACATCCTAAACAGGGAACAAGGGATGAGCCTCTTTACCTGTTCAATGGACATGGGTGGAGTGTGAACCGGGCGATAGATAGATCTATCTACTCCAATTGAAAAAAAAAAGATGAGAAGATTGGTAAAGAGAAAGCCGGAAACCACATCCTAAACAGGGAACAAGGGATGAGCCTTTTAACCTGTTCAATAGACGTGGGTGGAGTGTGAACCGGGCACTAGTCGAAACATGTGCGTTCTGGTGCAGTGGTCATCGGTTCGGAAATCGGTGAGCCGAGTTCGAATTACAGTTAAATTCGTTGCATTCATTTACACAGAAATTTTTTTGTTTCTTTTGGTTCTCCTTCTAGCTATGGGTTAAATAGCTTGTCTATGGCCTTGGTCGGCAACCAGTCTACCGTTGAATGTATTTGCAAGCAACAGCGGGAAAACGTTCTGCCTAGTTAGTCATATCTCGTTTGAGACATGATCGCCTAAGCGTGTATCATGTATGGCATTTAACTGAGGCAAAAGATTTCCCACATTAGGCTGCCATACCTTTCTGCGATAGATCGTTACCAACCAAAGTTATAGGACTTAGTCTGTACTGATATTCAACCCATAGTTGGGGGTTAGGAGATAACATGGATTTACCGGCAGCCTGTCGTGTGCGTTAGATCTCGTCCGTCTAGCCCTGGCTCACCGTTACCGGTTTCCGTGGTTCGCTGCTGGCGCTGCTGCACGTCATCCGCCGTTTTGCCGTTAGCCGTTGCCATTTCATGATTAAGGCTTCTACTGGGCTTAAAGTGGGTGATCAGTTTTATATTGTTATGAAGTAATAAACTGATCCCCCACTAATTACTACTTAATAATATAATATATATCTCTTTCCCCTCTAGCTATGAGTTAAATAACAGGACACATTAGTTTCTGTAGCCTTGGTCAGCAACCAGTCTACTGCAGAAAGCAATGGCAACCTACTGTGGGATAATCATCTACTCAGTCAGTCATGTCTCTTTTGAGACATGATCGCCCAAGCGTGTATCACGTATGGGACTTAACTGACTGACTGACGCATAAGTGTTTGTAACAAAAACAACTGGATTTCGAACTCGGCTCTCCACTTACTCAGTCCGAGTCGTTATCTCCTACACGATACCCGATATCCAAACAGTTCTGACAATATCTCTTTTATTCATTAGCTCTACGAGTTTAGAATCTAATAGCAAGGAATGGTCATGCCATATACATCGGGTCGAATCATCCTCATATCTTTTGTGTTACATTTGCCAAAAAGAAGCTCATTAGTAACAGATTCTTTCCGAGAACCGCTGAAATGTTGAATAGTCTCAGGAGAGGCTGGTTCTCCAAATTCACTAATTGTCAACACTGATCAACCTTGTAAAATACTGTCTATTCTATATTGCAACGATAAATAAATTTTATTTATTTATTTATAGCAGTAGATAGGTTCGATTATGATCGGATTCTCACCGATCTTCTGTAAAGGTTTATCACTTGTACCATTTTAAGGATTTGTTCGTCCCTTGCTTCGACAGTCTACTTCCTCACTATTTTCTAATATCGCAAATGAATTTTATTCGCAAATTATATTTTTCTTTCCCAAATAATGTTTTTTTTTATCGTAACACCCCGAGCAAGGTGGTAATGCCACTGATGTGCAGGGGGCTACATAAATGTAAAAAGATTAATTAGAAGAGAGTAAAGAGGAAGACGAAACCAGTTAGAAAGGAACAATAGAAGGATGAAACTACAGGTGTGATGACAGTTTCAAAGGTAGGGAGAAAGGAAAGGATATACGGGGTGGGGAAAGAACTAAAGTCATGTGGTTAATAGATGAGTATTGACATTGCATTTAAATTCCTAGAGGTTGTAGCCGCCAGGAAAGCAAGAATATGGGAGCGAGTTCCACAGGCGGGAAGTGCGAGGAAAGAAGCTGCAGGATTAGAATTGTCGTCCGCATTTGGTTAATCTCACTGTGAATGGGTGGGACCCAGTTGCCAGTCTGGTTGCACGAGTAAACACCTGTTGAGGAGGCATCAGTGACTAAAGTTCGTCTGAGCAGAAGCCATGAAAGTATTTATAGAACAGACAAAGGGAGGCCACATTTCGACGATGGGGAAGTGGCTGCAGTCGAGCCGCCAGATCAGATATATATTGAACTTGCATTTAAATTCTTGGAGGTTGTAGCCATCAGGAAACCAAGAATATGGGAGCGAGTTCCACAGGCGGAAATTGCGAGAGAAGCTGCAGGAGTAGAATTTGATATGTTTGCCTCTTGTCTGGTTCCAACAGTTCCCCGGTCTTTTGTAGAGGTTTATACTTTGTCTCCTTTGTTTTCCGATTGTTTCTAAAGTCTACTTCTTTATGATATTTCTAATAGCTCCAAATGAACCCTGAAATGCTAGTAGATGTTGACCGCTTCATGTCTAGCTGTTATGTTTCCCGTATAAAACCAGACAATTTACACTCAGGATCCCATTAAGTTGAATGAATTTGGTGAACATAACTAAACACAAATATCAATACGTTAACGGGATTGTCAAAATTTAAATCGAATTCTGTCCAAATAATTGGTTATTTCATGCTACTGTATTCAGAAAAGGCATGAATTAGTTTTACTTTGACTCATTTCAATTCCAAGTAGTTCTGACACTATCTCTCTTTTCTTTAGTTAACTCTACGAGTTTAGAATCTTATATCAAAGAATGGTCATGCCATATACATCGGGTAGAATCACCCACTTTTCTTTCATGTTACATTTTTTTTTTAATCATTTCACCCCGAGCAAGGTGGAAATGCCACTGAAGTGCAGGGGGTGACATAAATGTAAAAAGATTAATTAGAAAAGAGTGAGGAGAACAGACTAGTTAGAAAGAAACAATAGAAAGCAGGTGCGATGACAGATACATAGGTGGAGAGAAAGGGAAGGTTATACGGGGGTGGGGAGAGAGCTAGAGTCCAGTGGTTAGTAGATGAGTATTGAAATTGCATTTAAATTTCTGGAAGTTGTAGCCGTCAGGAAAGCAAAAATACGGGAGCGAGTTCCACAGGCGGGAAGTGCGAGAGAAGAAGCTGAAGGAGTAGAATTGTCGTCTGCATTTGGCTAACCTGACTGTGAATGGGTGGGATCCAGTTGCCAGTCTGGTTGCACGAGTAAACACCTGTTGAGGAGGCATCAGTGACTTAAGCTCATCCGAGCAGAACATTTTCCAAAAAAGAAGTTCATCAGTGACAAATTCTTTCCGAGGACCCCTGAAATATTGACTAGTCTCACGAGAGGATGGCTCTGCAATCATTCGTCTTATCCTCTTCAAGTTTAGGGTCAGCCGCAATCTAATCTATACGTCTTCATAATATGCATCACCCACAAAGGAATGAACTCTTCCAGCCATTACATATAACTCCCCTCACAAGAGGTGAGAGTGAGTAGCCGAGAGTAGCCTGAACATAGCCGAGAGTCGTCTACGAACACTGCTACCGTAACGACCATTCAGTCAGTTGAGTGCCAGACGTGATACACGCTTGGGCGATCATGTCTCGACAGAGACATGACTGACTTTGATGATGGGGGATGTAAGACGAAAGCTCAGAAAGGAAAAAATAAAAACATGTATCAATACTGTGATTTTCATTCCTCTTTCAAAAATAATTCTATGAAGCTTATCTGATAACATGAAAAGAATTTACCTAAAATAAATCGACAAAACTTGTCTATATTATTTAATGAAACATGCATATATATATATATATATATATATATATATATATATGTGTGTGTGTGTGTGTGTGTGTGTGTGTGTGGTAAATAACTTATCAAGAGAACCAACGAATCTAGCAAGGTTCGTTGGCTCTTTATGTTAGTTATTTACCATATATTTTGCTCTACTTGCGCATTGAGTGCTTTTGTTTTAGGTTACTCGTCTCGGGTTTTTTCTTTGGGCTACGTACTTTGACTGATGTTCAAGTGCATTACTCGCTCTTTTTTAAAACCATTTTTTCCTTCCGCGTATGTAATCGGAGGGTTTTTCGAAATGAGTATAGCGATAAGTTTACACACACACACACACACACACACACACACACACACACACACACATATATATATATATATATATATATATATACTAACAGCATAGCCCGGCGTTGCTCGGGTGTAATGAAAGCTTTAAATGAAAGCTTTGGACGTTGGCACGAAATACTAAAAAGGAATAGTTGCTTCCAGTTAAAGCGAAACCGTAGACTGAAATAAAAATGAATGGATATCAGTAAATTTTGATTTCCTGGCATCGATATCAAATAAGTTTTTTCGACGTAACCTGAATTTTGAAGGCTAAATAAGTCTTCTGAGTAAATGGTATCATTGCTGAGACTAAGAACTACAATTATACGTACTTAGAGCCAAATCCGAAGCAAAAACTAAAATAAAGGGCTGAAAAAAATGCAGACATGCAGGCAGATAAACAGACACACAACCATCTTGCCTTTTATATATATATATATATATATATATATATATATATATATATATATATATATTATCAATTTTAGTAATTTTTAGTTTAGTGTAAAAACTGCAACCTTGAAACTTCTAAATATTGTTTCTGAAATCTTTGTCTATGAGTGTATCAAGTTTGATTAAAATCAGACCACTCCTTCTATAATCCGATTTTTTCGATTATCGATTTTCGATATTTATCGGGGATACCTCGACACAAATCCTAGCTAAGAACACTTGCAGACGCTTATAGTACAACTGTGTAAATTCTCAAGAAAATCGGTTCAGATGTTTCGGAGTCTACAGGTAACGGACACACATACACACAGACACACACACAGACAAAGTTACATTTATAATTAATTTCATATATATATATATGAAATTATTTGATACTTCAGACCGTCCTCGGCCTTTCATCAGAAACAAAAGGTCGAGGACGGTTTGAAATATCGAATATGAAATATAATAATAGAAATAAATAAATACTGTCAGAAAAATACATTTTTAAACTTACAACTTTTTAGTAGTTTTCCCTATACATATTAAGACAGTATACGTGGATCATCACTGTGTTATATATATATATATGTGGGTAAAATCTTCACATGCCCCCCCCCCCCATTTTCATAGAAATGTGTGGAGCAGAAAATGAAAACCAGTTGTGAATGAAAGTACCCGAATGAAAATTAATTAAGCGTTTTGACCGTAAACCTATAAAATTTTTGCTAACAGCACTCGCCATAAAATGACTGCGAAAATAAACTAGACGCCGTGAAATCAAACACACGTAAATGTCTTTGATATTATAAGAATAGTTCTTTAAAAATTGGAGCTTTGGAATGGAATTGCTATATCGCCCAAAGTGAAGAATAAAAATATAAACGAATATTTTTCCATTTTCAAGTTTTTTCATAAGTCACGAGTCCGTGATTCCATCAACTGTAAAAAAAATCACGATAAAATTCTCCAATAAAATAAGAAAAATCTCCAAATATTGGCAGTGCACCTGAACTAACTCACGTGATAACAATTGTAAAATATTACAAGTCAGGATTTCAGAAACTTATATTGGTATTTTGACATTTTTTTGGTAGAAAAATACTTGAAGAAAATTACTCGGAAGGTTTATTCCGATATACGCAGAAACATTAGACAATTTGAAACAAATAACAAAAAATGAATTAAATAGTCAATTCATTGTCAGTCAAACAGAACATAACCGTAAATTTTGGACTAACAGTTTTTCTTTTTTGTTTTTCATTTCTCACGAGTAGATCACCTCCGTCTCTATGGTTTTCAGCCAAATTTAATCTAGAAAAATTTAGATTCAATGTCAATCACTATCTATCACAATATACTGTCCTCCTGGTTACACTTTTTTTTCTTACTCATTATTAATATTTCTGTTGTTAATCCTTCCACACCTCACAGCCCATTGTATTTTAGTAGCTTTACTGGCTTGCATGGTATGATACCGATTATCCCTGACGATCCGCTTAGGTGAAACCTTAGTAGGTTTGTTGGCTCACAAGGTATACTATATATATATATATATATATATATATATATATATATATATAAAGTGTAATAAAATGACACCATTAAAATAATTAGACTACAGGCCATAATTATAAGGAGATCCCAGTTTTTTTTTTAAGAAGATGTTTTATTTCATACTATTTTTAGTATTTATTGCCAAGTGGATAATTCTAAATGAAAATAGAATTGTTCTTTTGTTATTATTACTTTGCAAAATTTTACAAGGCAAATAGCGACAATTTACCCATCGCACCATGTATATTCGCTATATATATATATATACTACCGGCCATACTTATTAGGCTACCCCAGTTTTTTTAAAGAAATGATGTATTTCATACTATTTTTAGTATTTATTGCCAAGTGGATAATTTGAAATGAAAAAAGAATTGTTCATTTTTAATACTGCACAATAACATGCGCATGAAATGAACTCTTCTGGTGTCCAGTTTTTGTGCTCTCTTCCCCATGCTAGTCTCTTCTTCTTATTGGCTGGGCGAACAAAAAGCTTCCTGGTTGCCTTGTAAAATTTTGCAAAGTAATAACGAAAGAACCATTCTGTTTTTAGAATTATCCACTAGGCAATAAATACTAAAAATAGTATGAAAATGGGGGTGATCTATTATTATGGCCGGTAGTGTATGCCAAACTTTTCGACCTTTTAAAACACTGTTTTTAATCATGCATTTATATAATTTTAAGGAAACGTGGCAAATATTAACGAAAACTTCGGTTAAAATTGCGTACCCTGTTGCAACTCTAGCGATAGTAAATTTCATATTTCAATATTTGTTGGCACCCGATGTGTCTCAACGCAACAACCGAGCCGATTTTGTTTAGTTTCCAATGATTTTCTATTGTTTTTTTTTTAGATCTCACATTGCAACAACAAATAATCTTTGAAGAAAACTGCTTTCAAAACGTAGTCGAAAAGTTATTGTGAAAGATTAAGCATTCTGTAAAACATTGCAATGTTTGAGTGGTTTGTAGAATCGAGAAATAACACGTTCCGCCATTTAAGTCAAATTCTTCTTCTTCTATGAACCCTTTCAGGACGTAGGCGATCATGGCTTTCCACGTCTCCCTATCCCTGGTGGCTCTTAGAACGCCTTCTTCTGTTACACCATGCAAACCCCGTTCTGTCATCCACTACCTGAAGCCCATTAATCTAGAATATAAATGTATATGAACTAGCATGTACACAAAATAAGGGATCAGTTTATATATTGATTATAACATAGAAATGATCCCCCATTTCATACCCACATTATAATTTCTTATAAACAGTTGGCATATATATTCTTCTTCTATGGTTTTCATGGATCTCTATCCCTGCTGGCTCTTAGCAAGCCTTCTCTTGTTACACCATCCAACTATCGTTCCATCATCCAATTGACTAGGTCATTCAAGTATTTTATCCGCTTTTTTCCCCTGTGCCTTTTCCCTCTATCTGGCCTGTTAGTATCAGATTCTCCAAGCCCTCTTTTCTCATTGCATGTCACAGGAACTTTAGCTGTCTTTTCCTGATGCTCAGTATTAGTTTCCTTTATTTTCAAAACCTCATCATTGCTCACATGATATTTGCAGTATTCTTCTGTAGAACCACATTTCAGTTGATTCAAGTTTTTCCTTCATCTTTGATGATATTGTCCAGCATTCACTGCCATATTGAAGAACCGACATCAGATAGCAATCCAGTACTCGCTTCTTTGTTTCTAGCGAAATTGTTCTGTTTCTTAATACTTTACTCGACTTCTGGAATGCATCCTTGTGCATAAATGTATAGAAACTAATGTGACCACAAAGTGAGGGGTTAGTTTATATATTGATTGTAATATAGAATGGAACCCCCCACTTTATATCCAGTATTTCTGTAGATCCAAATTTCAGTTGCTTCAAGTTTTTCCTTCATCTTTGATGATATTGTCCAGCATTCACTGCCATATTGAAGAACCGACACCACATAGCAATCCAGTACTCTCTCTTTTGTTTCTAGCAAAATTGTCCTGTTTTTTAATACTTTACTCAACTTCTGGAATGCTTTCTTCGAAATGCCAATTGGCCTTTGGATCTCAGTGTCGCACTTTTTGTATTCTGTTATAAGATTTCCCAGGTATTTAAATTTTTGTACCTGCTTGATTCTAGTATCCCCGGCCTTTATTTGGCATTTTGGGCTGCCCATTTTACTAATGACCATGCATTCGATTTTCTTACAGTTTATTTGTAGTCCTTTCTGATCACTCTCTTCAGCTACCTGCTGTAGGAGGTCTTGTAGTTTTCTTTCTGAGTCTACTATCAGCACTGTATCATCTGCGTAACTTACGTTGTTTAAATTTTGTCCCCCGATGACAAATCCAGGCATAACTTCTATAGTCCCCAAAATATTATCGCTGTCCAAGTTGAACAGATTCGGTGAAAAGACACATCCTTTTCTTACGCCCCTTTCTATCTTTGCATATCTGCTGAATTCTTTACATGTCCGTATACAAGCGATGTGCTGCCAGTAAAGATTATTGATTACTCTTTCCCAAATATGTCCAGGCTGCCGAGTATCTCCATCAGTTCTTTGTGGCGTAGTTTGTCAGACGTCTTCGCATAATCAATAAAGCACAGGTTGCGATATCAATGAATGATTTCAATACTATGTGCAATGATTTTTCAGTTTTGAGCTTTGTTTAACGGCATATCAACCTTTGTGGGTTAATGTCAAATAGGTAGGAGTTTAAGGTTTTTTTATTGTTCAGTCATAAGGAGAAGTTTGATTTTGTTACATCTTAATGAAAATTTGTTTTATTCTTTTCTATTTTAGAAAACTGAAAATGCCTTCTAGTTTTGTATTCAAAAATGTTTTGCTGAGAATAATTTTTTTCTTTAAAAAATGTGTTATGGTAATAATTTTTTGTTCTAAAATGCATTGTTGGTAATATTTTTCCTTCAAAAATGTATATTTTTCTATAAAAAAATGTCTATTTTTATGTGTATATTTCTATAAAAGTGTATCTTTATACTTTCATAGTGTTTTGACCCCAGTTTGGTGGTTAACTATTTGCCCATAGCGGTTGTCACGCCTAGTCAGAGTTGTCCTGGAAACACCAGCAACTAAGAAGTGGTTCCATGCTCCTCACAACCTCCCCAATCAGAGGTTTTCTGTCGGATGCAGTTTACCGTCATGCCCAAAACCATATGTGCAGTGAAGTTATTTAATAGATTATGTAGAAAGTCCACTGACAATTTGGTTATAGAATGAAAATCATCGCGAAATATTTTGTCAGTAATGTAAAAGCTTATGGTAGCAAACTTGAAAAAAATTTTTGAAAAAATTATTTCGAATAAATAATTTCATTGTTGTAAAATAAAGGCAGAATTCAATTTAAATCTCTGTTATGAGGAGGTATGACCATTTACATCTATAATAAACATTATTGGATTGGTTTAATAAAATATTTAAGTGACAAGCCAAAATTTCATGATTAGACAAATAGGTTTATGAAAACATCTGTCAATGTGGTGTCTCTTGTTTTACTGATAATATTTGCATGAAGTACAAGCATATTTAATGCAGAAACCACATTAACTCTCTTGTTTATTGCCCGGAATTTGACAAAATAGTTAAATACGAGTCTGGTTGATCATAAATCTATATATATAATAGGCAATCTGTGAGTCCGTGTGTGACTGTTCCCTATGCACGCCTACATTTTTTAAGCTACGCCAGTCAAACTTTCTAGGGACACATATCTACAGGGAAGCCAGGTCGACACATACATTTTGAGTTTAAGTTCAGCAATTTTTCCTTTTGCACATTTTGGCCAATGAAGCCGATTGTTTACATTTGCTCCGTTAAAATCGAAGATCTAAGATGTTTGCTAGATTACGTCACTAAAATATTTTTATTAAAAAATGAGCCTTTATATTAAATGTTATTCTGACGTTTTACGTCACAGAAATCAAATCACACATGTCAAACGTGACTAAAATATTTTTTATTAAAAAAACAAAACATGAAACTTTATATTTAATTTTTATTCCGACGTTTTTAAAGTTTCATTTGGTCAATAAAAAAATGTGAATATTTTCTCCGTAATTTTGAAACAACAAATATTTTTTTAAAAATATGTTTTTTCAAACCAAAACAAAATATGCAAAAAAAGTGCCAATGGTTAATTTGATTATTTAGTCTTTTTTTTCAGATGTAACATTTCGTTACTCAGAAAATAAAATTAAAAAAAATAAAGCTTTTTTTTTGCTAAATATTTCATGGAGGAAATCAACTGTCTTTAATTCGCGTGGCATTAATGTAACCTTTTCCTTAAAAATTAAATGTCTATATTTTTAAATATTTTTCGAAAATTTCTGAACTGAGTGCTTAATACTTTTTATGTTTCTAATTTCAGTAAAACAAAATAAATAATTTTTATTTTATGTTAAATTCATTTAGTCAACAAAAAATGTAAATATTTTCCCCCATAATTTTTAAACAAAAACAAATGGAATGTTGTTTACAATGTCACACAGAACATCAAATCACGTTGACGCAAAACAAAAGAAAATAGATTTTTAATAGAATTTTTAACAATTTTTAAACAATTTTTTTTATATAATTATTTTTTTTAATATATATCCGAGTTTTAAAGGAATTTATCCATTTAAAATTATAAACATTATAATTACTGAAGCGAAGCCTGCTTTAAACACGGTTTACTAAAAGACGTCAATCAATTGGACAATCAATGGGATATCGGCAGGTGTCTTGCATCTTCTCTTACTACTTAAATGTTTCGAGTTGCACGGGAAACGCCGGGCTATGATGCTAGTAATTTTAAAACTCCAAATTCATTTTAATATTAGCTTTATTTTTTAAATTAATCAAAATAATACACGCGATAGAGCATTTGTAAATATAATTGTATGATATTTATTTATTGTTTTCGTCTTTATTGTTAAAGATTTTATAAGCACAACGTTTCGACCAAATACCTGCTGGTTATCATCAAGTGTCCATTATTTTTACTTATAGATGATATCATGTCATTGTGATGCTAGTTGTTGTTTGCGCCGGCTAAACTAGTATTTTACTAATTATTCATGAGAAAAATTCAGCGTTACTAGGTAACAGTTAACCTATGTATAACAAAATCTTTTACTTATATTGATGATATTAATTATGTATTTTTATAGCCTTTTATATTCAGTATAATAAGGTGAAGACATTTGGTTATATTGTAATGAGGAATTCTCAATAAAATTTGTTATTTCGAATGATTTTTTCGTCTTGATCTTTATAAAAATCATGTTTATTTCAGTTATATTTATTTTATAGAAAGCGTATGAACACTCAAAAAGAATACATAAGGATAAAGTGAAATATATCACCAAAATAATTTAAATAAGGGATTAAAAAAAACCATGGAACTAATGCCATGTCTTACAGTAATAATGTAGAATTAACTCGTTGAATAGTCTCTGTGTGTATAATTGGCGAATTGGCATGGCGAAAGACGCGTTCCAGAAGCTGAGTAAAGTATTAAGACACAGGAAACTTTCACTAGAAAAAAAAAAGAATGGTAGATTGCTATATGATGTCAATTCTTCAATACAGCAGTGAATGTTGGACAATGTAAGTGAAGATGAAGGAAAGACTTGAAACAACGTAAATGTGGTTCTACAGAAGGATGCTGCGGATATGAAGGACTGAGCATGTGAGCAATGATGAGGTGTTGGAAAGAATGGTAACGAAAAGAAGATCAATAGTGAGCATCAGGAAAGACAACTGAAGTTCCTGGGACATGCAATGAGGAAGGAGGGCTGGGAGAACCTGATACTGACAAGCAAGATAGATGGAAAAAGATTAAAAACACCCATGGAACTAATGCCATGTCATACAGTAATAATGTAGAATTAACTCGTTGAATTGTCTCTGTGTGTATAATTGGCGAATTGGCATGGCGAAAGACGCGTTCCAGAAGCTGAGTAAAGTATTAAGACACAGGAAACTTTCACTAGAAAAAAAAAGAATGGTAGATTGCTATATGATGTCAATTCTTCAATACAGCAGTGAATGTTGGACAATGTAAGTGAAGATGAAGGAAAGACTTGAAACAACGTAAATGTGGTTCTACAGAAGGATGCTGCGGATATGAAGGACTGAGCATGTGAGCAATGATGAGGTGTTGGAAAGAATGGTAACGAAAAGAAGATTAATAGTGAGCATCAGGAAAGACAACTGAAGTTCCTGGGACATGCAATGAGGAAGGAGGGCTGGGAGAACCTGATACTGACAAGCCAGATAGATGGAAAAAGAGACAGAGAAAAGCAGAGGATAACATATTTGAAGGGCCTATGCAGGTGGATGGCAGAACGGGGGTTGTGTGGCCTAACAGGAGAAAGAGTTATCAAAGCCACTAGGGATAGGGAGCCGTGTAAGCCTTGATCGCCTACGTCCTGAAAGAACATACCAGATAGATTGTATTGCTAATTATATATCATATTTGCAAGACACACTATTCTATTGGTAAGGATTACTCCAAAATTCTAATGTTTATACAAACCTCATATATCTTCATGATTTCTTTCGTAATTTAAGAAATCCTGTTCTAAAACAGACAATGATTATTGTAAAGTTATGATCATAATTGTTGAATAAACAGGCATCTTTAAGTGGACTTGCCAAAATTTACAATAAAAATAAGAACTCCATATACAAGAAATAAACAATTTAATACAAACCAATTATAAGCCATTATCAAAGTAAAGTAATTAGATCTATACCCGGTTCACACTCCACCCACGTCTATTGAACAGGTTAAGAGGCTCATCCCTTGTTCCCTGTTTAGGATGTGGTTTCTGGCTTTCTCTTTTCCAATCTTCTCACATTGTTTTGTTTTGTTTTTTTTGTTTTTTCAACTGGAGAAGATAGATCTATCGCCCGGTTCACACTCCACCCATATCTATTGAACAGGTTAAGAGGCTCATCCCTTGTTCCTTGTTTAGGATGTGGTTTCCGGCTTTCTCTTTTCCAATCTTTCCACTATTACGTAGACCCTGCACATCAGTGGCGTTACTCGATTAAAAAAAAAAAAAATGTGGTTCTACAGAAGGATGCTGCGGATATGAAGGACTGAGCATGTGAGCAATGATGAGGTGTTGGAAAGAATGGTAACGAAAAGAAGATCAATAGTGAGCATCAGGAAAGACAACTGAAGTTCCTGGGACATGCAATGAGGAAGGAGGGCTGGGAGAACCTGATACTGACAAGCAAGATAGATGGAAAAAGAGACAGAGAAAAGCAGCGGATAACATATTTGAAGGGCCTATGCAGGTGGATGACAGAACGGGGGTTGTGTGGTCTAACAGGAGAAAGCGTTATCAAAGCCACTAGGGATAGGGAGCCGTGGAAGCCTTGATCGCCTACGTCCTGAAAGAACATACCAGATAGAAGAAGAATATATTAAGGGTAAATACTCTGAATTACATGTCGAAAAAAAAACGTATAAGAACAGAGCATATGGGAAATTTGAAAGAACTTAGCAATTATATCTAAATACTGGAACCGAAAATTGGAAAACTGAAAAGTTTGATGAAATACTATTAAAAATATTGACTCCTTGTTCCGCTCCAGAAAATAACTGAATCATTCTGTCAGGTTTTATATTCGTAACACTTATGTAAATTTAAAAAATTAATTTATTTGAGCTGTGACTGTCTAGTGATTCCTTTTTTAACATTAACTTATATCAGAATTTTTCAAACGACTTTGTAGGTGTAGGTGGTTTCTTTTCCACGAAAAATTAGATCAAATTAGAAAACATGAATTGTTTTCACCATATTTGAGCTGTGACTGACCATTCATCCCTTTTTTAGCATTAACAGATATGAAAATAGTTTCAACGACTTTGTTGGTGTAGGTGGTTTCTTTTCCACGAAAAATCAGATCAAATTAGAAAACATGAATTGTTTTCACCATATTTGAGCTGTGACTGACCATTCATCCCTTTTTTAGCATTAACAGATATGAAAATAGTTTCAACGACTTTGTTGGTGTAGGTTGTTTCTTTTCCACGAAAAATCAGATCAAATTAGAAAACATGAATTGTTTTCACCATATTTGAGCTGTGACTGACCATTCATCCCTTTTTTAGCATTAACAGATATGAAAATAGTTTCAACGACTTTGTTGGTGTAGGTGATTTCTTTTCCACGAAAAATCAGATCAAATTAGAAAACATGAATTGTTTTCACCATATTTGAGCTGTGACTGACCATTCATCCCTTTTTTAGCATTAACAGATATCAAAATAGTTTCAACAACTTTGTTGGTGTAGGTGGTTTCTTTTCCACGAAAAATCAGATCAAATTAGAAAACATGAATTGTTTTCGCCATATTTGAGCTGTGACTGACCATTCATCCCTTTTTTAGCATTAACAGATATCAAAATAGTTTCAACGACTTTGTTGGTGTAGGTGGTTTCTTTTCCACGAACAAATCATATCAGATTAAAAAAAAATGAATTATTTTCACCATATTTTAGCAGTGACTGTCCACTCATCTCTTTTTAGCAGTAACAGATATCAAAATAATTTAAACGACTTTGTAGGTGTGGGTGGCTTCTTTTCCACGAAAAATCATATCAGATTGGAAAACAAGAATTGTTTTCACCATATTTGAGCTGTGACTGTCCACTCATCTCTTTTTAACATTAACAGATATCAGAATTGTTTAAATGACTTTGTATGTGTAGGTGGCTTCTTTTCCACGAAAAAATGATATTGTATGAATAAGTAATTAACAGGTAAAAATGATATTGTATGAATAAGTAATTAACAGGTAAAAATGATATTGTATGAATAAGTAATTAACAGGTAAAAATGATATTGTATGAATAAGTAATTAACAGGTAAAAATGATATTGTATGAATAAGTAATTAACAGGTAAAAATGATATTGTATGAATAAGTAATTAACAGGTAAAAATGATATTGTATGAATAAGTAATTAACAGGTACTTCCGGCCGTAGGTAAGATTAATAAAAATGACAACCGACTTGAAAGGACAGACAAGAAATTGATTGACAGATGCATTTGATAAAAGCCAACAAACGACAATGATTTTTGAGAGATATATCTGGCCGTAGATGATGTCAACAAAGGACAACGAAAAATACAAGCGACAACCGACTTGAAAGGACAGACAAGAAATTGATTGACAGATACATTTGATAAAAAGTCAACAAACGACAATGATTTTTGAGAGATATATCTGGCCGTAGATGATGTCAACAAAGGACAACGAAAAATACAAGCGACAACCGACTTGAAAGGACAGACAAGAAATTGATTGACAGATACATTTGATAAAAAGTCAACAAACGACAATGATTTTTGAGAGATATATCTGGCCGTAGATGATGTCAACAAAGGACAACGAAAAATACAAGCGACAACCGACTTGAAAGGACAGACAAGAAATTGATTGACAGATACATTTGATAAAAAGTCAACAAACGACAATGATTTTTGAGAGATATATCTGGCCGTAGATGATGTCAACAAAGGACAACGAAAAATACAAGCGACAACCGACTTGAAAGGACAGACAAGAAATTGATTGACAGATACATTTGATAAAAGTCAACAAACGACAATGATTTTTGAGAGATATATCTGGCCGTAGATGATGTCAACAAAGGACAACGAAAAATACAAGCGACAACCGACTTGAAAGGACAGACAAGAAATTGATTGAGAGATGCATTTGATAAAAGCCAACAAACGACAATGATTTTTGAGAGATATATCTGGCCGTAGATGATGTCAACAAAGGACAACGAAAAATACAAGCGACAACCGACTTGAAAGGACAGACAAGAAATTGATTGACAGATGCATTTGATAAAAGCCAACAAACGACAATGATTTTTGAGAGATATATCTGGCCGTAGATGATGTCAACAAAGGACAACGAAAAATACAAGCGACAACCGACTTGAAAGGACAGACAAGAAATTGATTGACAGATGCATTTGATAAAAGCCAACAAACGACAATGATTTTTGAGAGATATATCTGGCCGTAGATGATGTCAACAAAGGACAACGAAAAATACAAGCGACAACCGACTTGAAAGGACAGACAAGAAATTGATTGACAGATGCATTTGATAAAAGCCAACAAACGACAATGATTTTTGAGAGATATATCTGGCCGTAGATGATGTCAACAAAGGACAACTAAAAATACAAGCGACAACCGGCTTGAAAAGCAATCAACCGCCGGGTGTGATTGACAGATACATGCAACCATAAAGTCAATAAAACGACGACGCGAAAAAGGAAACATGCATGGTAATTTGAAGACTCTTGATATGTGTTGTGGTGCAGTGGATATCGGCTCGGAACGAGAAATCGGGGATCCGAGTTCGAATTCCAGTTGAATCTATTGCATTCACTTACGCACAAATAGCCTTGGAAAAAGGTATTAATCCGTCTCTTTCCACCAGTTATGGGTTAAATAGCAGGACAGACTGGGTTCTATAGCCTTAGCTGACAACCAATCTGACGCAGAAAGTAATGGCAACCTACTGTGGGATAATCTTATGCCCAGTCAGTCATGTATCAAAAGAGACATGATCACCCAAGCGTGTTTCACGTATGCCAATTAACTGACTGAATTTGAAGACTATACAAAATTTAGAATATTTCGCTGAAAAAAGAAAGATAGGTTAACGTTTCTCGCTCGATCTCCGACTGCTCTTTTACTCCACACAGACATGTTGATTTGATATTTATTCAAATCAGGAGAAGGCAGATATTCACTTCTTGTATGAGTTGGAGAACGGTAACGCTATACAAGCTCCGTCGTCTCTATCCGGAAAGGTTCCTACACTGACAATGTTAAGAGAGGAAAACATTTGTTAATATCCATCGCCATCGATGTCTATGACACCCGAGGGAGTAAAACAGATACTGAATATTGTTCATGATACTCATGAAATCGGCACACAGCAGTTGGCTATTCCCTCTTCGAATGAATAGAGAATATTGTGAGAACAAGAGTTGTACTCATATCATCTACAATGTGTAGAGACGTTGAAACCAGGGGGCTACCCTGCACAAGTTTGATTTTGTTTAACGGAATATCAACACCTCTATGCGTTACTTAATGCCAAAAAGGTGGGGTTTTAAGTTTATATTTTAATGTTCAGTCGTAGTGAGAAGATTGATTTAGTTAGATTTTAATGAAAATTTGTTTTTATTATTCTTTATTTTAGAAAACTTAAAATTTATTCTAGTTTTGTATTAAAAAATGTTTTGCTGCGAATAATTTTTCTTCAAAAATATATTGTTTGTAATATTTATCCACCAAAAATGTATATTTTTCTATTAAAAAAAGTCTATTTTTATGTATATATTTCTATAAAAGTGTGTCTTTATACTTCCATAGTGTTTTGATCCCAGTTTGGGGGTTAACTATTTGCCCATAGATGAGACCCTAATAGATGCAACCACTCCGGGTCAGGGTGGACCTGTAAACAACAGCAATTAAGAAGTGGTTCCATGCTCTTCACAACCTCCCAATCAAAAGCCTTGCTGCCGGATGCAGTTTAACGTCATGCCTAGAACTAATATTCGGATGAACACTTCCTTCTGGTACCTAAGCTTTATGAATTTAAGCGTAATGCTAGACTGGTATCGAGATATCGTCAGTTTACAGTTGAACTGGCGAGATATATTTGCTATATCTATGATAACCGTTTCTTTTCACGCGCTTCTCGCATGAGGAACTCACTTCCAGCTCCATGCTTTACAGCCAATTTTAATCTGCAAAAATTTAAATGCATTGTTAATTGCTAAAAACTGTCCTCCTGATTACTCTTTTCTCTTTTGGTTCCTAATTCTTCCCCACCCTGTAACGCATGGCTCTTTATTGGTTTTCCAGACTTTCGTAAAGTAAAAAAAAAGATTAGTCCATCACATGATTTGTTCAAGCTTAGAATTAAAATATTTTTCTCAAATATCGTAATATATGATAAAATTCTTGATTACAATTTATATATTAAAAACAAAACAAAAAACTGATCACGTATTATCATGATTTTGTTTTATTTTGGCTTAGGTCAGCTGATAATTTTACAAAGAATTCATATAGTGAACTGGACTCCTTCACATTAAATTTAATAACATTTATTTTGATATATATATCTATATTACTGGCCTGGAGCGTTTGACCTATAGTAATAAAAAGAAAAGGTTATAAAAAACAAGATTATTAACACAGTTACTGCAACTGTTTATCTGGAATATATAGGCTGCTAATTTTTAAACAATTTTAACAATATGACATTGGGGTCAAGAAATTACTTGCAAATAGCTAACAGACCATTCTTCCATTTAAAGGGGAATATCGTCTTTTAAACGAAGCATTTTGCTCGAATTGTGTTTAATATAGTTTGTAAATATTAATGAATATATATATATATATAAACCAGTCACAAAATAACAGTACCTTAGCTGGTGTATCTAAATTCGATTTCGTTCTAGGAAGGCCAGAATGGTTATTTTTATTCTATAAATGATAAGGACAATATTTAAGCAAATAAATTATGAAACCTATAGAAATCAATGTTACATACTTTTTTTTGAACGATAAAATATTTGTTAAGGGAAGAGAATTATTTAACGGTAAACATTTAAGAAATAATTGTTCAAAACGAAAAGCCAATGAGAAATAAGGAAAGCAATTTTGGAGATAATATTTTAAAATAACACGTGACGCAATCGTTTGAGTAGGTAAACGTCCTTTTGTCTCGGTTGTATAATTTGTTAACAACACAGAGCTAAAAAGGCAAACACGAAAAAAGAACAAAGGAGTAAAATTTGTTTGAAAAGGGCCTACATTTAGAAGATCAAACAAAAGTTTCTTTTGATTTGGTAAAATAAGCAAAAAAAGTCTGATGATTTTATTTGTAAGAATATATTTACCTGGAAGCAATAACAAACGGTTCAAATGATGAATATATCGACTGATTTATGTTTCTTCCGATGAAGTTGTTCGGGTGTCATAAAGGCTTTAAAACTAATTCATGGTCTTAGACCTCAGACTTAGCCTAAAGAATATTTGTGTGAAGTTTGGTGAGAATCGGATAAAAATTGTGGATTTGTATAAAGGACATCCAGACAGATAAACAGACACACGCACAAACATCTTGCCTTATATATATATATATATATATATATATATATATATATTATCGGTTTTCCTCACTATTGTAAGAACGGATGCGGTTTCCGGTTTTTCTATTTTCTAATTCTTTTCACTCTTATGTAGCCCCCTGCACATCAGTGGCGTTGCTGCCTTGCTTGGGGTGATATGATTAAAAAAAAAAAAAAAAAACTGCAACGTTGAAACATCTGAATATCGTTTCTTATGTCTTTGTCTATGAGTGCATCAAATTTGATTAAAATCGGACCACTCCTTCTATAACCCGATTTTTTCGATTATCGATTTTGGATATTTATCGGGGTACCTCGACACAAAACCTAGCTAAGAACACTCTTAGACGCTTATAGTACAACTGTGTAAATTTTCATGAAAATCAGTTCAGCCGTTTCGGAGTTTATAGGTAACGGATTTACACACACACACACACACACACACACACACACACACACACACAGAGACAAAGTTCCATTTATAAATCAGTTTAGATAAAAATATTTCATTCATAAGATGACGGGGGATTTTTGAGTTAGGCACATTGTTACATCAAAACTGGTCTTGGTATTTAAATATACGTTAGATTCTTTAAGAATGGATTTAATATATTTGCATGGGCACTCGACGTGGTGTAATGTTCAGAAAGTTTGTATCTCTAGATCAATTATGAACAAAAACTGAAATGTGGTTCTACAGGAGGATGCTGCGAATATCATGGATCGATCATGTAAGCAATGATGAGGTTTTGAAAATGATGGAAACGAAAAGGAAATTAAAACTGAGCATCAGGAAGAGACAACGGAAAATCTTGGGACATGCAATGAGGAAAGAGGGCTTGGAGAACCTGATACTAACAGGCCAGATAAAGGGAAAAAGACAGGGGAAAGCAACGGATAACATATTTGAAGGACCTAATCAGCTGGATGATGGAAGGAGTGTTGCATGGTGCAACAGGAAAAAGGTTGCTAAAAGCCATCTGGGACAAGGAGATGTAGAGAACCCTGATCGACTACGTCCTGAAAGGACATGGCACATAGAAGAAGAAGAATTGAGTTCAATTATCACTGAGTAGTTTACACTTTCAGCCTTGTGCCACATCTAAGAAACGTTTAGTATATCGCTTTAATAAACTTTCATTATATAATTTATTTTATAATTTTTATCTGGAATTTTTGACGTATAAATTATGTTATTTTGTTAATGAGGGGGCACTTTTGTATAAAAATAATTTGAGTTCCATTTTTGAAAGTTATAACTAAGTCTTGTTTCTGTTTTTTATAAATTACTCTAAATGATTGTCTCAACCTAGGTTTGTCTCTTTTTTTCAAGTATGTGGGCACTTAGACATCTCGTAATGTAAGTCTATCTACATTGCAAACATTTCGCTTGATAAATCTCAACATATGAAATACATTGAAGTATTTCAGACTATCTTTTAGTATTCATTGACAAGTGGATAATTCTAAATGAAAATAGAATTGTTCTTTTGTTATTATTACTTGCAAAATTTTACAACGCAAATAGCGACAACTTACCCATCGCACCATGTATATTCGTTATATATATATATATATATATATATATATATATCACATGCACTCCTTTTCCAATCCTGAACTAAAAAATCAAACGGATCTATCAAAATATCTCTGGTCTTTGAAAGAATAATAAAACAGATGTATTTTTTCTTAAATTCTCTCTTTTAAGGGATCGACTGTTATTTCTATTCGTGTTTAAGTCTTTGTGAATATCATTCGTGTAAAATCATTTGTAAAATAAACACGGAAACTGATGATGGTTAGCCTGAAAAAGGCCTATATTTCAGATTCATCATGAAATAACGTCTGCCTTTATTTTTCTTATATATATATATATATATATATATATATATATATATACACTACCGGCTATAATTATTAGGCAACCCCAGTTTTTTAAAAGAAATGATGCATTTTATACTATTTTTAGTATTTATTGGCAAGTGAATAATTCTAAAATAGAATGGTTCTTTTGTTAATAATGCACAATAATATGTGCATGAAATGAAATGTTCTAGTGTCCAGTTTTTGTGCTCTCTTCCCCATGCTGGTCTCTTCTTCTTATTGGCTGCCTTGTAAAATTTGGCAAAGTAATAATAGCAAAAGAACCATTTTATCTTCATTTAGAATTATCCACTTGGCAATAAACACTAAAAATAGTAAGAAATATATAATTTATTTTTATTTAAACTGGAGTTGCCTAATAATCATGGCTGGTAGTGTATGCCGGATATATTTTTTCCTAGTTGTATCTCTGGTTTTCTTAGAGGTTATGAAAAAGTCTTTACTGGACGGAGTAACTCTTTTATTTTCGAGTTTTATAGAGAGCCAGAGGATGTGATTTTGTTATTGTGTTGCTTGCATTAAATTTAGATTATCTTAATGTCAAGAAGATATGCAGTGTTTAGGTATAATTGGGTGTGCGATGTGGTGCAGTGTATATTCGATCGGAACGAGAAATCGGAGAATCGAATTCCAGTTGAATTCCTTTCATTCACTTAGGCGAAAATACGCTTAGGAAAGGTATTATCCATCTCTTCCCTCCAGTTAGGGGCTAAATAACAGGACAGATTAGGTTCTTGGCTGGCAACCAATCTTCCGCAGAAAGTAATGGCAACCTACTGCGGGATAATCTTCTGCCCAGTCAGTCATGTTTTTTTTTTTAGGATGTAGTTTCCGGCTTTCTCTTTTCGAATCTTTTCACTCTTACGTAGCCCTCTGCACATCAGTGGCGCTACCGCCTTGCTCAGGGTGATATGATTAAAAAAGACATGATCGCCCAAACGTGCATCACGTATGGCACTTAATTGACTGAATATAATAGTTGGAAACATGAATAAGGCTTCTACTGGGTATAAAGTGGGGGATCAGTTTTATATGGTTATGACCTAGCAAACTGATCCCCCACTTATTACTACTTAATTATATAATATATCTCTTCCTCCTCTAGCTATGAGTCAACTAACAGGACAGACTTAGCTGGCAACCAGTCTACTACAGAAAGCAATGGCAACCTACTGCGGAATAATCTTCTGTCCAGTCAAACGACCTTCATTTTGAGGTTATTTAAAAAAAGTTTGGATTAGGTCAAGCAGGCGACCGGTAATACCGTAACCCCGTAGCTTGCATAGGAGGCCAGAGTGCCAAACCCTGTCAAAAGCCTTGGAGATGTCCAGAGCAACCGCGCGAGCCTCGTCCGACTCATCAAGGGCCTGGAGCATGTACTCCCTTACGGTTGTTAGCAAAGCGAAAGCCGTATTGCTTGTCAGAGAAGAGTTTGTGGGTAGTAAGATGTTGGACTATTTCAGCATTGATTATGGCCTCAAATACTTTCCCGAATATCGGTAGAAGACTGATAGGACGATAGTTGGATGGGTCCGAGGGTTCACCACAATTCTTAAATACAGGAACGACTGAGGAGTACTTCGAGCATGCAGGAAAGCAGGAAGCAGAGAGGCAGTAGTTGAACAGTTTAGAGAGGACAGGGGAAAGTTCAGGAGCACACCTCTTAAGGACTATCACCGGGATTCCTTCGTCTCCACTGGCCTTATGAGGGTCGAGTTTTGAGATTACTCTGGATACTACTGTCGGGCTAATATATACGTCGTGCAGTTTGGCCTCAGGTCTAATAGGGAAGTTGGGTGGGTGGGTGTACTCCAGATGAGTCAAATGCGGAGTTGGATGAGAATCTGCGGGCAAAGCATTCAGCTTTGTCCGCAGACGACGTGAGAACCTCAAATTTATGGATTAAAGGAGGTATTGAGGATTTGCTATTGTTCAGCACTCGTTTGCAAATCCTCCAATAGTCCTTGAAGTCGAACTTGCGGTCAGCTATGCGCTGTCGCATTCTCTCAGCAAACAACCGTTTGGCGTCATTTAGGGTTCTCTTGCACTCATTGCGAGCAGATGTGAACAGGCGCCTATTGTGATCAGATGACTGTCTCCGGAATAGACGGAAGTAGTGATTCCTGTGGGCAATGGCGGCTGAGCAGGCAGGAGAGAACCACGGAGAGGAATGAGGTTTTAGGCAATACTTCCTGGTGGGTATGAAGGCATCAATGCCAGCTTTCACCCATGACGAGACCTCAGAGGCACAGTCATCAGCTGATAGATCGAACACTTTTCCTCAAAGGACGTTGTAGAGGAAATCGCGAAAGGCATCCCAGTCAGCTTTTTGCTATAGTTAGGAGGTCCTAAAAACGATCAACAAGGAAGATTTTATTAATTTTACCTTACCCTTTTATAGTCATTTATATTTTTCGTACTGGATCGCTAACTCATTTTTTAGTCTTGCAAATCGCTTCCATTGGACAGAAACTTAATTTAACCTCTACTCGCGAAATTTCGTTTCAATTTTTTCTTTAAGTACATGGTCAATCCTTTCTCTATTTGACAAAATCAAGAATTCACAAGTCATTATGAATTTTTCTAAGGTCTCTTTTAATTCTTAATTTGTTATCCGCCACAGTATCAATGAGTTTGGGTTGAGTATAAATCTCAAACGACGCTCAAGACACAGGACCTGATAGAGATAACACTCGATAATCGAGGAGTTAATCTACGCGTGCATAGAAAAATGATGAAATTGTTAAAGTATATAAAAGTGAAAATGTCCATTTCTAATGCAGCAAGAAACAAAATTATTTATGGTGTTTACATGAACGTTAATTCCTCGGAGAGTAAGCCACACATTTTTCTGACATTGGTATTATTTATAACTTCAAGCTAAATCTATCATAGGGTGACAGTTGTCGACTAAAGAGGGAATCAATTATTTTGTAGTTTGTCTTCGTCTAATAAATGTATTTGTTTCATTTCTTTACAGACATTTGTAAGGTGCTCCATCAGAAGTGTATTTCTATCACTTGTTTGCATCTGGTATATTATCACAATTGTGGAATACACAATTCACTGTAGACCTCAGGATAACCTGTTTCAGATAAACAACTAAATCTAGAGCCTCCTCATTCTTGTTAGAGCAACACATTTTGTCTTGCCAATATCAGAATTTGTATCCGTATGCAGAAGGCTTGTGGTTTGCTGGGAAATTTACCTATAGTTGGCGGATCTTAATCAAGGTTTGATCTTCGCTAGAGCGGCCTCAACCCAAGGATATGTAACTCAATCTGTCCTGATATTTACCAACAGCTGAGTGAGTGAAGTTGGATTTCCAAGTTTTATCCAAACTTATTTATAAAAGGAAATTTGTCTATGTGTGTGCATGTGTATGTGTGTCATTGTGTGTGTGTCCGTTACCTATAGACTCCGAAACAGCTGAACCGATTTTCTTGAAATTTTACACAGTTGTACTATAAGCGTCTGCGAGTGTTCTTAGCTAGGTTTTGTGTCTAGGTAGCACCGATAAATATCGAAAATCGATAATCGAAAAAATCGAGTTATAGAAAGAGTGGTCCGATTTGAATCAACCTCCAGCAACGTAGTCGTGTAATCAACCCGTCCTAATTATGAAATAAATTACAAAAACACAAGAATAATTAAATAAAAAATAAATCTAGTTCCTTTTCAGTCGTTTATAATGAAATATGTATAAACAAAACGTTTTGATACTCAATACACAATTCATTCATTGCAAGCCTCTCGCTATTATCATGTGAATGTGTTGAATTCCACGAGTCCTGGCCGTCACGGCTAAGACGCGTTAGGCGATGCACATTGTAGCAAAACACTATTATTCCCTTCGGATATTATTAATGAGATACAAGTTGTACTCAAGCCTCTTTTTTCCAATACCCGCTGTCTTGTGATTCTCAATAAGATACATTCTCGACCACTACAATCTGAAGCTGTACAAATCTATGGGTAACCGCTATTTTTTGCACGTAATAACACAAGCTGCGATTTTTATTTTCTAACCCATTACCTGGTGTGGCCCTCAGGGCATGTATATAATGAAAATTATTGTAAAATAAAAAATATCTACGAATCTATTTCTGAATCCCATTCCATGATATTATGTGTTGTGGATCCCGGGAATGGGAACCGCACAAAATAAAGGAACAACAACCAGAATTTGAGATAGAAAAATAAGTATATAAACGTAAAGTTTACAAACTTGAACGCAGGTTAGTAATCCAGGAATAGGAGTTAGTACGAATTATATATAGAAGTCTCTGAAGTGAAGCCGTAGTATGTTTAATATGGGAATGGGAACCGCGCAAAATAAAGGAACAACAACCAGAATTTGAGATAGAAAAATAAGTATATTAAACTTAAAAGATACAAACATTGAACGCAGGTTAGTAATCCAGAAATACAGTTAGTACGGTGTATATATACAAGTCACTGAAGTGAAGCTGTAGTATAATTAGTATGTCCACGTTGGAAGCTGATGGGTGTTGTATAATAATATTCTGGCTGAGTGGAGCTCAGAGCGACTATGAACTACTTCCGTCGTATTCTTCGTGAAACCTCGGTATCTTTCAGTATCTGTCGTTATCTCCCGGATCTCACTATGGTAGGAGTATATGTATACTCTAGTCGAGTCTATTATCATAGAAAAAGGGAAAACCCCTACAGCTTTATGAACACATCCTTAGCAGTTTCATGTGTCTCCTGTCAGTTTACTTTCTTTTTTATTAAGTATCTAAACTTATTTATAAATGGAAATTTGTTTGAGTGCGCGCGTGTGTGTGTGTGTGTGTGTGTGTGTCCGTTACCTATAGATTTCGAAAGAGCTTAACTGAATTAATTGAAAATTTACACAGTTGTACTATAAGTGTCTGCAAGTGTTCTTAGCTTGGTTTTGTGTCGAGGTACCCCCGATAAATATCGAAAATAGATAATCGAAAAAATCGGGTTATAGAAGGAGTGGTCCGATTTTAATCAAATTTGATACACTCATAGACAAAGTCATTCAAAACGATATTCAGAAGTTTCATGGTTGCAGCTCTTACAATAGTGCAGAAAATCGATAATATATATATATATATATATATATAAGGTAAGTTGTTTGTCTGTGTGTGTGTGTCTGTTTATCTGCCTGTATGTCTGTATTTTTTTAGCCCTTTTATTTTAGTTTTCGCTTCGGGTTTGGCTCTAAGTAGATATAATTGTAGTTCTTAGTCTCAGCCATGATACCATTTACTCAGAGGACTTATTTAGTCTTCAAAATTCAGTTTACGACGAAAAAAACATTTTTGATATCGATACCAGGAAATCAAAATTTGACTTACATCCATTCATCTTTCTTTCAGTCTACGGTTTCGCTTTAACTGGAAACAACTATTGCTTTTTAGTGTTTTGTGCCAACGTCCAAACAGTCTGAGCTCCAGGACCATGGATTAGTTTTAAAGCCTTTATTACACCCGAGCAACGCCGGGCTATACTGCTAGTCATAAATGTATTGTAGATGGACATTGAATATAAGGTCATAAATTTTATTCTTCTCTGTGGAGTAAAAAGGGGAATACAAGACTTTAAATGCTGGCGGATATATGTTTCTTACGTAAGTTATCTATGCCAGTGTCTTCACCGGATATGGGCGCCGCCTCGACGGTAATCGAAATGACCAAAAGTCAGACACTACGAAGCAAGGTCCACGCATCACTTCCGGTTCAAACATAGAAGCATTCTTAGCGAATCACGATTGATTCCGAAGTTCTCTTTACAAGAAACAGAGAAAATCAGACGAAAACGAAATTTTCGCAAGTAGAAAGAGAATCCATACGCGAGCGACATCAGCTTCATAGTCCATAATAAAGATTTTGATATTCTACAATACAACAAAAAATGGTTAAGTAAAAATTCATTTGAATACTGGAACGAACAATAGTTGCTACAGGAAATATATAATTTTCTGTAATCTATATATATAAAATGCAATCTGTGAGTCTGTGTGTGGCTGATCTCTATGCACGCCTACATTTTTTAAGCTACGTTATTAAAAATTTCCAGAGACACATATCTCCAGGGAAGCCAGGTCGACACATACTTTTTGAGTTTAAGTTCAACAATTTTCCCTTTCACACTTTTTGGCCAATGAAGCCAATTTTTTTACATTTGGTACGTAAAACATCTAAGATCTAAGATGGTTGCTGAATAACGTCACATAAATCAAATCACACGTGTCAAACGCGACTAAAATATTTTTATTTAAAAAAATGAGCTTTTATATTTATTTTTTATTTCGACGTTTTCAAAATTCATTTGATCAAAAAAACTTCCCGTAATTTTGAAATGAAAAAATATTTTTAAAAAAGTGTTTTTTCAAGCGAAATATGTAAGAGAAAAAAAGGTAAAAAATGTGTCTCTAATTCGTATGGCATTAATGTAACTGTTTCTTCTAAAATTAAATGTCTCCATTTTTAAAAGTTCTTCGAGAATTTCTGAACTGAGAGCGTAATAGTTTTTTTAGTTCTAATTTTAGTAATATTTTCCCCTGTAATTTTGAAACAAAAATAAACACAATGTTGTTTACAATGTCACACAAAACATCTAATTTCAGTAAAGCAAAATAAATAATTTTTATTTTTATGTTAAATTCATTTAGTCAACAAAAATGTAAATATTTTCCCCCGTACTTTTCAAACAAAAACAAACGCTATGTCACACAAAACATTAAATCACGTTTACGCAAAACAAAAGAAAACAGATTTTTTCTTCTACTTCTAAAATGTTCTGAGTTGCACGGGCAATGCCGGGCTATGGTGCTAATATGGTTTAAAGGTGAGTGTTTTTACTATGGTATTAGAATTGTTTGATAAATTTCAAAGGAGAATAACATCGGTAATTACATCTCATTTTCCCAACGGTGTAAATTCTCTGTGATTTTTCTATAAATATGTTCATGATAATTTTAAAAAAAGGAAGTTGAAGTACTCGTTTGACGCTAAGAGTTGAAATAGCGAGATAGAAGCGTTAGTTCTATGTCTCTTTTATCGCATTTCATGCTTGTATAACTCTCTTCCTGCTTCTTGCTTCCAAATCAACTTTGACCTTTGTTGTGGAGGAATATCCTGTCTTACCCAGGAATGGGTATGGGCCGGGTTATAAAAGACCGGGACTAGAACGAACTACAAAGTGTTCGTGACTATAGTACATATTTTTATATTGTATATGAATACATTCTTATTGTCATGGGTTATTTCTCCACTTTTTAAGTGTCCCTTGTAAGTTTGTGGCATTGTGGTGTATGAAGGATTGGGAGTTGATGGATGGATTCTTGTGGTGATTGTGCAAATTGTAATGAGTGAATGGTTCGAGATAATGTTTAGCTAGATCTAAACTTACTTATAAATGAAATTTTGTCTGGGTGTGTATCCGTTACCTATAGACTCCAAAACGGCTGAACCGATGTTCTTGAAAATTTACATAGGTGTACTATAAGCATTTGCGAGTGTTCTTAGCTAGGTTTTGTGTCGAGGTACCCCCGATAAATATCGAAAATCTATAATCGAAAAAATCAGGTTATTAAAGGAGTGGTCCAATTTTAATAAAATTTGATACACTCATAGACAACGACATAAGAAACGATATTCAGAAGTTTCAAGGTTGGCGTTCTTACAATAGTGCAGAAAATCGATGATATATATATATATATATATATATATATATATATATATATATAAGCCAAGATGTGTGTGTGTGTGTGTGTCTGTATGTCCTTCATACAAATCCACAATTTTTATCCGATTCTCACCGAACTTCAGACAAATATTCTTTAGACAGAGTCTGAGTTCCAAGACCATGGATTAGTTTTAAAGCTTTCATTTCACCCGAGCAACGCCGGACTATACTGCTAGTATAGGATAGTTTAGCGAGAACGAACCTCTACCCATCTCCCTTTCGGCTTTGTGCTAAAAGTTTTTGTATTTTATACAGAAAATAAATATTGTGTTCGTGACTATACGAGAGTGATCTAGAGTGATCTCGGATGTTCGTGATTATACGGGAGTCTTCGTCAATATACGAGAGTAATCGTGATTATACGAGTGTCATCGACTTTAGTCGAGAGCCATCGGCCTTAGACGAGAGTTAGACGTCACTAGACGAAAGCCTTCTTCTCAAGACGGACGCATACGTCCTATACAGAGACATTGTCTTCTTGATTTTTATTCTTGTTAACTGTTCTTTGGGTGTACTTGTATTTCGTTTATTGCACTGAGGTTTAATAAATCTCTCTTAATATATATTCGGTGTTAGGAATTATTTCTTGCAGTATCCTTTCTCTGTTTATCCCCTCCCGGGATATAACAACCTTAAAAACTTTAAATTCAATGTCAATCATTAACTTCCGTCTTCTTATCCACTGTTCTTTTATTGTCTTAATATGCCTTTTTTTTTCTCATATTCTAAAAGATTCAGTAACCGCGTACGTCATACCAAAGACTTTGATAATGGTACTCGACGCCTCTCTGCTAAGCACTCAGTAACAAAGAGAAAGATAGAATCAGTCAGTTAAGTGGTATACATGATACACACTTCGGCGATCATGTCTTGAAAGATCATGTCTCTTTTGATACATGACTGACTGGGCAGAAGACTATACCTCAATAGGTTGCCATTACATTCGGCGGTAGATTGGTTGTCAGCCAAGGCTATAGAACCCAATCTGTCCTGTTATTTGACTCATATGTAAAGGGAAAAGAAATCTATTATATTATTATGTAGTAATTAGTGGGGGATCGGTTTCCCATTGTTATGAAGTAATAAACTGATCCCCCACTTTATGACCAATATAAGCCTTAATCATTATTCCAACTATTATATTCAGTCAGTCAGTTAAGTGCCATACGTGATACACGCTTGGGCTATCACGTCTCGAAAGAAACATGACTGACAGGGCAGAAGATTATCCCGCAGTAGGTTGACATTACATTCGGCGGTAGATTGGTTGTCAGCCAAGGCTATAGAACCCAATCTGTCCTGTTATTTGACTCATAGGTAAAGGGAAAAGAAATCTATTATATTATTATGTAGTAATTAGTGGGGGATCGGTTTTCCATTGTTATGAAGTAATAAACTGATCCCCCACTTTATGACCAATATAATCCTTAATCATTATTCCAACTATTATATTCAGTCAGTCAGTTAAGTGCCATACGTGATACACGGTTGGGCTATCACGTCTCGAAAGAAACATGACTGACAGGGCAGAAGATTTTCCCGCAGTAGGTTGCCATTACATTCGGCGGTAGATTGGTTGCCAGCCAAGGCTATAGAACCCAATCTGTCCTGTTATTTAACCCACAAATGAATGAAAGAGTCGAACTAATACCTTTATCAAGAGTTTTTTCGCGTAAGTGAATGTAGGGAATTTAATTGGAATTTGAACTCCGCTCCGCGATTTCATATCTTGTGCCGTTATCAACTACACCAACAACTAGTATATATTCGTTTGTTTTACTAGTTTTTCATATTACTTTATATATTCGTTATTTTGTTTTCTTCCTGGAAATTATCTCTAAGAACAGTCTTTCTTTGCTTCTTACTAACTGTGGACATACTGAGAACTGTTGGCTAACATTATTGAAATAGAATTTTAATTAGACACATCTTTGCGGTAGAATGTTCATAAGAATGTTTATAAAATCTTATTCTCTTTAATTTTACACAGGGTTACAAAGCTGCTGAACATGTTCAAGACAATTGTTTTACGTACGGAGACGACTTCATTACCGATAGAATGATGCAAAAATTGTTTTACTATGAAATGCCGAAAAGAAAAACAAGCGGTCAAATGTTACGCTCTGCGGTTTACAAATAAACAGGCTGAAAGAAGCAATTTGGCTGAAAAGACCGGCAATACATTTTGACTATTCAATATGAGAATGCTCGACCCTACCTTGCTAACATGACCAACCATACAATATAGAGATCAAACGAGAAGTTTTAATACATCCACAATATTTTACTGATTTAACTTCCTTTAGACTACCATTTTTGAGTCAATTTTTAAAAAATAGTTGGTGTTTTGTTCAAAAACAATGTGGAGTTTAAAACATGGTTTGATGAATTTATCGAATTAAAACCTAAAGATTTCTATCGTCGATCCATTGAAATTTTATTGGTTCGTTGGTTGAAGGGAATCAATTGCCGAATGATTCATCAAAACTATTCATGATCGACACCGACTTAACAGCTCGGCTGCAGTCGCTGTTTTACCGGCATGGTGTGGGTTCCCTGTGTCTCTTCCTTAAATAATTTCACGACTTCTGCTCCAATGAACTTTGATCACCAGTGCCCCCTAGGTATGAATTTACACGAGCTACTAGACTAGCAACTAAGTCTTACCCTTTTAGAGGGAAACAGACAAAATTTAACCGCAATTTCTACTGTAACGTCTTCTTTTCAAGCACCTCCCAACTGTGGAACTCCCTTCCATATACTTGCTTCCCCGATAGCTACAATCTCCAGGAGTTTAAATGCAAGATCAATAGACATCTCCTATCACACTAATTCGCATCCATTCTCTCAAGCACTTTTTCGTCTATTCCACCCCAATCCTCGGTATCCTCATCCGTCTATTACCCTCCTCCTGACATTTCCTGTAACTTACCCCTCTTTTTCATCACTTTCCTCTCTCTAAGTGTTATGATGAAACGCACCTATTCCTCAGATAATTGACTTTCCCTCCTATATTAATAAGAGTTAACAGGAAGTTAACTCGAGAAGTTCTTGAGAAGTTTTTGGGAAGTTCATAGTAGTTCTGAAGAGTTTTTTAGAGTTCTGTTTGAGGTTAGTAGAACTATTAGTTCCAGTTTGGACATCGTTGAACTAAGGCAGTTGATATTAGTCGGCAGGTAGCCGAATACTAAAGAGTCAGCTTTCAGTGGAAGATTACCAAGTTACTAACATTTAGGGTGCGTTAAGTCGATTAGCAACCAATATATTTCGATCATAACTTTCAGTACGAAAACTACTACAAAAAATAACCCCCTGCACAACAGTGGCAGTAGAATGCCTTGCTTGGGGTGAGATAATTAAAAAAGTAGTAAGTATTAAAATAAGTAATAAAAAGAAACAAATTTGTATAACAACTGATTATATTGTATTTTGTATTGTTATTCTTAAGTATACAAAACCGTTCATTCAGTCTTAGCTACCATGTGGATAAATTAAATGTATTATTTTGGTAATTAACCTTATAGCCATCTTTGTTTTCTTTAAAGTATTTTAGGGTGTTTCTCGAGCCCAATATACTTCAGAAACTTCCTGTAACTTCCTGTTTGATTTTCTGTGCGTTCTTCAATGAATCTGTAATCATCGTTCCAATTTTGACTGATTCAGTTATTGATAATATTTTGAAAAAAAAAAAATGGAAGAAGATACTTAAAATATTTCATGAATAATAGAGAAAATGAAGCAGCGGAATATTTTCCCATCAAATGACCAAATTGAGTGAAGAAAATTAAAATAAATATTTTTTCTTTAAAATTTAAAGCAGACGTTTTGCGCAACAATTAGACGCAGATCCGAAGAGACATTTTCCTTGAACCGCGAAATTTTCTTCAGATACAGTGACTTCATTTGATTGCTTTAAATCTAATGATTCAGCAATTAGCCCCACTTTTTTTTTATGGAAAACTGGATTAATGTCAGATGTTTTCTTGGAGGAAGCTTATCCGTCGTGATCATTTAAAAAATTTTGAAGATTTTGCAAAATGAGTAAAATTTAAATTCTTCGACATCATTACTGTTGAAGCACTGTTTAAGGGGTCACAAATAAAAACAGGAATACAGGATAAGTATAAACAATTATATTAACAAAATAACAAAATAACAATATATCAGCTTGTTCGTCTAGCTGACGAGCAAGCGGTGTTGGATATCAAAGTCTCTCTTCGGTAAGTCACACTACGGGTATCTGACTAATACCAGACGAGTGCTCTCCCTGTATATCTAATGGCTTGATTATTTATGATAAATTTTTATTACGAAAATGTGTGTCATGCGTATGTGAGTGAATGCTTTCAAAAGCACTCACACACATACATTTATTTGAATATTATTTTTTAATCGATACTCGTATTTAAGTAGAAATTCTGTTTTTAATTGAACAGTATTACATATTTATATCTACTGGCCTGATTATTTAAGATAAATTTTTATTAAGAAAATGTGCGTCATTCGGCAGGATTCGAACCTGCGGCCTCTATCCACAAAGGAGAAGCTACCATGTGATCTGGCACGTCTTAGACCTCTCGACCACGGATGACCATTAGTCTAAACGAGGTTTTAATCAAGCCTATATAACACAGTTTTCGATTTATCGCAACAACCATATCTGCTCTGAAATGTACCGTAATGTCAACAAATGTAAACATGTTACGGAAATTAACGAAGATTAATGAATATTGGTTATAAACAACTGATAATTTGAAATGATTTACATTTGTTGACATTAGGATACATTGCAAAGCAGATACGGTTGTTGCGATAAATAAAACACTGTGTTATATAGTCTTGATTAAAACCTCGTTTAGACTAATGGTCATTCAGGTTTGGTATATTAGGGTTTTGGTTATATGTAGGAATTCTAAGACCGGCCATGTTTTTTTTTTTTGTTTTATTGTTCTCTGTCATTCCCTTGCTAACTGGACACATGGCTTGGAGGTGATTCCCCCCTCCATCACACTACTGTCTGTTACTGCTTGCTTAAGGTAACTTAATCTCTCCAGAACTCTCCAGAACTGTATAGAAGAAACAGAATGAAGATAATTTTTGAAATTTTCTTAACTTTTTTCTGTCAGCAAGCCTGCAACTTGGTGAGTTTAGCCAGTGTGATCTTATTTTTTATTATTTTTTGAATTATTTATTTACTTATTTTTACTTGTATTTTTTATTTTATTTTATTCTTTTTCGGTTCTTATCTTTTCTGCCTAATTTTTGTGTAAATTGTTCTTAATTATGAAATTTAGGTTTGACTTATACTAAGTTAAAACTTAATTAACTTCAGTCACATATTTATTCTTTTTTTTAATTGGAGTAGATAGTACCTTCTATCGCCAGGTCTCACACTCCACCCCCTTCTTTTGGACAGGAGTAGAGTTGATCGCCTTGTTTCTATTTTAGGAAGGGGTTCCCGAGTAGATAGATTAAACTAATTGGAGTAGATAGATTAAACTATCGCCCGGTTCACACTCCACCCACATCTATTGAACAGGTGAAGAGGCTCATCCCTTGTTTCCTGTTTAGGATGCGGTTTCCGGTTTTCTCTTTTCCAATCTTTTCACTCTTTTCCTTTATTATTTTATTTTCTTTTTTTCAATTGGAGTAGATAGACTAAACTATCGCCCGGTTCACACTCCACCCACATCTATTGAACAGGTGAAGAGGCTCATCCCTTGTTTCCTGTTTAGGATGCGGTTTCCGGTTTTCTCTTTTCCAATCTTTTCACTCTTTTCCTTTATTATTTTATTTTCTTTTTTTCAATTGGAGTAGATAGACTAAACTATCGCCCGGTTCACACTCCACCCACATCTATTGAACAGGTGAAGAGGCTCATCCCTTGTTTCCTGTTTAGGATGCGGTTTCCGGTTTTCTCTTTTCCAATCTTTTCACTCTTTTCCTTTATTATTTTATTTTTTTTTTTCAATTGGAGTAGATAGACTAAACTATCGCCCGGTTCACACTCCACCCACATCTATTGAACAGGTGAAGAGGCTCATCCCTTGTTTACTGTTTAGGATGCGGTTTCCGGTTTTCTCTTTTCCAATCTTTTCACTCTTTTCCTTTATTATTTTATTTTTTTTTTCAATTGGAGTAGATAGACTAAACTATCGCCCGGTTCACACTCCACCCACATCTATTGAACAGGTGAAGAGGCTCATCCCTTGTTTCCTGTTTAGGATGCGGTTTCCGGTTTTCTCTTTTCCAATCTTTTCACTCTTTTCCTTTATTATTTTATTTTTTTTTTCAATTGGAGTAGATAGACTAAACTATCGCCCGGTTCACACTCCACCCACATCTATTGAACAGGTGAAGAGGCTCATCCCTTGTTTCCTGTTTAGGATGCGGTTTCCGGTTTTCTCTTTTCCAATCTTTTTCACTCTTTTCCTTTATTATTTTATTTTTTTTTTTCAATTGGAGTAGATAGACTAAACTATCGCCCGGTTCACACTCCACCCACATCTATTGAACAGGTGAAGAGGCTCATCCCTTGTTTCCTGTTTAGGATGCGGTTTTCGGCTTTCTCTTTTCCATTCTTTTTACCCTTACGTAGCCCCCTGCGCATCAGTGGCGTTACTGCCTTGCTCGGGGTGATATGATTAAAAAAAAAAAAAAAAAAAAAAAAAAAATTGTCGAGAGATCTAAGACGTGCCAGATCACATGGTAGCTTTCCCTATGTGAATAGGTGTCGCAGGTTCGAATAACACACATTTTCGTAATAAAAATCTATCGTAAATAATCAGGCCGGTAGAAATAAATATATAATACTGCTTAAGTAAAAACAGAATATCTACTGAAATACGAGTATCGATAAAAAAATAATGTTCAAACAAATCATTTCAAATATATGTGTGTGTGTATATATGTGTGTGAGTGCTTTTGCAAGCATTCACTCCCATACGCATGTAAGAGCTATTTTGTTTAATAATGCTGACTCTCAAGATGTATTTCAATTATTTTGTGCTGAACAAATGGTTTCAAACAGAAAAGTAATCTTATTGAAGCATCGAGTCGGAACTCCATGCACTTAAGTTGGATGTCCTTTCGCAAGTAGACATTTCCAAGAAGAAAGTAGCCTTTCAATACGACGGGGGATTTGTGTACGTAACTAAATGTTGTTAAAGAAAAAGCACAACTTGTTTATTGTCAAATAGCTGAACCGAATTCTGTTTTCCTTCCAAGAGAGGGAAATGTTCGTTTAATGAGAAAGAAGAACCAAACGTCATTCAGAAAATATGAGTAGTGATAAAACCAAGAATATCAGGAAATCTTCAAAGATAACTTTTTTTATAATTTTCTATCTCTGGAAAATATCAATCTCCGAGTTTGTTCCTTGTTATGAAGATAAGCGTACAAACAGTGAACTAAATGAATACTTGTGATGTCTAAATTTTAGGGCAGTAATTCTCAACATCCACATTATCTTCTTAAATGAGCAACGAAACATTGTCAGCTGAAAAAAAATAACTGTCTGCTTATCTCATATATGCAAGCAAACATTTAAGACATCGCAAAAAAACACACAAAAATGAATAAAAAACAACATCCACACGTTTCAACATAAATAAGCAGTACAATTTATTGAATATAATAATTCAAAAACAGTCATATTAGTGTGTTGTATTTTTTTAATCTAAGGTTTTACTTCATAGCATTTAAATGAATACTCTTTAAAACTTTTGTTAATTTTGCCGTGATATTTTCATTTGCTCTTCAGTGTGCCGTTGCTTAAAAGCGTTGGAAAACACTTGTCTAGGTTAAAACATTGTCATGCGTCGTTACAAGCCTTCCATTCAGATAATTCATAATGAATATTGAAAAAAAAATAACAACTGTATTTTCAAAAGTAGATTGCATCGTAGTACTATAGTGGGTTATCCGTTATAGTGAAATGTATTTGTGTGTTGAAACAGATTAACTTAATTTGGCGGTTTCATAGATAGCCCACTATAAGAGGGGTATAAAACAAGAAAATCAAATTGTGTATAGAAACAACATATATATATATATATATATATATATATATATATATATATATATATAGCAATTGTGTTTTTTACGAATAAAAGTAATGCCTTTTGGTTGGTACAAATGTCGATAAAAATGTTCATAGCAGCAATTGTCGAAAAGAGTTTGGGCGTATGTATGTGTGTGTGTTCGTTTGTTAGGACTGCTTTTGAAATCTCTGCTCGGTACTTCGGGTACCAGTCAGTTATTAAGTGGCTTAAAGAAGAGTAAAGAAGAAGATAAGAGAGAAAGGTGAGGCAGCCATAATGCGATCGCTTGACGTTTGTCAAGGGACGTGTTGATTATGCTCGTATTTTCTCTACTGTTGATTGTTTTCTGTGTCGTCCTTTTATTTTGTCTTCTGGACTCCGAGCTAGTCATTTGGGAATTCACGCCAGGATTTAATTCTGGGTTTCCCATTGGACGATAAACAAAATCCTCGTCGACTCGCGAAAAGGGTCCGTAAACGGAATTTGACATTTATTTATTTTTGGTTTTCCAGCGGAACTTCTGCGTGGAGCCTAGGTGCGCAAAGACCTGTTTTGGTCATTTGCTCTCTGGACCTCTGAGGGCAAACAACCGGTTTCTCGCTTGCTTGCTATCACCACAGTACAATATACTTATTAAAATACTGTTAATTAGTTTTTTTACATTAATTGAAAATGAGATGAATACTATAGAATGTATGAGCATACACATTTTTAATTTTAACCAGTTTAGCAAAAACAAAAACCCTATCTTCAGGGCTAAACTACAAAGTTAAACATATTTTAGCGTCGATGAATTCATCGACATGGTAACTTTATGGATGCGTTAATTTAAAGTACATAAACACAAAATATAACCACCCGACAAAAACAATCAGGTACATTCATAAAGGCTATCAAAAAATTCGTCAAACAAAACAATATTTGATGAAAAGAAGAAAAGATTACGATGATGCTTCGAATCCATTGCCAAATCTGCTGCTATGAAAGTCGGCTCTCTGTACTGGGCCTGGAAGTTTTTCCCACCTGAATCTATTCTGCAAATATACAAATATACCATCCGCCCGTGTATTGAATATTGCTGCCATATCTGGTCGGGTGCCCCTGCTGCTCTCCTTGGGCTTCTTGACAAAATACAAAGGAGGATCTGTAACGTGGTTAATACTGACTTGGCAGACCGGCTGCAACCACTCCCTCACCGGCGTGATGTGACTTCCCTATGCCTCTTCTACAAGTACTTTGATGACTTCTGCACCGATGAGCTTAGATCACTGGTGCCGCCTAAGCACGAATTTACACGAGATACTAGATTAGCAACTAGGTCCCACCCTTTTACAGTTAAACAGATGAGATGTAACCGTAAATTCTACTCCAACAGCTTCGTTTCTCGCTCTTCCCGCCTGAGGAACTCCCTTCCACAAGTCTGCTATCCCGACAGCTACAATCTCCAGGTGTTTAAATGTAGGGTCAATAGACACCTCCTATCACACCAACTCCCAATTATTCTCAGAACATTCATCTACCCAACCCTCATTCTCGGTATCCTTACCCGCCTATCACCCACCCTCTGACATTTCCTATATTTAACCATTCTCGGTATCCTTACCCGCCTATCACCCACCCTCTGACATTTCCTATATTTAACTATCCTTTCTCCACTCTATGTAGCCCCCTGCGCAGTAGTGGCAGTGGCATGCCTTGCTCGGGGTGAAACTCTTCTAAAAAAAAATGCCCTAAGAAAATCTGGACATAAAAACATTTTAGAATACAAATCCCAACCAAACAGACAAATAAAATAATAATAGACTTCGAAAAATTATCTGGTTCAATCCTCCTTTTAACTTAGATGTAAAAACCAAGATAGAAGAAATATTTTTCAAGCGAAAGAACAGACATTATGATCAAATGTAAGCATAACAACAAATGCCTATTAGAATCATACAATCATGGATGAAAATATTCTAACTTTTTCTAATTTCGAAAATTGCACGTTCATAAAAAATCTCTGTTACGCGAACGTTTTCCAAAAAATGTAAAATCTAGTATAAATCGCATTATGACCTCGGTTATGTAATAATAATTATATATATATATATATATATATATATATATATATATATAAATTAGAGAACATTTTCAAAATTCAAAGGTGTCGGATGTACATTTCGACATAGGATCTCTAATAGAGATTCTACATCACGTCAGCGACATTGCTTTTCAAAATGGCGAAAGCCCTGAGTTAGAGTGTAGAGGGGTCTTTGGTTAACAACGGTCACAAAGTGAAAAAGAACAGAGCTGGTACTCGCAGGGTTACAGGGTGTTGAAATGGTATATTTAGGAAGGGGAGGAATAGGAGTTCATTTTTTATAAAGATAGACAACTAAATGAGGTAAATTACTTTTTATAGTTAAGATTTTGGGCTGTTTGAAGAGGTGTATTTAGGCGAGAAGGAATGGGTTTCAATATAAGATTTAAAGTTTTTTTTAAGTTTATTTTATTAAACCTTTTAGGTTCTTCCTACTCTTCCACTTCGAATTAAAGAAAAACAATATATATATATATGTGAAAAGTGTATGTATATAATTATAAATATCAATATATATATATATATATATAAATATGCCATTTGTTATATATATTATACTGTTTACATATTATATATGCGTGGTAGTTATTTAAAAGCGCTCAATATCAGTGATAGAGCAGACATATTCATATAGATAGGTGTGAGTTTGTAACCCTGGGTTTCACGATTTTGCGATCGTCAGACAAACTCCTGTCTGACGATCGGAAAAGCGTGAACCCCAGGGTTACAATCTCACACCTATATATATATATATATATATATATATATATATAAGGAACAATAACTCAATTATTACTTAGCACTCCTCGGGTTAACTCTCACATCAGATTTTAGTGGAATGACTATATAGAATCCATAGCTAAATCCACTACTAAGAAGGTCGGTTCTCTGTGCAAGGCCATGAAGTTTTTCCCGTCTGAAACAATCCTGCACATTTGCAAATCTACCATCCGCCTGTGCATTGAATACTGCTTCCACATCTGGTCGGGTGCTCCTGCCATCCACCAAGGGGTTCTTGTCAAAATCCAACAAAGAATCTGTAATGTGATCGATCCCAACTTCGCAGCTAGGATACAGTCACTTTCTCACCGACACACTGTGGCTTCCCTGTGTCTCTTCTACAAAAACTTTCTGCTCTGATGATCTTAGCACACTGGACCCACTATATATGAATTTTCTCGAGTCACAAGATTAGCAGATAGGTCAAATCATTTTACTGTGAAACCAACAAATTGTAAACTTTATATTGCAAATATATATTTAACTTTAAATTGCAAATTTTATTCCAGGAGCTTTATTCTCACATTTCAGGACTGTGGAATTCCCTTCGGCTTACTTGCTTTCTCGACAGCTACAATCTTCGAGAATTCAAATGTAAAGTCAATAGTCATCTCTCATCGATCTAACTTGTATCCTCTCTCTCATGCTCCTTTCTCAGTCCACTCTACTCTAATCAGTATTCGCATCCTTCTCTTACCCACTTCCTGACACCCCCTATAACCTGTCACTCTTTCGCATAACTTTCCACTTATGTAACCCCCTGCAACACAGTGGCAGTAAAATGCCTTGCTTGGGGTGATATGGTTATAAAAAAATTCTATTATAATGCGGGTATAAAGTTGGTGATCAATTCTACATTACAATCAATATATAAACTGATCCCTCAGTTTATCACCACAGTCATCCTTCTCTTACCCACTTCCTGACACCCCCTATAACTTGTCACTTTTTCTTATAACTTTCCTCCTATGTAACCACCTGTAAAACAGTGGCAGTAAAATGCCTTTCTTGGGGTGACACGATTATAAAAAAAATATATCGTGGCAAAAAGCAAGCCTTATATCGATAAAGGAAACATGCTACTTATGCCTCATGAAAAAACCTGTAATTTTAAATCATATAAATAACCCTAACCTACTTAGCAAAAATGTGAAGGAATAGTGCCATAGAAAAATACTTAAATTTTTAGATCCCGATTATGTTATCACTTTCTTTTCACTTTCTTTCTTTCTTTCTTTCTTTCTTTCTTTCTTTCTTGATTCATTTTCCCCGCAAATGTTACTATTACTAGTTATTCATTGCGTCCTTTGAATTTATCTCGTGCATTGTGATAATTTTTTTAATTCAAGTTTAAATTTAAATTTGTAATTTGCGTGTAAGTTTTGCCTATTTCAGTTTTACTCACGAAAAGTAAATAAATAGTACCCTAACATTATAAGATTTAACTCTCATGAACAACGAATTAACTTAAATTCAAATCTCTCAATCGGTGGGTTCGTAATATGCATCTAATATACATCTAATAATTGAGAAACGCATGTAACTCAGAGTCGTGCCCCCTGACATACGATAGTATGTATATTAATGAATATATATATATATATATATATATATATATATATATATATATATATATTCGTACTAATTCTATAATAATCATCATGGTTCGGCTTTTCTTAACCCAATGATTTTCAAACTCATTAGGTTAACAAGAACCACAGCGCATTCCAAGATGAATTTATTATCATTAAGATAATTAGAGAACGAGAACGCATTATTGTAAGAATAAATAGACATAATATGTTCATATTATATAATGAGATATGCATAAATGACGATATGCTGTTTATATATATATATATATATATATATATATAAGCATGCGGTGTAGATATAGAAGAATCCAATGGAGTATCCTGTACATACAGTGGTAGGATAACTCTCTAAGAAAGCTCTAAATATATATGTATATAAATTCATATAAAGCAAATATAAGAAAAAAATTAGGCAGACACATTATTTAATGGTAAATCGGAAGTTTAGGCCTATGTAAGCCGAACCATCATCAGCTTCCGTCTTTATTATACGAAACAAGGTGTCTGCCTAAATTCCTTCTTATATATATATATATATATATATATATATATGGAGCTCCATCTTTCCCACTGTTTTTGTAGTTTAAACTTTTGCTGTTCTCCTGTGTCTTGCATTAACAATTCTTAATAAAGCCAACAAATACCTTTGAAAAAGTTTTGGCCGAAAGGTTTCTCAAGATCGGGTAGTATAATGACGTTCATTTTGTTCAGAGCAATTACTTCTTTCTGTTTGTATATATATATATATATATATATATATATATATACGGAGGATTGTGAAAGACGAATTCAAATTACAGTCGAGTTCTTTTTATTCGCTTACATGAAAATATAATTGAGAAAGGTATGACGTCATCTCTTCTTTTCCAATTATGGCTAAATGTGAGAACAAAGTGGGTCCTATATCCATGTGTAGCAACCAGTCTACCTGAGGAGTGTCGCTTGCGCATAACTTATGTGTCTCGTTCTCTGGATCCCTCTCTTCCAAACGATTTCCACCATTCACCATTACAATCGAATCATATGCGATCCATATATATATATATTGTCTTTACCTTTCCTCCCCTTCTTATTTCTCATTTTGCTTTTCATCTTCTCTACCCTCTTACTTTTTCTCCTCTTTTTTAATATTGTCTTGCCTTACACAAAACAATTCCCAAAATAAAAGGAAGCGACTTTTTTTACAAAAATCAATAAAACGTTTATTACCATCATTTTAACTACCTGATGAGGCATTGTTCTTTCAATGTCAAAAAAATGTACACTTTTGTAGTAGCTTGTAGTTTGTACATGTCCTAAAATATATATATATATATATATATATATTTCTTTATTATTAATTATGACATCAGAACATTTGAAAACTACAAACTGCTACAAAATTGTACATTCACTTTCGACATTGAAACAATAGTAGTCAACACTACTCTCTTTCCCAGACACGAACACACGAACAGACACGCACACACACACATACATACATACATATATATATATATATATATATATATATATTTGTGTAAATTAATTGAACCAGAACGAATATGGTCGTGAGAGATCTGATTGTCATTCGAAACTATAGTGTCTGGATGCGATAAAAACCTAATGCAATCAACTATGACGCAATATTTTGAAGGTAAAATATATTTCATCATAAATCCCTAATACAATAGATTCATATTATTGCGCACTACAACAAATGACTTGATCTGAATGGAAATTAGAAATCAATTACACACGGCACTTCTGCTTCTATGTGCCATGCCCGTTCAGGATGTAGGCGATCATGGCTTTCCACATCTCCCTATCCTTGGTGGCTCTGAGAACGCTTTCTCCTATTACATCACATAACACTTATTCTGTCATCCACTAGCTCAAGACAATAAATCTAGATTATAAATGTATAGAAACTAGCGTGACCTCGAAATGGGGGATCAGTTTGCATATTAATTATAATATAGAATTGATCCCCCATTTTATATCTACATTATAATTTCTTATAAACAGTTGGCATATATATTCTTCTATGTGCCCTGACCTTTCAGGACGTAGGCGATCATGGCTTTCCACATCTCCCTATCCCTGGTGTCTCTTAGCACGCTTTCTCCTATTACATCACACAAACCTTATTCTGTCATCCACTAGCTCATGACAATTAATCTAGATTATAAATGTATAGAAACTAACGTGGCCACAAAATAAGGGATCAGTCTACATATTGATTGTAATATAGAATTGATCCCCCATTTTATGTGCACATTATACTTTCTTATAAACAGTTGGTATATATATTCTTCTATGTTCCTTGTCCTTTCAGCACGTAGGCGATCATGGACTTCCACATCTCCCTATCCCTGGTGGCTCTGAGCACGCCTTCTCCTGTTTCACCATGCAACCCTCGTTCCATCATTCACCTGATTAGGTCCTTCAAATATGTTATCCGTTGCATTCCCCTGTCTCTTTTTCCTCTTTGTATCTGATTCTTCAAGCCCTCCTTCCTCATTGCGTGTCCCAGGAACTTCAGCTGTCTCTTACTGTTGCTCAGTATTAATTTCCTTTTTGTTTCTATCATTTCCAAGACCTCATCATTGCTCACATGCTCCATCCATGGGATTCGCAGCATCCTTCTGTAGAAACACATTTCAGTTGCTTCAAGTGTTTGATGGTATTGTCCAGCATTCACAGTCAAATTGAACGACAGACATCACGTAGCAATCTAGTACTCTCTTCCTAGTTTCTAGCACGGTACTTCAGTGTGTCTAAAACTGACCGTATGTTAACTGAAAGGAAACTAAAGCATTTGTTTCAATTTATTGGCACAAGGCTGTATATACACACATGCATAAATACATAGAATATTCACTTTTTGACCATGGTATAAGTACTTAATGTTAACGATCTGGAGGGGCGATCCGATCTGAAAGCCGTACCACCGGTAGACACAAGTTATGTGAAATGCAAATGGGTACAAGATATTCTTTGGGAGCCGTCGATATTGTAATATCATGAAATCACAATTCATCGAGACCGAAGCTTTCAACGTGCTGGTCTTGGTACAAAAAGTGATAATGCTTGATAAGCAACGGCAACCTACTGCGGGATAATCTTCTGCCCAGTTAGTCATGTCTCTTTAGAGACATGATCGCCCAACCGCGTATCACGTATGGCACTTAACTGACTGATTAGTAGAAAGGAATTTAGGGCAAGCAGCTTTTATAGTGCTCGCTATCGAGATAGTGATAGAGCCTTAATTGAATTCAAGTGGAGAATTTTGTCGCTTAGCTGAGCAGATTCATGTCGGCTTCGAAGTTTCGTGAATGCATTCTTTACTCTTCAGGGATTTTGTATGACTCTGCTCAGCTAAGGGACAATGCTATCAACTTTATATATATGTTTCGCTGTATCACAGCTGATCAGTACGTTTAGACTCCGATTGCTACACAACCCAGGTTCGAAACCCGACCGATCCGGCGTCAGTCGGCGACTCTACCCCTGGGCCACGGGGCGTTCGGTGGAAGAAGGCAGTCTTTTTAGCGCATATCATATTACGCGCCCAATAGCTAAAGTGCTCAAATTCATTTTTACTGAATGAGCTATGCGTACACGCTAGAGTGGCTACTGTTTTTCAAAGTCTACCTTTCTTCTAGAGTGCTCGATCAGGGTATGAGATCGTAAATCTGTTCACAACCACCTTTTGTGTCTCTTAGCAATGATTAACTCATAAGTATAATTGCCTATCCTTGTTCTTTCATTTATTTACACAATCTAATCGAGTAGGTTAAAAGCTGATTCCTCTTGCTTTCTTTTTATCCTGCGCGTTTTAGTTTCGCCGAACTTTGTTTCCTCATTAGGTGTCCTAGACGTTTCGACCCTCTCTTTCCGATTCTAATTATAAGTATATATTTCGAATCTATTTTTCTTCTCTATTGCTCACATATTCAGTTCATGATGTTCTTAAGATTTCGTCAGTGGAGCTACATCTTTAGTCTCTTATTGATCTTTGAGGAAAATATTTAACCCGAACTTCATATAGCAGTTTATCCTTTAATTTTTATCTAACGAATTATTTATTTGGCTTAATACTCATGTTTGTCTCTTAGAATGGACCTATCTCTATTCAAAGGCGTCTTCGGAATCCCGTCTCCTCTTGCAGAGTTCGGACATCCTTGATATCTTGCTCGCATTTTGTGCTGTTTTTCTTGCTTTTGCCCAAACATTTTGTCTTGTTAAAAATGATGGCTAGCATTTTCTCCTATCTCTCTTAATTTCCTATTATATAGTCTAAATGTTTCGTGCGGATTTCTCTGTCTGCCGTCAATTTAAACTGAAAAGATTTACGGCTTTTGCTCAGAAATCAATATTACTCCAAAGTACTCGCAAGCTAAAAGTATTGACAGTGAATACGCAAATAAATATGCTATTCCAAGAAAAATTGTTTTTTCTTGAAGGATGTTACATATTTATTAAATAAGTTGTAATCTAATAAATATTTTTAAGTCTTATATATGCCATGTTCCTTCAGGACGTAGGTGAACATGGCTTTCCACGTCTCCTTATTCCTGGTAGCTCTTAGCACGCTTTCTCCTATTACACTATCTAAACCCCGCTCTACCTTCCGAGCCATAAATCTAGAATATAAATGTATAGAAACTAGCATGGCCACATAATGAGGGATCAGTTTATATATTGATTGTCATAAAGAATTGATCCCCCATTTTATATGCACATCATAATTTCTTATAAACAGTTGATTTATATATTCTTCTATGTTCCTTGTTCTTTCAGGACGTAGGCGATCATGGACTTCCACGTCTCCCTATCCCTGGTGGCTCTTAGCACGCTTTCTCCTATTACTCCATTCAAACCCGACTCTGCCATTCACCTGCTCAGGCCTATCAAATACGTTATCCACTGCTTTTTCCTGTCTCTCTTTCCCTCTATCTAACCTATGAGTATCAGATTCTCTAAGGCTTCCTTCCTCATTAGATGTCCCAAGAACCTCAGCTGTCTTTTCCTGATATTAATTTTCGTTTTCTTTTATATCCTATCCAAAACCTCATCATTGTTCACATGCTCGATTCATGAAATTCGCAGCATATGGAAATCTAAGTGTTCTATATATCTCTGAATTTTCTTGGACAACAAGACTAGATTGCACGCATTTACTTGAATGAGACTATGAATGAAGATCAAATATCTAGTGTTTTTTTTTTTGTTTTTTTTTTGTCGGTTACCTCGAATCTACCGTCTAAAAAGAAAAGAAACAGAAGATAATATTTTTTTTTAACCCGGGCAGTGCTTTGTGACCCTCGCTATCTTATCAATATTTGCTTTTTTCTACTTACATTACAAATTAAACGAAGCACAATTATTAAAGTAAGTCCTAATGACCCACAAGATTATTTAATCTTTTGGGAATAAAGTAAAATAAAAATGGCAATTGAATACGCAAAATTTTCAACTGCACACACAATCTCAGGGATTTTACACAACACCACCAGTAGGTTGCGAAAGCCTAGCCTACGCATCGTGACTACCTGCCATTCCCTTTTTAGACAACGATGATTACACACCAAACAATTTCACCTTAAATTCACTTTATTTATTGAATGACACTCGTATTTATATTGACTCACTTACAATTATCCGGAACAGGTAAAGTCAAAGATCTTGAATAACGGGAAAATTTGGTTTGACTTAAAGGAAATAAAAATTCTTAAAAAAAAAGAATTCTTAGATTCTATCCCTTATTTTAACATTATATTTCCAAATCTCCATTTTCTGAGTGATATGATTAAATTATTCGTTTTCTACAGGTTATCAACCCTTTGCAGATTATTCAAAATCCGAAAATATTTTTAGATTGTAAAATATTGATTTAGAGGATAATAACGATGATGTACTTTACAAATAAAAGAAAACGTAGATTCATGCCTTTCCAAATCTTTTTGTGTGTAAGTGCATGTAACGAACTCAATTGGAATTGAAATTCGACTCTCTGATTAATAATTCTGATTCATTAATTAAATCACCTGCACATAGAACCTTACAGGTATCACAAACGGTCAGCCGTATTAGTACTAATTATGCTTGACGCTACTTAATTTCGGTGATGGTAAGGGAACCTATATTTTAACGGGATATAGCCGTAATCTGATTTAGATTATACAGACAAATAAGAAGGGAAAAAAGGCACATGTTAGAAAGCTAGACTTGATTTTTAAAATATGGTGCTCGAGTTGTGCATTGCATTTTTTAAAATCAGTTTTTTTTAATCATTTCACCCCAAGCAAGGCGATAACTCCATTGATGCGCAAGGGGTTACATAGGGGAAGGTAATGAGAAAGAGTGGCTAGATATAGGAAATGTCAGAAGGAGGGTGATAGACGGGTAGGGATACCGAGGATGAAGTTTGGGTAGGTGGGAAGAGAATTTGAGAGAATGGATGCGAGTTAGTGTGTTAGGAGGTGTTTATTGACCTTACATTTAAACTCCTGGTGATTGTAGCTGTCGGAGAACCAATCATGCGGAAGGGAATTCCACAGGCGAGAAGTGCAAGAAAAGAATCTGTTAGAGTAGAAGTTACGGCTGCATTTTATCGGTTTCACTGTAAAAGGGTGTGACATAGTTTACCCCAAGCAAGACGATAATATTTTTTAGTTTGCAAAGGGGTAACCGGAAAGGAAAGAAGATGAAAAAAACTTGGGAAGGAAATGGAAATCCCAAATCTAAACAGGAGACATGGTAATATGTCGTCGTTTATTCCTGCTATTCATCTTGAGATCTCTTCAGTCATCTTTTGCGTCTGATTTCCTCTGGAACAATGTTATTTGTTGATGTCAATAGCACTTCATTTAGTGTGTCCCATTTTGAGTTTCCTTTCCCAATTTGTTCTTTGTATTTGTTTCTCCCAGTGTCAGTGTCAGGTTAAGGTCATTCACGAGCGTGTTGTTTTGCAGTCTGGGTGCTGCACTAGGCTTCTTCAGTCACGGGAGTTTCACCCTTAGTTTGCAAATGACTGAGAGGTAATCGCTTTCATAGTCGGCACTTGGATAGGTTTTGCAGTGAACAGCTTCATTTCTGAATCTCCTGTTTATGTTTATATAATTGATTTGGTTTTTCATGTTGCCTCCTGGGTTTGTCCATGTCCATAGACGTCGTAAGTGCTTGAATTCAGGTGTTTGTTATTACCCGGTGATTTGCTGTGCACAATTGGACCCATTTTTCTCATCGTTCATTGTGGATTCCTAATCCAAAGTTGCCAGTCATCTCTCCTTCCTTCTCTTTACCTACCTTAGTATTTAAGTCACCCATTATGATTCTAAATTCTTGGATTTGCACTGAGACATATTTTTAATAATATGGTACTCTAGTTGTGTATTGTATTTTTTTAATCACTTCACCCCAAGGAAGACGATGATACCTCTAAGTTTGCAAAGAGATAACCGGAAATGAAAAAAAGATGATAAAAGCTTGAGAAGGAACCGGAAATCCAAACCTAAACAGGAGACATGGCCATCGGTTGTTCCTGTTATTCATCTTGAGATTCTAGAGAAAATCTGAAGAAGCATCTGCAATATAACCGGTCCTTCTTTTCTACACGTATTTTCATTGCAACTGTTCTGACGAGCTATTTCCTCTGGTACCCCGACCAAATGTCTTTATTTGCGCTTATAGATTGGCATCGAGGTCCAACCTTTTTACCCTTGAAATAGTTAAATTTAACCTCCTCTTCTTCTCTAACAGTTTCTTTTCACGCAGTTCTAGTTTGTGGTGCTTCCTTTTATTTCATTGCGTTCCTAGTAGCTATAATCTCCAAAAGATTACATGCAACTTCAATTGCCATTTTAATTTTACTTTATTCCCATCAATAGCTTACCTTATCTTTGATATTCCCTGTACATCATTTTCTCAATGTTACTCCCTGCACGACAGTAACATTTTTGTCTTGCTTGGGGTGAAATGATTCTAAAAATTAAGTCATGTGGAGTAATATATGGGTTTAGAAAATCTGGGTTTTACTATAAATACGGTTCGTGTAAGACAACATAAACTCATGGGATTAGAAAGGGAAATTTTTCTTTAATATAACCTCATTCCGATTAAATACGAATACAATGCTCTTGAATATAATCACAGACCATTGGGTTAAAAATAAAATTTAATTTAAACGAATCGCAGTATATCTCTCAAGTGGCTATTCGATCTTTTTACATTTAAATATATTGATAATATTATGGTATAGATAGTTTTGTTTATTTAGAGTCGCGGCCAATTCCGGCTGAGTGCTTGAAATGAAGATTATAAACAACAGGTGTCAGAAACATTTATCTGAATAAAGAAATGAATCAGGATATGAAAAATGGATGTCATTATCATGTGGGCTAGTCAAAAAGAAATTAAATGGTTTAAAAGTAAGTTAAATTAATAGCAGTTCTCTTTGCTTCTAGCAAAATGGAACTGACTTAGAATTCTGATTGAAAAGAATGTAATTAAGTAAGATGTAAAATGAAAGAGTAAAAAAGAAAAAAAAAGGAAAAAAGAAAAAAAAAAGAAAATTGACATTTTCTGTCAAATAAATATTGAATCCAACCAGGTCTTTTTGGCCCAACCTTTTTGGTGATTAACTGTGAAAGACTATCTAAAAAACACTTTCGATTTTTCTTGTTTGTTTTTGTCGTATTTATGGGGGACATTTTAATTTTATTCTCGAAATAATAAATTCGGTATGGCAGTCTATAATCTCTGGTTGCAATATACAACGATCTTGTGAGTGACGTATATGTGTCATTTGTGTGTTTTTTTTTTAATCATATCACCTCGGGCAAGGCGGTAAGGCCACTGGTGTGCAGGGGGCTACGTAAGAGTGAAAAGATTAGAAAAGAGAAAGCCGGAAACCACATCCTAAACAGGGAACAAGGGATGAGCCTCTTCACCTGTTCAATAGACGTGGGTGGAGTGTGAACCGGGGGATAGTTCATTCTATCTACTCCAATTGTAAAAAAAAAATAAGGAAAAGTGAAAAGATTGGAAAAGAAAAAGCCGGAAACCACATCCTAAACAGGGAACAAGGGATGAGCCTCTACACTTGTTCAATAGGCGTGGGTGGAGTGTGAACCGGGCGATAGTTCAGTCTATCTACTCCAATTGAAAAAAAATAAAGAAAAGTGAAAAGATTGGAAAAGAGAAAGCCGGAAACCACATCCTAAACAGGGAACAAGGGATGAGCCTCTTCACCTGTTCAATAGACGTGGGTGGAATGTGATCCGCTGGATAGTTCATTCTATCTACTCCAATTGTAAAAAAAAAAATAAGGAAAAGTGAAAAGATTGGAAAAGAAAAAGCCGGAAACCACATCCTAAACAGGGAACAAGGGATGAGCCTCTACACCTGTACAATAGACGTGGGTGGAGTGTGAACCGGGGGATAGTTCAATCATTCTACTCCAATTGTAAAAAAATAAGGAAAAGTGAAAAGATTGGAAATGAGAAAGCCGGAAACCACATCCTAATGTTGCTTCCACAGTTTCATATACTTTGTTTCTTCTTCTTCTTCTTCTTTATTTTCATCTTTCTCTGCTCCTCAGTTTTATTTTTCTACATCAATATATATTTTTTTTATCCTCTTCACTTTCTTCTTTTTCTTCATCTTCTTTTTTTCATTTTTATCTTTCAGTCTTCATTTTTCTGTTTTTCTTCTACTTCTGAATTTATTTCTTATCAACAACTAGCAGTATAACCCGGCATTGCTCGGGTGTAATGAAAGTTTTAAACCTAATCCACGGTATTGTAGCTCAGACTCTTTGGACGTTGGCACGAAAGATTAAAAAGCAATAGTTGTTTCCAGTTAAAGCGAAACCGTAGACTGAAAGACAAAAAGGAATGGATGTAAATCAAAATTTGATTTCCATACTATCGATATCAAATAAGTTTTTGTCTTTGTAAACTGAATTTTGAAGGCTAAATAAGTCCTCTGAGTAAATGGTATCATGGTTGAGATTAAGAACTACAATTATACATACTTAGAGCAAAATCCGAAGCAAAAATCAAAATAAAAGGGCTGAAAACCAGATTTTGATCAGACCTGATAGGATGTTGGGGTATCGATTTCCGATATCAGAGTCAAATAAGTCAACCAAGGATAAACTAATCTAAGTAAATCTATAAAAACTTATAGTACCCATCGGGAGCAAAACTGGTGAAAACGAGCCATATTGATGACAGAATTGATCAGATTCAATAGAATATTGGGTGTATCGATTTCTGATTTCGGGGAAAATGAGTCGTCTGAGAAGATCTATTAATGTGTGAGACTAAAAACTATAATTTTACTAAGTTAGAGCAAATTCTGCAGCAAGAACTACGAGAAAAAAGCTGAAACCTTGATCTTGATCACACCCAATCGGATATCGGGGTATCGATTTCCGTTATCACGGGAGAAATCAGAATAAACATGTATCCTGTGACTTGACTGGAAGGCTAAAGAATATTTGTATGAAGTTTGGTGAAAATCGAATAAAAATTGTGGACTTGTATAAAGAACATACAGACAGACACACACACAAACATCTGGCCTTATATGGTGGTGGGCAAATATAAATCCACACAGGTAATTTATGAAGCTCACATTTCACCATCCAACAACAAGAATAATTACCGGACCTATATTGGTATGTCCGCGGGACCTTTTAAGCACAGATATTACAATCACAGGTATTCTTTTTCGAACCCAGGTCAAAATTACCAGACAGCCTTTTCACGGAGATTCTGGAAAAAGAAGGAAGAGGAGCTGGACCCTGTAATTAGCTGGAGACTGATAGGTTCAGCCCGAATTCCGAGGACTTTTCGTGATGGGTGCGATCTGTGTCTGTAAGAAAAAATACTAATATGAAAGTACCCAAACCAGCACCTACTCCTGAATTTTAGAAAGGAATTCATTAGTAAGTGCCGCCATACAGCGAAATTTGTGAACATTTAAAATTTTAAATTCTAAATTTAGTTTTTAGGAGAGTAAATATAAATTAAATTGTTTTTGATGAATTAATTAAATTTTTAAATAGTAATTTTGAACCCCTCTACCTTCTTCTTTCTGTCTCCTTTGAATATCTACCTTCATAAAATAAGGATACTTATACTAATTTAACCCCCGATTTCTTCTGCAAGTATATATATCTTTTTCACAACATTAATTTTTTATAAATTTTTATAAAAAAAATTTAAATAATTTTTAGAAAATTAAAAAAAAAAAATTTTTTATATTTTTTAAACATCTAAATTCATTTATTAGATTAACTTAATTAAATTGAAATTTAATTAAATCATATATCAGCTTTTTCCCCTAAATATGTTTCTTCTAAAAATCATTTTTCTAATATTTTAACCCATTTATAAACGCTTGTTTTGTTTGACACGTATCGAGCGTCTTTAAAATATAGAAATTTTTCTTTTTTCTTTTCTTTTTTCTTCTTCTTCTCCCTCTTCCGTCCCTCTCTTTTTATTTTGTTTAACCCACGTATTAATCAAACACCACTTCCTATTCCATCCGTTAAACCCCTTCCTCTTTGTAAAGCTAGACAAAGCCAAATTTTCAATTTTTTTCACTTACAACTCAATCTAAAAGTAAAATTGTCCAAAATCTAAAAATAGACATTGATTGCTAACCGATTTTTTTGTGACTCAATTTTTTTTACTTTCGCCGGTGAATTTTTAACCCTCAATTTTTTTATTTCTTTTTTATTTCATTTTGAAATGTGGTAGTTGCCCATGAGATATGAAATCATTCTTAGGGATTTCATGTTGAAATGATCATTCAACAGTTTTGAACATCGACCTCCCGAAGAAACGTTGGGCACCCAACGTTGAAACAAACATATGATTGTCGAGGACATATATTAAAAAGTAATGTACATGTTCTAAAACATAATTCAGAACTGATATATATATATATTATACTTTAGAATATGTACAAGCTACAACTGCTAGTTTTAATGTTATTTTTTACTACCTAATTTTTTTTCATTGACAATATTCTTCTTCCTTTCCATCTCTTTCATTTTCCTTTGTTTCTTTTTCTTTTTACTTTTATTCTTGTTATTTCCTGTTATGTGGAATCCCTTAATGTCATTTCGCCTAAAGCCAGTGGTTGGTAAATCTAGATAATAAATATATACATTCTTTTTTTGTTCTGGTGTTTTTTTATTCTAAACAGGTACAATTTGTACATTTCCATTATATTGATAACAATTTCCTAAGCAGATGAGAAGTTCTACAAAGTAGAATCTTTGTATATTATGTAAACAGGTGCTCTCTCGTCCTACCCAGGGGCATCAATTATGGGAGGAATACCAGCAAAAACATAAATTGGCATAATTGTTTCAATTTCAAGATACTTAGATTTACTAATTTTTTCAATATAGAAAGAGAGAAAGGTTACGAGTCAGTGCGATAGGAGATGACTATTGACGTTACATGTAGATTATTGGAGATTGTAGCTGTCGGGGAAGCAAGTATACGGAAGGGAATTCCACAGGCGGGAAGCGCGAGAAAATAATATAGTGGAGTAGAAATTACGGTTACATTTTATTGGTTTCGCTGTAAAATATTGTGACCTAGTTGCAAATCTAGTAGCCAGAGTAAATTTATATCTAGGGTGCACCAGTGAGCTAAGTTCATCGGAGCAGAAACCGTGAAAATATTTGTAGAAGAGACACAGTACGCCGGTGAGAAAGTGACCGGATTTGAGCTGCAAAGTCGGGATCAATAATTTATTTATTTCTGTAACCAGTGTTAGTTGACGTTTATACCAGTGATTGTTAACAATCTTTCCAGGGTGTTTGCACATTGTCTAGTGTAAATATCAATTCTATCGTGACGATTTTTAAATTCATTTGGCGCAAGTAGATAAACTATGGATTCCTGATATTTGTTGCAGAACTTGCATTTTGGATTAACACTATTATTTATGATAATTTCCTAAAAGAATTTAGTAAAAAGACACTTGTCTTGCTCTGCAAGAGTAAACCCTTCCGTTTCAGCCTATAATCTACATGCTAGTAACCATCGATGACTTATCAACACTGGCTTTATTAGCGCATTCTGGATATTGGCTATGTAGAGGTTTCTCTGGTCAGCGTTGTTTCATCTTTTCAAGATATTAATGTTTTGCTTTCTTTTTCATATTTTTTACTGCAAGATTAGTTTTATGAGTTCTGTTTTAGTCTTCTTCACAATCTAGTAAATGTGAATCTCGTTTGAATGCACGACCTTCTTTCATAATTAAAAGTTTTCTTTATGTTGTGAGAATTCGATTAAGTAACAGTAGAGTAATTGCTTTGCACTATTTATTTCATTTTGTACTGTGAATTCCTTCAATTTTATTTACACTTCTTCTTCTTCTTCTTCTTCCTGTGCCCTATCGCTTCAGGACGTAAGCGATCCTAGACTTCCACTTGGTGCTGTCTCGTGTCACACTCAATAATTTTCCTCTTAGTATCTCTTCCAAGCCCCGCTCCGTCAACCATTTGCTCAGAGCTAACAAGTACGTCTCGCGCTGCTTTCCTCTTTCTCTTTTTTCATTTACCGATCTGTGAGTATCAAGTTCTCCAGGACTTCCTTCCTCATTACGTGTCCCAGGAACCTCATTTGACTCTTCCTGATATTTATTATCAGTTTTCTTCTTGTTTGCATCCTTTCCAACACCTCAACGTTGCACATGTGCTCAGTCCATTGTATCCTCAGCATCCTTCGTTAAATTCACATTTCTGCTGCCTCAAGTCTCTCCTTCATCCTTGATGGGATCGTCCAACATTCACTTCCATACAGAAGGACACAGATCGCATAGCAATCCATCATTTTGCTTCTAATGAGATTTTCCTGTCTTTCAGTATTCTGGTTAGCTTCTGAAATGCGTCTTTGGCCATGCCAATACATCTTTGTATCTCCTTGTCACACTTTCCATTCTCTGTCAAAACACTTCCCTGATATTTCAATTTTTTACTTGTTAGTCTTAGATTCTCCGACTTGCAGTAGGCATATTGGTCTCCTCTTTTTGCTGATGACCATGCATTCAGTTTTTTTAGGTTTATGCTCAGTCCTTTCTTTTCACTTTCTTTTGCTAACTTAATGTACTTAGAAGCTACTTCGTACTCTAAATATATGATTTACTCCAGCATCCAATCTATTACAGGAAGTTTGTTGAAGTGACCTTTAAATTTGTAGGTTTATCACACTTCTCCATAACGAATTCCATACCAATGTCATCACTTAAATATTTTACTGTTTTCAGGAAGCTTTCCACTCCACTGTCATTCTTAGAATACTACCATAAGTCATCCATGTAAAATAGATGGTTTATTTTCTTTTGAGATATCTTATAGCCTTATTCCGTTTTGTTGGTTAATGCTATTTAGAATATACAAAATAGGGGGGAGAATGACCGTGAAATATTCCTCTGTGGAATTTTCTTCCGTTTATTTTCTTCCCCAACAGATACAATGTCCAAGAATTTAAATGTAAGGCCAATAGTCGTCTTTTATTTCACTAACCTGCATCTTCTCTTTCATGTTTCTTTTTCTGTCCACTTCACTCTCATCATTATCTTCATCCAGCTCTTATTTACTTCCTAACACCCCCAATAATCTGTCACTCATTCTCATAACTTTCCTGCAATGTATCCCCCTGCAAAACAGTGGCAGTAAAATGCCTTGCTTGGGGAGATATAATTATAAAAAAGTCATCTCCTATCTCACTAAATTGCATCCTCTCTCTCATACTCTCTGTTGTGGTCCTATTTAAGGGATCACAAATATAAGGTGAAATAGTCTTGTGTTCACTGTGAGAGGTTAAACTACAAGTGTACTCCTCGATATTTACCAACCTTCCCATGCAAGGCTACATGTGACACAAGGTTTTTTTATTGTGGGTCTTCCCGGCCATATAGCCAGGCCAAAAATATCTGTCTATTTTTTCCCAGTCGTGATTCTACCCTTCGGCGGAACCACGACTGGGTTAATGCTCTCTGCTCGGAAACAGAGAGCGCTCTCTCCCCAAAGGCAGAGAGCTGACAGTGTTATAGTAGAGTACAAGTGTACTCCTTTGCTTGAATGTAGAAATGTCTGGCATTATAAAAAGAAGACGAATGCATAGTGTCCATGGATATAGGGGTGTTAACTACCCCAGAACACTCCCATCTCCGTTCACTCCACTCTCATCAGTATTCTCATCCTTCTCTTACCCACTTCCTGACACTCCCTATGACCTGTCACTCTTTCTCATAACTATCTTGCCATATAACCCCCTAGGAAATAGTGGCAGTACAATGCCTTGATTGAGGCGATATGGTTATTAAAAAAAAAGTCATCTCCTATTTCACTAAATTGCATTTTCACTCTCATGCTCCGATCTCCGTTCACATCAGTATTCTCATCCTTCTCTTACCCACTTCTTGACACTCCCTATAACATGTCACTCTTTCTTTTAACTTTCCTGCTATGTAAACCCCTACAACACAGTGGCAGTAAAATGCCTTGATTGGGGCGATATGTTTATAAAAAAAAGTCATCTCCTATCTCACTAACCTGCATCCTCTCTCGCATGCTCCCAACTCCGTTTACTCCAGTCTCATCAGTATTCTCATCCTTCTCTTACCCACTTCCTGACACCCCTTATAACCTGTCATTCCTTCTCATAACTTTCCTGCTTTGTACCCCCCTGCAAATCAGTGGCAGTGAAATGCCTTGCTTTGGGCAATTTGATTATAAAATAATATGGCAGCAGATGCTAGACGATCTTTTCAGATATGAAGGAGATACTCAAAGCAAGAGAAGTATGCTTAGAATACCATGAACAGAACACATGAACAACAACGAAAATTTGAAAAGGAGGGCTTGGAGAATCTAATGCTCACAGGACGGATATAGAGAAAGTGAGAGAGAGAGAGGAAAGCAACGCGAGACATATTTGATGGGCTTGAGCAAGTGCATGGCGGAATTTGGGGGAGATACCAAGATAAAAATATTAAGAGTGACAAGGGACAGGAACGAGTTGTGGTCCATGATCACCTACGTCCTGAAAGGACACGGCAAATGAAGAAGAAGATTCTTTCCAGGAGACAGATTCAGATTTTAGCTGTTAAAACTTCTTTTATATAAATTAAAAGCAATAAAATAACGAACTAAATTTAAAATCTTCTGTTCCAGTAAATAATTTCAGGTGCAGGCCCAAAGAAATGGTACATGAACCAGTAGACAAAAGCGTTGGTTTGTTCCAGTGACAAAGAGTTGTGAGTTCAATAGCTGACTACAGCAGTGGTGAACAAAAAACTTAGAGAGTTGGGTTAAAGGGTGATAACAACCTGATATCCGGAAGTGGAATCGCAAGTGGAATGTGAATGATATAAGCCAATGATCGAAATAAAGGGTTCAGTTGGAAAATCTTAGCCCCTGAAGAAGGCCGGAGCGTACAACGGCCAAAACGTTATGAATATGGCAATAAAATGATAATAGCCAGAATATTGTAAATAATGTAGATGCTGCCTCATCTCAGATTTATAGACAAACAGATGAATGATATTAGAAACAAAAAATATAAAAGATTTATACAGTCATTGTTATATTTTTAATTTATAATATAACATTTCTCTTTTGATATAACCATTTTATGACCAGAAGATTTTGCCATATTATAGACTGTTATGTCGTGAGTAAGAATAAATAACTCAACAACAGGAATAGGTTAATTGTTGTATTCCGTGAAAATAGTATTTACAAAGGTTATTAGTATCCAATACAAGAATAAAGGTTAATCGTCTCAACCGTCGTACTTCCGGGTCGTCACCGGAAGTCTACGACTGACTTGTCGATCGGCTGCTCGGCACACTCTACCTACGTAGATGCCACCATTACTTTACATAGTAATGGAATAGTCCATTATAGCCGAATAGGTGCGGGCGTCCCAACATAGACAATAATACGCAATAATTTATTGTATATTGTCTCTAATGCTTTTAAAGACATTGTATTGTGATGATCATGGTCATAATGTCACCGCGTATCATAGTCCAAACTGTGACCTATATACACTACCGACCATAAATTTGGGACCACCCAATTTTTTAGCAGAATCAAATTCGCCGAGTTTGTATTTTTTGTTATTCTTCTGCAGATGTCAAGTAAAAAAATGATTCTTTTCAACTTTAAAAGTAAACATTTACTCAGTTTGCTACTTGACTCCTCTTATTGTGATAAAGTTTTTGCCGAAAATTCAGATTTATTCAGATATTATAATTACGGTATAATTTATTTTTGTAAACCATTTTACTACGGTATAAATGGCAAGGAAGAAACATTAGCATTGAAAAAAGAGTTCAGTTTGAAATACTTTCGAAAGAAGGATATTCTGAACGTGTTATCGCTAAAAGATGAAGCCTATAAAAAATGGCGTGTATTATTGCCTTCAACGACTTCGTGAATCTGAGTTTAATATTGACAGATAAAGATCTGGTAGGCCTAGAGTAACATCTATTGTAGAGGATAGGCACTTGATCATATCTAGCAAGAGGAATAGAAGAAAGACCGCTCAGGAATTAACAATTGAAATGAATTCTACTCGGCAACACCAAGTATCTGTTACTACTGTTAAGAGACGACTTCATTCTGCTGGGCTTAAAGGCTGTTTAACAGTTAAGAAACCACTATTAAAGAAGGAGAATA